>SJYT01069291.1:53204-138744 GCA_006410635.1 Cephalophus harveyi | reverse complement strand
CTTTCATCCATTGGAGAAGGAAATGGCAACCCACTCCAGTGTTCTTGCCTGGATAATCCCAGGGACAGAGGAGCCTGGTAGGAGGCTGTCTATGGGGTCGCACAGAGTCGGACACGACTGAAGCGACTTAGCAGCAACAGCAGCAGGAGATCTCAAGGACTGTGATGCGCGTTGTAGGAAAGGCTGGTGTGGGACAGAGTGGGGAGCGGGGAGGAGCAAAAAGGACAGTCGGGATGACAGCGATACCAGAGAGCCTGCCTCATGGCTGAACCTAGAAATGTGATCCCACGAAGACCACCTCTTCCACAAAGAAACTGGCCGTAACAACCCCCGAGGCCTGGCTGGCCACGGTAGCGGTGGGCACGAGACGGCCTGAGGAAGGTGGCACCGACACGGGCAGGGCAGTGCCGGCCGGAGCCTCCACAGCACCCAGACTCAGTACCCAGGACTGTCCCGTCAGTGGCCCAGAGTCTCTTGACAGGCACCTTTCCCAGCCCAGGCTCCACAGACACCCTCCACTCTCACTTTGCTGATCAGCTCACCAGGCCCCTGAAACCACAAGGAGCCTCTGTCAGAACACAGAGGCCGCTGGCCCTAGAAACGCCAATATAAAGCAGAGCAGCTCCTTGTAAATGGGTAAGGGAGAGTCTGTGCCTGTCTACAAGGCTACAGGCCACTCCTAATTCACCCAGCCCCGCCGCGCTGGCCACTTCCACGGAGGTGTCACCAGGAGGGGCTAAAATGGACAGGTCTGGCCAGGAATGTGGTCCAGGGGAGGCTGTCTCTGGTTCTGACTGTGGAGCCCCATCTCCAGGTCTGGTCACCAGGGCAGAGCTGACAGCGTGAGCCTCTGCAGGGGTTTTGAAGGGCACCCACGGTGCTGGGAGACATAAGGGAGAGGGCCTGATGATGAAGGGAGTAAGACATGAGGACTTAGATCTAAAGGTGTTAGAGAAGGTTCTAAGCAGAGGAGCACACTCACTTTTGTCAGTACTGAGTTGAAGGACAGTACTGAGTGCTGACGATGTGCAGGCGCTGTTGGTGTTGGTCCTTCAAAAGCAGGTGAGGCAGCTGGAGTTGTGCACAAGCTCGTCTATGAGACCCAGAAACACAGTTTCAGTTCAGGTGGTGGGTGGCATTCAGCCGTTCATTCATGCCTGACTCTGCGACCCCATGGACTGTAGACCGCCAGGCTCTTCTGTCCATGGGATTCTCCAGGCAAGAAAACTGGAGAAACTACATTTGCCATTTCCTCCTCCAGGCGATCTTCCCAACCCAGGGATTGAGCCCACATCTCCTGTGGCTCCTGCATTGGCAGGTAAATTGTTTACCACTCAGCCACCTGGCAAACCCAATTTCAACCCAGGGGGTGAGCAGATGCGTAGAGTGCTTTGCGGTCAGAGGGACTCTCTTTTGGAAAGAGAAGTTGACCTAGCTGTCTTGAGGGATGAGGCAAAACCTGCCAGGAAGAAAGGTGGCATTGCAATAAGAAGGACCGGAGTCAACAAGAACCCCAGCAGTGGGCCAGTTTAGTGAGGGCTGACTACACATTTTGTTGAGCCCAGTGCAAAATGAAAACATGCAGCCCCAGTTCAAAAAGCAAGATGGAAAGCGTCATTGAAGATAGTGAATATAAAGCTGTTTCCTTTCTTCTCTGGTCTTTCTCTCTCTGTTTCACTTGGTTTTTTTCTTTGCTACTTCATGCCATTGTAAAGAAATATTTTTTAAAAACTTAAATAACTGGCGTGAATTTTATCATTCATGTTTATATTGTGCACTACCAGTTTCCAATGCAAAGGTAACATCATTTAACTCATGTGTGGAGTCCACCAAGATGATACAGTTTGTTTCTCATGGCTATGTTCCTGTGTAATTTGTTCTTAGCAGACCAGTGAAAATGCGGCACAAAACAAACTCATCTGTTTCTCTTCTTAATATGCTCACAATCTACCCTGACTCCCTACATTTGGCTCCCTGAATAAAAGAAAAGGAACTGTGAGTTTCCCTATCTTGCCCTCATCTATAACATTTCAGCATGAGTTATTGTCTACTCCAAGGAAATAACGCAAGTAAGAAAGAATATAATGGGATTACTTGGTTATGTGTGGTTCCTAGCATACCGCTGCCTTCTTTCTGCATTCACGGTTCTGTTTAGAATGGCAAGTGTGGCCTCTGGGGCTGTGATGCCCCGCGCACTCAGTCACCGGAACAACACACCCGCCTTGTCTGAATCTCTGGATCTCACTGTAACCGCACGAGCAGTGGGCCCACCGGTGTCCCCTGCACGCAAATGGGCCATAGGAAGGGGAACACATGTACCGTGTCCTCTGCTCAAGCACAGGCCCCGTTGTCCTATTAGATTCTAACTATAAAATAAAAATCAAAACTGAAATGATTAAGAATTACAAGATGGCAATAGCAGAGCTTTAAAAAGGTGATTGCCCGGTTCACATGTCCATGAAGCTATCTCCAGGCATGGCACCATGGCGAGTATGAGCAGTTAGGTATGGGCAAGAGATCTCAAAGCTGGCAACCCGAGGGCCAAGTGCACCCCCAAGACGTCTTGTTAGCCTTAAACTTGAACGCCTTTAGGTCAGCTGCTCTTCCAGTCCACCCGTCTCTGTTGTTACTCAGCCTCTCATACTCAGCCTGCTTCACCCATTTCCATCGCACCTGGCCTCTAGAGGCGTTTGAGTCTGAGAACTCTGATTGAGGGGAGATGGCAAGAAGTGATGGCATTGAAGGGGGGCTGATGTTCTGGGACAGGACCTAGGGATTCCTGCAGTAGTTGGTGATGTGAGTTAAGGGTTTAAGCAGAAAAGCAGCTCAGGACTTCTGGGGGCAGGCGGTGGATGGGTTAGAAGAGGTTAGAGATGAGCCGTAGAATCCACCAGTGCAACTGGAGTGATCCGGGCGACGGAGAGTGAGGTCTAAGCTAAGCACAGAGGTGGAGTGGAAGAGCTGAGAAGTGAAGAGGCGGGAGACGGTGGCCATGGGCCAGGCGTGGAGGAGAGGTGGAGAGCAGGGAGAACCGAGACTCCCGGCTTGGAGAATGGCGCGCCGTGCCTTTCTCCCGGACAGGAAGTGCAGGAGGAGCGGGCTGTGAACTGAAGCAAATGAATTCCTTTCTGAATCCAGTAAGTTTGAGGAATCAGGAGGGCACTCAGGAGGGAAGTGTCTCATAAGGGGGTGGCCACCTGGCGCTCAGAAACAGATCTGGGCTGAGTGACAGCCGAGTGTGCCCAGGGAGTGCAGGAAGAGGAAGACGAGGGGCTGAAACTGGGGCTCTGAGAGATGACCTCTGAAAGTGGGCAGAAGAGAGAACCAGCCAAAGGCAGCCTGACCTGGGCGGTGAGTGGGAACCAGGAGAGAGGGGTAGGAAACTGAGTGTGTGCGGGGGGCGGGTGCACAGGACAGGCTAGGCTAGGATGAAAGGGCCAGAGAGCATCCCCAGCGGACACTGCTCACTGCGCACGCGTTAAGGCAGCCGTCGGGGAGGGCAGAGGAGTATGTCGGGGCTGCTCCACCCTTCAGGGGAGGCCTGCCACGTGACAGCCACAGCTGGGAGCCCTGGAGGGCGGAGGGGGCCTCTTGCGTGCTGACTTCTTTTTGTTAGACGGCAAGATTGAGCAGCTTGATGTGCTGAGAGGAAAAGCCCCTACAGACCCTGGGAAGCTTTTTGTTGTTGTTAACCTATAAACAGTTTAGAAGATAATGCATATAATAGATAAGGCAAGATGTCCTTCAGCTTCAAAGAAACGCACTCAATGGCCTTCTGTATCCTCGGACCATAGTTGGTTGAATCTGAGGACGAGGAACTCTGACATATGGAAGCTGCGCTGTGTTCATTGTACTGAGATATTTTACATGATGGTCTTGAGCCTCTGAGAATTTTATTATCCATCAGGACTCCGGAGAAGGCAATGGCACCCCACTCCAGTACTCTTGCCTGGAAAATCCCATGGACGGAGGAGCCTGGTAGGCTGCAGTCCATGGGGTCGCAAAGAGTCGGACACGCCTGAGCGACTTCCCTTTGACTTTTCACTTTCATGCATTGGAGAAGGAAATGGCAACCCACTCCAGTGTTCTTGCCTGGAGAATCCCAGGGACGGGGGAGCCTGGTGGGCTGCCGTCTATGGGGCCACACAGAGTCGGACACGACTGTAGTGACTTAGCAGCAGTAGCATCAGGACTCCTGGAACCAATCCCCCACAGATATCAAGGGGAAACTATTTCAAATATAACTGGAGCTTAAGGAAAAAACAGGATGAGATGGTTGGCTAGCATCATCGACTCAGTGGCCATGAATTTGAGCAGACTCTAGGAGACATTGAAGGACAGGGAAGACTGCTGTACTGTGTATCAGGTTGCAAGGGTTGAACATAATTTAGCAACTGAACAACAACACAGGGCAAAACACTAGAGAATGAGTTTGGGACAAATAGGTTGATTTCGTGGTCCTGTCTCTATCCTCTATTCCTAGTTCATAGATGGTATTTTACATGTGAGGGCTACCCCATCTGCAAATAAAGAAATTTAGAAAGCAGTATAATAGAAATGTTTCTGGCCCATAGAAACATTTTCCCTCCAAGTTATTTTTGTTGTTATTGTTTTGTTTTAGTCAAGTAGGGATAGAACTTCTACATTTTACTTAAGTTGTTGAAGGGATAAATAAAAAAACCTTTTCACTGGAGAAGATGAAATTTTAAAAATGGTAGGTATTTACCACAGTTAACTTCTAAAAAGAAGGAACCCTCTCTGTGCATAAATCTCCTTTGCGGGAGGTTTAATCATCTAATACATTTGGTTCAGCTAGAGCAAAATCATTCATTTCCTCTCAAGTGGCAGTTTTAATTCTAATAGCAAAAATTTTATATATTACATACATGTGCTCTCCTGAAAGAGAATTATCATATCTTCAAGTACTCCAAGTGACCACATATCACTTGGGCAACCACTTAAGGAAGAGAGAGATCAAAAGATTACTTAAAAAATGAAGCATGCTAATTTATCATATCAAATTTGTCATGACTTCATAGCATTTTAGGCAGGAGGAAGGCCTATTATATATGCTTCCTGCCATCTTTTTTTAAAAATTTAATTTATTTTATTTTTTATTTTGGAGGCTAATTACTTTACAATATTGTATCGGTTTTGCCATACATTAGCATGAATCAGCCACGGGTGTACATATGTTCCCCATCCTGCACCCCCTCCCCCCTCCCTCCCCATCCCATCCCCAGAGCCTAGGAATCTTTGAAGCAGGGCCAGCTGTCTCCCAGGACCACTGATGATGAGATGAGTTAGTACATAGAGACAGCTTAGGAAATGTTCCCTGTCACCATACTTTGGGGGAGAACTTCTGAGCTGCAGGCAGAAGCATTCTCTTTTCTCCACAGTGCTTTTGCACTCTCTCCCTTCTTTCTCTCATTACCCTTGAAAAGCAATAAACACATGGCTTCTTCTCTCCAGGCTGACAGTTTGCTGCCAAGGGTGGGGGCATCGGAACAGCCCTAGACTCTGACCGTACTGATGGGCCTGGGCCTCGTGGTTGGCTGGCCTCCCTTGAACCTGTCTTCACAGGCTCCCAGGCCACACACACCTATCACTCTGTTTCTGCCTGTGCTGGACCCCACCGAGTGTTGCTGGCATTTGCTCTATCTGAGGGCATATGGTGATACATCTTGAGGTCCCTGGGTATCAGGACTTGGAAGCTGTAAGCTGAGACTCCCTTCTTCCTACAGAAATAAAGATGCTTGACTCCAGAAGCAGACTCCATCTGTTTTAGTTTCCTATGCCTCCTGTAACAAATTACTACAGACTTAATGGCTTAAACAATAGAAATTTATTCTCGAATGTTCTGGAGACTAGAAGGCTGAAATGAGTCTTTCAGGACGAAAATCAAGCTGTCAGGAGACTGATTGCTTCCTGAGGCTCCAAGGGATGGTCCAGTCCTTGCTTTTTCTGGTCTCGGGTGGCTGCCCGCATTCCTTGGCTTGGGGCCTCCTCCTCATCCTTCCTTTGCTTCCATCCTCAGGTTGCCTCCTCTTCTGCAGTCAAATCTCCCTCTGCCTTCCTACTATGAGGATACTTATGACTGTGATTAGGACCCCTCTGAATAATACAGGCTAGTCTCCCCCCTCCCCTAGCCACCCTCCATCACAGCATCCCTGATGTAATCACAGTGGCAAACTCTCTTTTGCCATATATAGTCCCGTTCAAAGGTTCCAGGATTAGGAGTTGGATACCTTTGGAAGACAATACTCAGCCCGCCATACCATCATCAGAGTGCATTCTCCAAGCGTGCTCATGATGTAGGGAGAGCATATATTTTGCTTGTTTTTCTGTGGAAGAAATGAAAGCTCTGTGACTTTTCAGATGTAACACAGACCTTGGGGGTCAGTAGCAGGACCAAGAGCAATGCCAGACCTCTGGCTGCATATCGGGGCGGGGGGCACGTTCTCTAGCTTCATATTAAGGCCCTATCATCGCAGAGCCTTAGTGCTGAGACAGAACCCTGTAGGAGTTTGGAAGCTGCCTGGGGCAATGCGGTGCATCGAAGCTTAGAAGAGTTCCAGGTTCCAAGAGCTCATCTGCAGTTTCCGCGTCTGAGCAGGAATGTGGCCTAGCCATAGCGACCCTGATAGAAACTCCTGGCCTCTCACAGCCACTTGCGAGGCTCTGGGTATTGGCTAGGGTCTGCTTCTGATGCAGGGAGTTGGGTCCTCACTGGGCTTTTCCAGGGGAAGGGGGCAAGTAAAAATGCCCCTCTCTAGGCATGGCACGCTAGGGCTCACCTTAGTTCTGAGGAAGCACAGCTTCTCCGCTGGCAGCCAGGGTCCCACCCAGCGCCAGGGAATGAGATATTTTCCATCAGAACTCTGCTGCCCAGGCTCGGCCAGATTCTTCTGTTTTATTGTCTCGAGCAGATGAGCTCAGTTGCGGGGGAATGAGGCTTTGGCTGGTAGGCTCTGTTGTTTGCCTTACAGAGACCAAAACCGTCCCCTCTCTGTCAGACCAGGACCTAATAAACCCCACACAGAGATGCTTGTACCCTGCCAACTGCACCCAACTGTGCGGCCTGCCTGGGAAACAATGTTTATCCTGCTTTCAGACGCCTGGCTGCCCCAGGCGCGGGGCCAAGGGCACAGCGCCCGCCCCGTCCTGCCAGCTCAGACCACTAATGGGGGAGCAGGAGGGATGGAACAGATTGGAACAGTTTGGAGACCGGGGTGGCCTGGAGTGGAGAGGGCCCTGAATCTGAACCGTGGGCCCTTGCTCTTTGGTCCCATGTGAGTGCCAGGGGCAGAGCCCTCTCATCGCTGCTGCCCGTCTGTGAGCCAGCGTGATGGCAGGCTGGGGAGGGGGTGTTCTGCTGGTCCCAGCTGCCAGGACGAGGAAGAGTGTGAAGTCAAAGTGTTAGCTGCTCGTTCATGTCCGACTCACTGCGACCCCGTGGACTGTAGCCTGGCAGGTTTCTCTGTCCATGGAATTCTCCTGATAGGAATACTGGAGTGGGCAGCCATTCCCTTCTCCAGGGGATTTTCCTGTTTCAGGGATCAAACCAAGGTCTTCTACATTGTAGGCGGATTCTTACCATCTAAAGGTAAGAATCCAGAGAGGAAGAGGAAGTTGTAAAAGCTGCGTTAATCAGCTCCTCTCACATCCCTCTCTTCCTGTCTCTTTCATAACCCATTAGTGCAGAGACAAAAAGAGCAAAAAGACATGCTCTCAGTAAGTGGTCACGTTATTTTAATATCATTCGGGGCCATGTTCAATATAATGATACTGCATAGTAAGCATGCAGGCAGGCTTTTGATTTGATTTAGAACCCAGCATGGCTATGGGGCTTCGCAGGTGGCACAGTGGTAGAGAATCCGCCTGCCAATGCAGGAGATGCAAGAGATGGGGTTGTGATCCCTTGGGCAGGAAGATCCCCTGGAGGAGGAAACAGCAACCCACTCCAGTATTCTTGCCTGGAGAATCCCGTGGACAGAGGGGCCTGGCGGGCTACAGTCTGTGGGATCGTAAAGAGTCGAACATGACTGAGCAACTGAGCACGCACACACACACACACACACACACACACGTGATTCTAGTGGCCTTTGAGGACTTCTCAGGGGGTCACTCAGGAGGGCATGGCAGAGTGCCTGTCCTGCTGAAGCAGACCTGACCTTTGAAGGAGGCTCCTACAGCCCAGAACAAGCTCCTTATGTGGGAACTCGGTCCCAGGCCTCTCCAGTTCCCAGAATGGGGTCCAGGCACCCTGCTCACAGGGGCGTAGGCTTGAGGACAGCTCTCTCGGGCCCAGCAGGTGGGCCTCAGGGACATGGTGCCCACTGCACAGGCAGGCCTGCTCACTGCTGCTGGTCTGAGCCAACCGCCTTGAGCCCCGTGGCTGGGGAAGCTCTGTGCTCCTGGTCTGGCAGAGTCCTCGCCTCTGGCCACCTTTCTCGTGCTGCCGTGAATTCACCCAAGTTTCAGAGCAGCTGCCCAGGGCCCACGGCCTGTAGACACTGTGCTCTGAGGACCAAGGACCCAAAGGGGACAGTCACAGCCCCTCCCCCTGGGGTTCATGCTTGAGGTGGGGATGGGCATTGAATCAGGACAGAGATGCACAAGCATTGTCAAAACAGAAGGGGACCTGTCCCGTAAGAGAGGTGCATTCCCGATGCTGTGGGAGCAGGATCCATCCAGTGGGGCATAGAATGGTTTTTCGAGGAGAAAGTGGTGTCAGAAAAGCACATGGGAGCTTAGATCCCTGAGGGATGAGTTTGTAGGACTGAGAAGAGGTCAGCAGGAGCAAAGCGTGGTGGCGTGAATGTGGCCCAGGATGGTGGCAGTAGACGGCTTCGTAAGAGTAGACTATAGGATAAACAGGGAGCTTCCCAGGTGGTGCTAGTGGTAAAGAACCTGCCTGCCAACGCAGGAGACAGATGAGATGCAGGTTCGATCCCTGGGTCGGGAAAATCTCCTGGTGTCAGAGATGGCACCCCACTCCAGTATCCTTGCCTGAAGAATCCCACGGACAGAGGAGCCTGGTGGGCTACAGCCCACGGGGTCCCAAAGAGCTGGACACAACTGAGTGGCTGAGCACACCTCGGACAGATGAGAGAAACAGCAGGGGAGGATGCTGAGCAGACATCTGGGGTCAGGTTGGTTACACAGGACTGTAGAAGCCTGTGGAGGGGTTCAGACTCCAGGGGGGGCAGCCTGCAAGGGTCCTAGGGGTGAGGCATTCTTCGATCAGCCTAACCCCTGCATCCCCCTCTCCTCCATCAGGAAGGTGCAAGGACACCCTCTCCACCATCACAGGGCCGACTACGCAAAACACGTATGGGCGGAATGAGGGGGCCTGGATGAAGGACCCCCTGGCCAAAGATGAGCGGATTTATGTAACCAACTATTACTATGGCAACACCCTGGTAGAGTTCCGGAACCTGGAGAACTTCAAACAAGGTACGTGCTACAGGTCCAGCTCAAGGGAGGGAATTCCTTCTCCACTGTCCTCTGTGTTAATCATGACCAGATCACCCAAGGTGGAGACAGTGGACAAGAAGGGCAAAACCTTCTTCTGATGGTAAAAGGCACTTCTGGCAATAGGATGTCCCTCTTCCACACCTCCTTTCATCTTCCAGCCCCTGAGACATGGGACAACCTGAAGTCCGGTCCAGAAGACAGCAGTGATACATCTTCCCTCTCCCGTGGCCCTTGACTGTTTACAAACCATGTTCATGTATGTGAGCATCCTTGTAGTAGCTCCATGAGGGGTGTGTGAACTGTCATTTATAAATGACAGATGAGGGTGCCTCACACAAGTAGGACGTGGCAGAGCCTAGACACAAACCCAGGGCTCCAGACCCCAAGCCCACGGCGCATCCCCTCCCTTTGGGCTCCCCCCCCGCCCTCCCTTCCTGGCGGCTTCACTGCGCCGTCGCCCTGAAGCTTCCCGCCTTCTCACCGCCCGCAGGTCGCTGGAGCAATTCCTACAAGCTTCCCTACAGCTGGATTGGCACGGGCCACGTGGTGTACAATGGTGCCTTCTACTACAACCGGGCCTTCACCCGCAACATCATCAAGTACGACCTGAAGCAGCGCTACGTGGCCGCCTGGGCCATGCTCCACGACGTAGCCTATGAGGAGGCCACGCCCTGGCGGTGGCAGGGCCACTCGGACGTGGACTTTGCTGTGGACGAGAATGGGCTGTGGCTCATCTACCCGGCCCTGGACGACGAGGGCTTCAGCCAGGAGGTCATCGTGCTGAGCAAGCTCAACGCCGTGGACCTGAGCACGCAGAAGGAGACCACGTGGCGCACGGGGCTCCGGAGGAACCTCTACGGCAACTGCTTCGTCATCTGCGGGGTGCTGTACGCCGTGGACAGCCACAACCAGCGCAACGCCAACATCTCCTACGCCTTCGACACCCACACCAACACCCAGATCGTCCCCAGGCTGCTCTTTGAGAATGAGTACTCCTACACCACCCAGATAGACTACAACCCCAAGGACCGCCTGCTCTATGCCTGGGACAACGGCCACCAGGTCACCTATCACGTCATCTTCGCCTACTGACACCCCTGTCCCCACAAGCAGAAGTGCAGAGGGGCTACTGGCACCTTGTGTGTGTTTGTGTGTGTGTGTGTGTGCGTGCATGTGTTGTTTAAAATATATATATTATTTTGTATAATATTGCAAATGTAAAATGACAATTTGGGTCTATTTTTTCTATGTGGATTGTAGATCAATCCATTCGTGTATGTGCTGGTCTCACCCTCCATGGTTTATATTTTTGTGCAAGTCAACTTCTCCTTTTGACCAGTAACCACCTTCCTTCAAACCCTCAACCCCCTCCAGCTTCCTGATCTCCATCTGAGAAGGTTTCGTCATCAGGGTCTTGTAGGTAGATGGCACCAGGAGCAGGAGTGAAGGAGGCAAGAAAGAAGTGCTAAGGGGCGGGAAATTTTTTTTATGTTTTGGAGAAGTTTTTGAAGGAAAAAAAAAAAAAACATAAAAAATGCTTTTTTTTTTTTAATAAAGAAGAAATAAAAAATCACCCTAAATGCATTTTTGATTAGCACGGCTATGTCTGACAGGATTATACGCCTCCCCCAGAAGGAGATGAGTCTGTGTTTCACAGAACCATCCTCATGCTGAGCTGCTCCAGGCAGTTCCTCTCCCTCCTAATACGGGGCTCCGTTGGGGGGCTGGGGGGTGGAATTTGGACCTGGGTAGACCTGCCATCCCTCCCCATGCATGTGTCTAAGTGCCTGCTGCCCACAAGCAAGCCCTTCCTCCACATGACACAAATCAGGGGGCGGAAGCCTGGGCAGAGACAAGCCCACTGACAACTGGATGCTGGCCGAGGTGATCACGGAGCAGGTCAGCTTCCGTGTCAGCGCGGCCTGGTCCTCCAAAGTCCTCTATGCCATCCCCGCCAGCCCCAGCCACCCACCCCAGACTGTGCCGGGTGCCCGATCCCAGACACCATCAAAGGGGTGGGAGCCCCAGGCCTTGGGGGCAGCACCCCAGGCAGTTACAGAGACAGAGCGCTCTTGAGTGTTTCCCCTTCCAAGGAGGCCTGGGGGGCCTGGCAGTGACTCTGTTTGTCGGGCCTTGGAGGGACATCTTTCTCCTGAGGTTGTGGATGGTAGGGAGAACCCAAGAGTGATGTGGGAAGACAGTCAGGTCACCACACTGTCCCTAGGCTGCACCATCTCCACCTCCACCCCCACAGAGGGAGCAGCGCTGCCTGCCGAGTCCTCGTGCACACACACCTCCGCTTCCCGCAGTCATCCCCCTGCGGCTTACACCTCGGCACAGTGGGTGGCTTCCAGCCCCACCCCGCTAGCAGCTTCCTCCACTTAGACCATTCTAAATAAGGAAAATCCAAATGTCTTGGGGCTGTTTGGGTCAAATTCTCCAGAACAGATGCTAGTGCCTATCAGGCTTGGAGGCAGCAGCAGGGCTTGCAAGGGGGTATGTCTGGGGTTCAAAAAGACTTAGATGGACGATAATGGGGGTAGGGTTGCCCACGTCCAGAGGCCTTACCCAGCTAGAGGAGAGAGAAGCATTGCCTCCCTAGACTCTGGCCCTTCTGTCAGGCCCCGGTTGGAAACCATAGCAGTCAGCATGAGCCGCAGGTCGGCTGCTCCGAGGGAATGGGGTAAGCCACCAGGAGAGTCGCTGGTGGGGAGCTCGCACCTTATGGAAATGTTCATCTGTCTATCCAGCCATCTGTCTACCCAGCCAGCCATCTACCCCCCTGCACACACACCCATCCATCTATGTAAAGTGATACATTTACAGTGGCCAGACTTCCCAGGTGGCTCAGTGGTAAAGAATCTGCCTGCCAATGCAGGAGATGTAGGAGATGCAGGTTTGATCCCTGGGTCAGGAATATGCTCTGGAGGAGGAAATGGTACCCCACTCCAGTACTCTTGCCTGGAAAATCCCATGGACAGAGGAGTCTGGCAGGCTACAGTCCATGGGGTCACAAGAATCAGACACGACTGAGCATGCACACATGTACAGCAGACTCCCAGACGAGGGCTTGTCACCTAGGGCACACTCAGCCCTCCTGGGACCTCACTGCTGGGTGGCCCAGAGGCCCGTGCTGGTTGTGTGCCCCCTTCCTCTCTGTGCCTGAACCACAGCCTAGGCACTTTGCTCAGTTCAGATGATGCCAGGACCTCCCAATCTGCCCACTCCTCAGGGCTCTGCATCAGCCTCCTGAGGGTGGGGCTGCCCTGCCATGTTGAGGAAGGAAGGTCTCAGGCTTCGAGTTTCCAGGGCAGGCTGGCCTTCAGGGGTAAGCCTTAGGGCAGGCTGGCCTTCAGTGGGGATCAGTGGGGTGTGGGCAGGGACCAGGAAGGGCCCCAGTGCTATGGAAAATAATTCGTTCTGGGAGGCCTGGCTCAAAGGTGCAGGTGTAGGGGTCCTAGGACATGAGCCGTGTCCCCTGAAAAGCCAGAACCCGGGCTGAGGAGCCGAGAGGCAGGAGCGGCAGCGCAAGGACCAGGCAGCTGTACCACCTACGCCAGAGGAGTAAGCGTGCACGGCCTGGATCCTCGGGCCCTGGACGGGGCTGGTCAGCAGGTGAGAGGGCAGCTGCCCACCTCCTCGGTGACTCTGGGATCAGGCTCCCACGCGGACACGCATGTGGCTCCTCACCTGAGCATCAGTTTTCCTGCTCTGGCTCCTCTGAGCTCCTCCCGGCCCCTCTGTCGGTCGTCAGGGGGCTCCCCCTGCTGGGAGTGCCAGGGACCATGAGAAACAGCCCCAGGGATGCCAGCTGCAGCCTGTCTGGGCGATCTACTTGCCCCACGGCCGAAATGCCCACTCAGGCCAGGTGAAGATCTGCTCCCCAGGAACCTCCCACACGCTGGAAGGAGGAAGCAGCAGAAGCGGGGACCTCAGGCCTGAAGCTGGGTGGTCGGAAACAGTTCACCTGAGCACACCCAGGTCTTCTCCAAGCAGCTTTCTCATCGCGGGACTGAGTTTCAGCAATATGAAGAATCAGAGAATGAGTTTTTCAGAAAGTTGAAGAGGCGGACAAACAGCCAGGTAGGTACCGACCCTCCTGGCCTTTCCCTCACCTGTGAAATGAAGGGGGATCTTCCAGCTCCCAGATTTGCCAAGTCTTCTCTGAGCTTTGTAACCCCTCATCTAACCTGGGGTACTTTTTTAAAATTTATTTTTAATTGGAGGATAATTGCTTTACAACGTCAAGCTGGTTTCTACCGTTCAACAGCATGAATCCACCGTAGGTATACGTATGTCCCCACCCTCTTGGACCTCCCTTCCACCCAGCCCGCCCCCCTGCCCCCCCCAGGTTGTCACAGAGCACCAGGTTGGCAGCAGCTTTCCACTAGCTATCTATTTTGCATATGGTAACATATGTCTCAATTTGTCCCACCCCCTCTGCTCCCTACCCTCACTGTTTCCACCAGTCTGTTCTCTCTGTCTGCATCTCTATTCCTGCCTGCAAATAGGTTCATCGGTACCATTTTTCTAGATTCCATATATATGCATTAATATATGATATTTGTTTTTCTTTTTCTGACTTACTTCTCTCTGTATAATAGGCACTAAGTTGATCCACTTCAGTTCAACTGACTCACATTCATCCCTTTTTATGGCTTAGTAATACTCCATTGTATATATGTACCACAACTTCTTTATCCATTCATCTATCAGTGGACATCCAGGTTGATTCCATGTCATGGCTATTGTAAATAAAGCTGCAATGAACATGTGGATGCATGTGTGTTTTTTTGAATTATTAACCTGGGGCATTTTAATTGCTTGATACTGATGGGAAAATAGATTTGCTTTTGTTTTCCTATTAAAGTGTTTTCCAACAGTATCATTTTCAAAAGTGGAGAAAAATATGACTAACAATCTATACATTATTTTTGCATTTATCTGTTCATGTTTGCATGTATCCATTCAACAGATATTCACGGAACCCCCACTGGGGAAGCTGAGTGACCAAGACAAAGTCCCTGAGCTCAGGAATCTTATATTCTGAAGCGGAGGAGAGAAAAGGAATGTATTGATGTGTGTTATGACGGATGGCAATAAAAATAAAGCAGGGAAAGAATATAGAGCAACACAGGAGGAAGAGAGGGAGTGGCTTCTTGTGTAGGCAGGTCAGAGGAAGCCTCTGCAGTATGGGGACATTTGGACAGAAGCAGAAGATGGCAGGACCGAGCATGCAGACCGCTAGAGGCTGACAGCAGGGCCGGGACCAGCAGCATCAGCCCAGAGCAGTGAGCCTCCAGGCTGCGGGTGCGGCTGCCGAGGCACCCACAGCCAACCCAGCCCCCGGGCAACGAGCACATGTATTCTGTGGCCTCGGGATGTGCTCACACGCCTGGACACAACCGGGTGATGGCCTGCAGCCCTGTATCATGCTATCACCAAGGGAGGGCTTCCCTGGTGGGAAAGTGGTAAAGAGTCCACCTTTCAATGCAGGAGACTGATCCCTGGGGTGGGAAGGTTCCCTGGAGAAGGAGATGGCAACCCTTTCGAGGATTCTGTCCTGGGAAATCCCATGGACGAGGAGCCTGGCAGGCTACAGTCCTTGGGATCACAAAGACTCAGACACAACTTAGAGACTAAACAATAACAACAAATCACCGAGGGAATAGGGCCATCTGCTGCAGGAAACGGGCTCCAAGACCTTGGTCTGAGTTCTGATTCCCCAACTTGGCACTCACATGACCTCAGAGAAGGAGGACACACAGCCTGTAAGGAGGGTAGGTTCATGGAAGATTATAACAAGGCAGTGCAAGTAAAAGCAAGTGGAAAACACCAGCCAAAGTCCTCATGTAAATGTCTTGAGCCAGCTTCTCCTCTTGACTTCCCTGATGGTCTCCTGGTCTCTGGGATATAAGTTTAAGGCTCCTTTCTTAATTTTGCCGCCCCTCCAAGATACTTTCCTTCCACCTGAGGCACTTTTGGGAGACAATGGATCTTTGTGGACAAATATCTGCTCTGCTTTGTTCTGGCTGTGTGATCGTGGAAAAAACACTGAACTTCTCTGAGCCCTCAGTAATGGGTCTGTCTTTTATTGGCTATTTGGGGACGTAATGAAATAACACCCAAAGCACAAGGCAAAAATAGCACACAATAGCTTTTATTGTGACTTTATTGTGCTTTTATTGTGACTGACAATTTTCAGCCAGAAAAATACATAGGAAAGTATAATGAACCCCCATAGCCCCAACATCAACAATATAATAATTATCAATATTTCATTATATTTGCTTCAACTTTTTTAAAAAATTGCCTAAAATATTTCAAGGACATCATAAAATTTTACCCAAACTTACTTCAGGAGGCATATTTTGAAAGAAGGACAATTTCCTACATAACCTCAATGTAACAAGGTTAACAATTATTTCTTAAAATCAGTAAAATCAACTCTCATTCAGTTTCCCCAGTTGTGTCAACAATGTCTTGTACATTTGGACCTCTGAATCAGATCACTCAATGGCGCAGGAGCGGTGCCTTCGATGGCGCAGGAGCGGAGCTACCCCATGTCCAAGGTAAGGAGCAGTGGCTGCGCTTTGCTGGAGCAGCCGTGAAGAGACAACCCATGTCCAAGGTAAGAGAAACCCAAGTAAGACAGTAGGGTCTGAGAGAGGGCATCAGAGGGTAGACAGACTGAAACCACAATCACAGACAACTAGCCAATCAGATCACAGGGACCACAGCCTTGTCTAACTCAATGAAACTAAGCCATACCATGTGGGGCCACCCAAGACAGATGGGTCATGGTGGAGAGGTCTGACAGAATGTGGTCCACTGGAGAAGGGAATGGCAAACCACTTCAGTATTCTTGCCTTGAGAACCTGATGAACAGTATGAAAAGGCAAAAAGATAGGACATTGAAAGAGGAACTCCCCAGGTGGGTAGGTGCCCAATATGCTACTGGAGATCAGTGGAGAAATAACTCCAGAAAAATGAAAGGATGGAGCCAAAGCAAAAACAACACCCAGTTCTGGATGGGACTGGTGATAGAAGCAAGGTCCAATGCTGTAAAGAGCAGTATTGCATAGGAACCTGGAATGTTAGGTCCATGAATCAAGGCAAAATGGAAGTGGTCAAACAGGAGATGGCAAGAGGGAACATCAACATTCTAGGAGTCAGCGAACTGAAATGGACTGGAATGGGTGAATTTAACTCAGATGGATGATCATTATATCTACTACTGTGGGCAGGAATCCCTCAGAAGAAATGGAGTAGCCATCATGGTCAACAAAAGAATCCGAAATGCAGTACTTGGATGCAATCTCAAAAACAACAGAATGATCTCCATTCGTTTCCAAGCCAAACCATTCAATATCACAGTAATCCATGTCTATGCCCCAACCAGTAATGCTGAAGAAGCTAAAGTTGAACAATTCTATGAAGACCTACAAGACCTTCTAGAACTAACACCCAAAAAAGATGTCCTTTTCATTATAGGGGACTGGAATGCAAAAGTAGGAAGTCAAGAAACACCTGGAGTAACAGTCAAATTTGGCCTTGGAGTACAGAATGAAGCAGGGCAAAAGGCTAATGAGAGAGTTCTGCCAAGAGAACGCACTGGTCATAGCAAACACCCTCTTCCAACAACACAAGAGAAGACTCTACACATGGACATCACCAGATGGTCGACACCAAAATCAGATAGATTATATTCTTTGCAGCCAAAGATGGAGAAGCTCTATACAGGCAGCAAAAACAAGACTGGGAGCTGACTGTGGCTCAGATCATGAACACCTTATTGCCAAATTCAGACTTAAATTGAAGAAAGTGGGGAAAACCACTAGACCATTCAGGTATGACCTAAATCAAATCCTTTATGACTATACAGTGGAAGTGAGAAATAGATTTAAGGGACTAGATCTGATAGACAGAGTGCCTGATGAACTATGGACTAGGGTTCGTGACATTGTACAGGAGACAGGGATCAAGACCATCTCCAAGAAAAAGAAATGCAAAAAAGCAAAATGGCTGTCTGAGGAGGCCTTACAAACAGCTGTGAAAAGAAGGGAAGTGAAAAGCAAAGGAGAAAAGGAAAGATATAGGCATCTGAATGCAGAGTTCCAAACAATAGCAAGATTATATATTGTTACCCTGCTTATTTAACTTCTATGCAGAGTACATCATGAGAAACACTGGGCTGGAAGAAACACAAGCTGGAATCAAGATTGCTGGGAGAAATATCAATAACCTCAGATATACAGATGACACCACCCTTATGGCAGAAAGTGAAGAGGAACTAAAAAGCCTCTTGATGAAAGTGAAGGAAGAGAGTGAAAAAGTTGGCTTAAAGCTCAACATTCAGAAAACTAAGATCATGGCATCTGGTCCCATCTCTTCATGGGAAATAGATGGGGAAACAGTGGAAACAGTGTCAGACTTTGTTTTTTGGGGCTCCAAAATCACTGCCTATGGTGACTGCAGCCATGAAATTAGAAGATGCTTATTCCTTGGAAGAAAAGTTATGACCAACCTAGATACCATATTGAAAAGCAGAGACATTACTTTGCCAACAAAGGTCCATCTAGTCAAGGCTATGGTTTTTCCAGTAGTCATGTATGGATGTGAGAGTTGGACTTTGAAGAAGGCTGAGTGCCGAAGAATTGATGCTTTTGAACTGTGGTGCTGGAGAAGACTCTTGAGAGTCCCTTGGACTGCAAGGAGATCCAACGAGTCCATTCTGAAGGAGATCAGCCCTGGGATTTCTTTGGAAGGAATGATGCTAAAGCTGAAACTCCAGTCAGTACATTGGCCACCTCATGTGAAGAGTTGACTCATTGGAAAAGATCCTGATGCTTGGAGGGATTGGGAGCAGGAGGAAAAGGGGACGACAGAGGATGAGATGGCTGGATGGCATCACCGACTCGATGGGCATGAGTTTGAGTGAACTCTGAGAGATGGTGATGGACAGGGAGGCCTGGTGTGCTGCGATTCATGGGGTTGTAAAGAGTTGGACACGACTGAGGGACTGAACTGAAGAGTTACGAAAAAGTTGCCAAGTTAGTACAGAGAGTTCCGAAATACTCTTCACTCAGTTTCCCCTAATATTAATCTCATATGTAATCATGGTATTTGTCAAAGCTAGAAAACCAATATCGCTATGTTACTATTAACTAAACTCCAGCTGGATCTTTTAGTCTAGGATAGTTTCTTCCTGTTCTGTCCTCTTTCTTTCATGCCTTGATTTGCTGAGAAAAATCATGTTGGGTTTTTGCAGAACATCACTTTCTGGCCTTATCTGATTGCTTCTTTCAGGTATCATTTAATTTATTCCTCTCTCCCTTCTTTTTCCTTTTAATGGACGTTAGATCTGAAGGCTTGATTAGGTCCTGGTTCAACTTTTTTGGCAAGAAAACTGCATGCTGATGCCGTGAACTTGGTGCTTAGTATTTTCCATATTTTCCCTACTACTTCCTCTGCCTCCTCCAGCCTCACCACCCCAAGGTAGCGTATTGCAAATGCCCCATACCAGTTCTACTGGCTTCTCTCCCACAGATCTATCAAGCCCACACTGACAGATGAATCTCACTTTGATAATGTCCTTGTAACTGTCAAGCTGAACAGAGTGCTTCAGGGCTGTAATCATCAAGCACCTTTATTTTTCCTACCAATACCCCTGCATTTGGGGGACGAACATCCCTGTATTTGGGGGGGGGGGGTGGTGGTGAGCCTTGTCTTTTCTTGCTCCTGTATGAAATGCTGGGCAGGTCCTTTGACTTCTCTGGGAACTCAGGTAATAAAAAGTCCTATGGTCACCTTAAATAAACAAACACAGGTTCAGTTTTAATCAACATGTTGGGCTCCACTTCAGGTAGCTGCTTCCGTCTGCTGGAGACCAGAATCCTGCTCTTGGGGAGGGGGTCATCAACTCCCCCAGGTGGCTAACTGGTCCAGAGTTGAACAGGAGAAAGAGAGGAACAAACAGGGCAGGGAAGGTATGACCGGGCTGGTAAAGTCATGGTGGTCCAGCTCTCTTGGGAGGCATTTAAAATTCTCTCTCTCAGGCACTTTTGTGGGTCCTTTGAAGAGCCTCCTCCTCCTTTGATAGGGATGTCTTGTTGTCTTCTCTGCATAAGGACTTGAAGCATCTTTATTCTGGCTGGCCGTCCACCCTTTCCCCAGCCCCTAGGATTCTAGTGATCCTTCCAGTGGCATACTGCTGAAACCTCTGTCCCTCTAAAATGGCCACCTAGATCAAACTGAAGATGACCCCATGTATAGCTACATCAGATCCATAGAAATTTTTCACTTGTTATTTATTCTAACCAAGCCTGGGAGTGCAGGTTGGCCTCCAACTAAGTAATCTTTGCTCTACTGAAAAGTAGTAGCTAGCTAGCCCATCTTTCCTCTCTAGGTCTCCCAGGTGGGAATCAGTTACTGGTCCAAACTACAAGGAACACAGATTAAGTGTCCCAACTGGTCCATTTCAAGCTCTCTTCCCTTAGCCTTAAGGGGAAATGCAGGCGCGCCCTGCTCCAGGAGGAAGCGCAGAGCTCGGAAAAGCTCTCTCCAAGGGAACTCTCTTCATTCTCTTTAAAAAATACAACTCAGCTTTTTTTTTTTTTAAATAGTCTTAAGGTGGGTGAAGAGTTTAAGTCTTTACCCCGTTCCAGGATGCCTCCCTGGTGAATACCGAGTGCAGTCTGGCCCCTCCTTTGCAATGAAAGATGTAGTGTCTCCTGGAAACTCTCACTTTCACTTCCTATAATACTTCTCAGGTTCCTTCCTCCTACAAGATTGGTGAAAAAGTAATTGCAGTTTCAGACCATGAATTTTAAATCATTATAACTAGGCTCAAATACAGCTTTATTAATCAAAAATAGGATCAATTACAATCAACACATTTTTGCCAAGGAGAAACAAGTTTGTTTGTTCCTGTAGCATAAAAATCTGTGCTTCGGGATTTGACAAACTCTTGGAAAGCATTTTTTGCCTCCTGCTGGTTGTGGGAGCATTTTCCCTGCAACAAGTTATAGAGATGCTTGAAGAAGTGGTCATTGGCAAAGGTGAGGTGAATACTGCGGATGGGGCAACACTCTGTAGCCCAATTCCTTCAACTTTTGAAGTGCTGGTTGTGCAACATGCAGTTGGGCATTGTCCTGGAGAAGAATTAGGCCCATTCTGTTGACCGATACTGACTGCAGGCGTTGCGGTTTTCATCTCATCTCATCAATTTGCTGAGCATACTTCTCAGACGTAATGGTTTTGCCGGGATTCCAGAAAGCTGTAGTGGATCAGACTGGCAACACCAAACTCTGACTATGACTTTTTTTTGGTGCAGGTTTGACTTTAGAAGTGTTTTGGAGCTTCTTCTCGGTCCCACCGTTGAGCTGGTTGTCACCAGTTGTTGTATACAACCCACTTTTTCTCCTGTGTCACAACCCAGTTGAGAAATGGTTCACTGTTGTTGCATAGAATGAGACAAGACATTTCAAATAGACAAGATTTTTTATTTCCAGTCAGCTCATGAGGCAGCTACTTACTGATCTTTTTCACCTTTCCAATTTGCTTCAAATGCCAAACAACTGTAGAATGGTCAATGGTGAGTTCTTGGGGAACTTCTTGTGTAGTTGTAAGACAGCTTCTATGATCCTCTCAATTGGCTGTTGTCAGCTTCCAATGGCCAGCCACTGTGTTCTTCATCTTCAAGGCTCTCGACTCCCTGCCTTTTATTGCATTCATCTGTGAAGAGGTATAATCTACTCAGGGATGTATTCCTCTCCTGGAAAGCAGAGGCTATTTCCTATTCATCTGGGACTATTTACTGCACTAAACAGAGAGTCTGGCTCATAATGCTTACTCACTAGGGATCTGCCAAATGAGTAAGTAAATGAACGATGAATTCATTTTTGCTGCACAAAATTCAAGGTCAAATTAGTGACTTCACAAACAGGAACCTGACCAGAGTCACAGGCTTCCCTGCAGTGTATATTCAAGGAGTTATTTTTCTTAAAGCTGTCCTGCCCACAGCCTCTTAGTACCATGCTCAGCAGACCAGGTGGCATGAATGTGGCTGCGCTGAAGTTTAGGGAAGTGAAAACTCAAGGAGGGCAGACTTCTGGACACCGTTAGAGTGGATCCTTCTGGAACCACCAGTCTTCACCTGGTGGTCATCCCTGAGCCCAGGACATGTCCAGCTCATCCCACATTGTCAAGCCTTAGTGACAATGATGGATTGCTTTCCTTATTTTTAACTAAGAGACACAGAATTATGCTGTTTCTCAACAAGTTATACAGCTAACAAGAAATAAGGCTATCTGGAGCTCTGCTGAGCAAAGGTGAGTCTCTGAAGGCTTGATCCTGAGTAGGTTGGCGAGGACCTCTGCCCTCTTGATCACAGAGCTTCCCCTGGCGGCCTATGCACACGCACAGCCTCAGGAACATCCTCCCTACCTCCTCCACTAACTGCTGACTTTCTCAATCTCCCCTCTGCCCCACTCTTGCGAAATCACAAATGGACAACAATAAAAGGCCTTGGACTGTCATTTTCAGAGAAGGCAACTCAGGATAATATTTTCTTTTTCATTTTTAACTGAAGCATGGTTGATTTACCATGTTTGTTAGTTTTAGGTGTACATCATAGTGACTCAATATTTTTGCAGATTATATTCCATTATAGGTTGTTACAAGATAATGAGTATAATTCTTTGTGCTAGAGAGTGTATCCTTATTGCTTATTTATTTTATGCATAGTAGTTTGTTAACCCCTAATTTGTCCTTCTCCCTCTCCCGCCCTCTTTGGTAACCACAAAGAGGTTTTTTTGTGAGTCTTTGTTTTCTATGTGAGTCCGTTTCTGTTTTGCACATAGATCCAGTTGTATTACCTTTTTGATCCACATATAATTGATATTATATTGCATTTGTCTTTTTCAGACTTCACTAGGCATAATATTCTCTAAGTCAATCAACATTACTACAAAGGCAATATTTCATTCTGTCATTCTACTTTATGGCATTTCCAATGGATGAAATATCCTTTTCCATATCCTCACTTTCAGTTCAGTTCAATTCAGTCACTCAGTTGTGTCTGACTCTTTGCACCCCCATGGACTGCAGCATGCCAGGCTTCGCTGTCCATCACCAACTCCTGGAGCTTGCTCAAACTCATATCCGTCGAGTAGGTGATACCATCCAACCATCTCATCCTCTGTCATCCCCTTCTCCTCCTGCCTTCAATATTTCCCAGCATCAGTGTCTTTTCTAAGGAGTCAGTTCTTCGCCTCAGGTGGCCAAAATATTGGAGCTTCAGCTTCAGCATCAGTCTTTCCAATAAATATTCAAGACTGATTTCCTTTAAGACTGACTGGTTTGATCTCCTTGCAGTCCAAGGGACTCTCAAGCATCAGTTCTTCGGTGCTTAGGTTTCTTTATGTAAGAAAATAAAAATGCTGCTCTCTTCTCTTCTCAGCCATTTGTAAGGCCTCCTCAGACAACCATTTTGCCTTTTTGCATTTCTTTTTCTTGGGGATGGTTTTGATCCTCACCTCCTGTATAATGTCATGAACCTCCGTCCATAGTTTTTCAGGCACTCTGTTTATCAGATCTAATCCCTTGAATCTATTTGTCACTTCCACTGTTTAATCGTAAGGGATTTGATTTAGATCATACCTGAATGCTGTGATGGTTTTCCCTACTTTCTTCAATTTAAGTCTGAATTTGTCAATAAGGAGTTCATGATGTGAGCCACAGTTAGCTCCTGGTCTTATTTTCGCTGACTGTATAGAGGCTCTCCATCTTCGGCTGCAAAGAATATAATCAATTTGATTTTGGTAATGACCATCTGCTGATGTCCATGTGTAGAGTCTTCTCTTGTGTTGTTGGAAGAGGGTCTTTGCTATGACCCTCTTTGCATTCTCTTGGCAAAACTCTGTTAGCCTTTGCCCTGCTTCATTTTGTACTCCAAGGCCAAACTTGCCTGTTACTCCAGGTGTTTCTTGACTTCCTACTTTTGCATTCCAGTCCCCTATGATGAAAAGGACATCTTTTCTTTTTTTTTGGTGTTAGTTCTAGAAGTTCTTGTAGGTCTTCACAGCACTCTGTTCAGCTTCTTCGGCATTAATGGTTGGGGTATAGGCTTGGATTACTGTGATGTTGAATGGTTTGCCTTGGAAACGAACAGAGATCATTCTGTCATTTTTGAGATTGCACCCAACTACTGCATTTCAGACTTTTGTTGACTATGAGGGCTACTCCATTTCTTCTAAGGGATTCTTGCCCACAGTAGTAGATATAATGGTCATCTGAATGAAACACCCATTCTAGTCCATTTTAGTTCACTGATTCCTAAAATGTCAATGTTCACTCTTGCCATCTCCTATTTGACCACATCCAATTTACCTTGATTCATGGACCTAACACTCCAGGTTCCTATGCAATATTGCTCTTTACAGCATCCTCACTTTAAGTCTCTCTCTATATATATCTTTCACCCTAAAGTGAGTCTCTTGTAGGCAGCTAGTGAAGGGTCTTATTTTTTACCCAATCAACCACTTTTACCTTTTGATTAGAGCATTTAGTCCATGACATTTAATTATTGATAGATATATACTTATTACCATTTTATTCCTTGTTTTTCAGAAGTTTTTGTTGTTCTTTGTTCATTTTTTTGTTGTTGTTTTTCCCATTGTGGTCTAATGGTTTTGTTTTGTAGTATGTTTAAGTTCCTTTCTTTTATTTTTTGTGAATCTATTGTTTGTTTTTGATTTGTGGTTACCCTGGAGTTCAAGAAGTATATTGACCCATAACTGTATCTACTTGATTTAATTTGATAATCATACACAAGTTCAAACACATTCTAAAAGATCTATATTTTTATACTCCCCTCCCCCACATTTTGTGATTTATATGTCCTATTTTACATCTTCATTCCTTAGTTATAATTACTTTCATAATTTTTTAAAATTTACATACAGGCTTAAAATGATCATCCATCTGTTTATATATTTGCCTTTCCTATCGTGATTTTCCCTTTCCCAAAGATTCTTGCTTTTTTTCTATTTAGTGAAGACCCTTTAATATTTCTCTCAGGGTAGGTTTAGTATTGCTGAATTCTTTTAGTTTTTGCTTATCTGAGAACTTCTTTACCTCTCCCCACTATTCTGAGTGAGAATCTTTCTGGGCTGAGTACCCTATGTTGCAGGTTTTTCCCTTTCAAGATTTTGTATATTTCATGTTACTTCCTTCTGGTCTGCAAAATTTCTGCAGAGAAATCAGCTGATAACCTTATGGGGATTCCCTTGTAAATGGCTGTTTGTTTTTCCCTTGCTGACTTCAAACTTCTTCCTTAATTTTGCCATGCTATTCACGATATGTCCTGGTGTGAGTCTGTTTGGGTTCATCTTGTTTGAGGCCCTCTGTGTTTCCTGTACCTGGATATCTGTTTCCTTCTTCAGGTTTGGGAAGGCTTCAGTCATAATTTCTTCAAATACATTTTCAATATCCTTCTTTCTCTCTTCTCCTTCTGGAACCCCTATAAGGTGAATGTTGGCACATTTTATATTATCCCATAGATCTCTTATGTAGCTTTTGTGTTTTTTTTTTTTTTTCCACTTGTCTTTCTATCTGCTGTTCTGATTGGGTACTTTCCATCATTCTGCCTTTCAGATCGCTTGTGAGTTTTCAATGTCATCTAGTCTTCTATTCATTGCTTTTGGATTGCTTTTTCTCTCAAAATTGATTTATCTCTTTTTGATTGGGTCTCCTTCATAGCTTATAGTTCCTTGTTAAAATAATCTGTGCTTGGATGATTCTCTTTCTTACTTCGGTTAGCATTTTTTATTACCAACTTTTAAAATTCACTCTCTGGTAGATTGATTGGCTCTGTTTTGTTATTTTTCAGGGTTTGTCTCTTGCTCTTTAAGTTGAGAGGCATTCCTCTGGCTTTTCATTTTTCTTCAGTTTCTCTGCCTCTCTGTATTTATATGAAACAGTTATCTATTGTGGTCTCGAGAGAGTTTTATACGGGAGCAGCCCTATGTGGGCTGTGTGCCCAGTGCTTCTGGTGGGAGGCTGGAATTGACAGGGATGCAGGAACCTCTTTCCTCAGAGTGTGCTGGCCACTGTTCCCTGGGAGGAGCCTGCCCGGGGGTGAGGTGGGACTCTCTGCTCAGCGGGATCTGCTCCTAAGTTGCTGGAGTGGAGGCCCCGGGGGTCAGGCTCTGGCTGGCTCTGCTCCCTTTCAGTGTGTGTCTTTCCTCCTCTTGGTACTGAGACCTTGGCTCCACAGGAGGGGAGTGCTGAGAAGGTGGGGCTCGTGTGCTTACAGAAGTCTGTTTGTGTGGGCGTCTGTGGCTTTGCCCAAGGCTGCATCTCTCCGCCTGTTGTGGTGGTACCAGATCGGGGGCAAATCTGTGGCCTGGAGTGGGCAGGGCTGGCACTGGGGCTGGCTGCACTGGTTATGGGAACTGAAGTCACTGCACTGCCTGCAGAAGTCCTGGCTGCTTCTGTGGTCCTGCTGGAGTAAGTGCCAACAGCATCCACCGCCGCGCCACCTAGACAGCACTCCATAGCTCTGGGTCACCTCTGAGTCCCTAGAGTGAGTCTTTTCTTAAGTCCTGACCATGCTACACCCCACGCCAAGCTGTGGCATGGAGTGAATGGGTCCAGGGTATTTGCTCAGCTCGAACTGGGGAACGTGGCAAGGTGGCTGCCAGTGGGTAGACTTCTCTCTGCCCTGTCTGGGGATAAGCCAGCGCCCATACAGCCCTTACAAGTGATGTGTAGGCTTTTCTATCCTTTCTATCTGCCCCAGTGGTTCTCCAAGCAGCTCAGAGCACTTGTTTCCTATGCAAAGGACCCCAGGGCTGGGATAGCCAGTTTGCGGCTAAACCGTCCTACTCCCCGGGGTGGGCATCTGCCTGTGTGGCCTTCCTTTCCCTCTTAGTCCCCTCCTAGGGACACAGGTCCTGACCTGATGCTTTTCTTCCCATCCTACCCAATCACACGGGAATCTTTCTTACATCCTTGGCTGTACAGTTCTTCTGCCAATTTACAGTTTTCCATTGGAATTGTTCCCCATATAGATGTATTTTTGATGTGTTTGTGGGAGGTGGTAAGCCCCATGTCCTCTTGCTCTGCCATCTTGAAACCCCTAATATTTACTTTCTGAGAGCATTCTCATATTCCATATAAACTTATTGGTATAATATCTTTTGGAGTCCTTGGTTATAAGCAATAGGAGCAGACATTTGTTAGCTTCAGCTAAAAGGAATTTATTGGAAGGATATTAGGAAGTTAACATACTCAAGGGAAATCCAGAATGGCAAGGACAGAACAAGGCCAGCACTGGGCCTCGGGGGTGGCAGGACATTGTGAATGGTCGGTTGAAGATACCCTCACAGGCATGTATGTGTGTGTGTGTGTGTGTGCAAATGTGAGTGCTCAGTCATGTCCAACTCTTTGTGACCCCATGAACTGTAGCCCACCAGGCTCCTCTGTCTATGGGATTTTCCAGGCAAGAACACTGGAGTGGGTTGCCATTTCCTCCTCCCTCCAACCCTCACGGGAGCCTCTGCTTTAACCATATACAGCCCCCAGGTTTCTCTACTCCAGATGTGAATTTCCAGTAGAGGGTATGATTAGTGAGCTTGGGTCCCAAGCCTCCCTCCATGACAAGGTGGCATTCTGTGATTGACAACTCACCCGAATCACACACATCAGGAAGGGTCAGTTCCCCAGATAAAGTGCTGCTGAGTAAACAAAAACAAAGAGAAACTAAAACCCTAAACCAGATGCCTCTTAAAAAGTTTTCAATAGCAACCTCTGCTAGTATATTTGAAATGTGATTCAGTTTGCCAAAATTCAGTTTATATGTGACTCTTTGTGTAACTAATCACGCTTCTCTTTCCACATTAGCTTCTGGGAAGTGTACAGCACCATTGTCTATAGAAAGCAAGTAGGATTTGTATGGTGACGATGTTGTCTTTGCCTCTCTCCTGGTTCTTTTTTATACTTTTGATGTTCGTTTTCCTTTCTCTCTAATTTGCCATCTTGGTTCTTGCTGTGGGGTTATTTTTTTCTGGAATAAGGCAGAATATGAGTGAGCAGATTTGTTTGTGACTCTTCAGGAATGTGTTATGGTGTAAAGCACGGTTCATCTGTATTATGAATTTTCCCATTGGAAGGACTCGTAATCTGAAAGCCAGCAAGCAGTTATAAAGATATCATGGCACAGTATCCCTGCAGTTCTCTGCTTTGAAAGCTTTCCCAGAGTGATTAGGTGCAAAGAACTTGTATCAAACTTTCACTGCACAGCACTCCTGTGCTTAGAAGAATGCAGTTTGACCTGGTAAAACAGGCCAGTTTCATGTAAGAGAGAGAGAGAGAGAAAGAACAAGAGAACAAAAGGAAGTCATCTGAAGCAGCTTGGGGCAGGGCCCCGCTCATGGGTTATTTTCCGTGTGACCTCAGCTGAGCTCTCTCTCTGGAGGAGATTGCCTGGCTTGGGAGCACCAAGGAAAATCTGGCAGTGCCTGGGGGAGTTAAAGTGCAGCCAAGAGCAGCAGGTGCCAGGAACGGGCCGGAAAACTCTGGTGAAATTCCCAGCCTCATAGCAGCTTCAGTTCGGGTTTGGAGAGTCAAAGCTGGGGTTGGAAGGATGGGAGGTCTGCCTGCTGCCCTCAAAAGAACCCCAGCTCCACCCTCCAGCCTCCGTGATAAGCTGACCTTTCCTGCCTGAGCCCAGAGGCAAGGTGAGGTGGGAGGGTAATGTTCTTTCATCGCAGGATCTTTTGGTTGTAGTAAGCAGAAGTCTACTCAGGCTAGCTCAAATAGAAGACACTTGAATGTAAGGATGTAATGGATGCAAAGGGCAGTCCTTTAGACATTCAGGGAGGTATCACGACCTTCATGGCCTTCCCTGGTGGCTCAGATGGTAAAGAATCCGCCTGCAATGTGGGAGACCTGGGTTTGATCCCTGGGTTGGGAAGATCCTCTGGAGGAGGGCATGGCAACCCACTCCAGTATTCCTGCCTGGAGAATCCCATGGACAGAGGAGCCTGGCGGGGTACAGTCCATGGTGTCCCAAAGAGTCGGACACAGCTGAGCGACTAAGCACAGATCATGATCTTCTCAGAGGCTGGGACAGAAAATTCAGGAACTGCCAATCCTCTCCATCTCTTGGAGGCCCTCAGAGAGCTCCCTTACTTCTGCTTCTCTGGGCTCAGTCATCCTGCATGTGGCCCAGCATGGCGGCAGCATGGTCAACCAGCTGTCTGAGCTTGCCGTCCCTGGGTCTCTTTCTTCAACCCCTGTGACTGGTCCAGCTCATCTGTTTATCCTGAGCACGTGACTTGACTGTGTCTACCCCTTGTCTAGCTGGCATGGCTAGGAGGAGCAGGTCTCATGAGGGCCAATAAATGCGAGCTTCATGAAAGGTGTGGATGCTGGTTTTCCCCTTAGCTGAAGGGCCACTGAGGACCTTCCAGAACTTCAGAGCTCTTGTTAGGAGTGATGTGGAAGGAATTCCTGCTCCCCAGGGCCACTGGACCCATGACTCAGAGGACCCTGAGGAGTCTCCTGGTTTCTGGAGGACAGCGATGTTTGGGACATCCAATGAAAGGCAGACTCACTTTGTGCAGGTTGACCCCTAACTCTCCTCTCCTAGGGAATCCCCCAAGTATGACTCTCTTGAGATAGAGCTGTCCAAGTTCGGGGAACCATTCGGGATTACTCACAGCCAGTCCCAGCATCAAGGTAGTGCGTCGGAGACGTCGGAAGTTATCGACCCACCGGTTTTATTCCTCCCTGGGCAGGACAAGACTCCAACGCGTGAGGCCACACTGGCCCCCGGGCACCTCGCTGCATTTGCTCAGGCCGTTCCTCTCCTTGGAATTCCCTGACAGGTGACCCTACCCAGTCACTACCCGGTTGAATTCTCCCCTTCCCTTACGGCCCTACCCCAGACCAACCTCCTAGAAGAAGCCCCCCTGGCTTGCCTATCCTTTCCTCCCCGTCTCCCTCTGCACCTGTCTCGGCACACACGGCATCTGGTGCCTCTGAGTTGCTCACACTTCATGTGTTTTCCTCTCTAGGCTTCCTACCCTCGGAGGACATCTCTGTGTCCCTGAGAGAGCGTGAGCAGAGCCCAGCTCCGAGCAGGTGGTGTGCTGACGTGCGTGTGCCACAGACAGCTCAGCTGTCACACAGAAGGGCGGCCGAGCCTCCCAGCAGCCCCTGGAGCAGGCTCCTGCGGCCCCAGGTCACCCTGACACCCAGCCTTCTCAGCCAGCGGGGACCCTGCCCTCCCTAAAAAGCGTCGCCCTTCATCATCGGGACAGACGAGGACCCCCACTGGGCTGCTGCGTTCTTGCAGAACAGACCGTCCCACCCACGGCAGCTCTCAGGAGACAGGCTCTAGACTCTGGGGTCCCAGGGTGCCCCCCACTTCACTCCTGTCCCCGAAAAACTAAGGGCCAGTGGCTGGCTTCAGCTCCCAGGCATGCTGCATTTCTGACTCTGAGGAAGCCAGTCTACTTTTTGTTCCTCTGGCGAGACCAGGCCAGTGGTCAGGAGGGACGGGAGGCCGAGCAGAGAGAGGGGAGGCCTGCCAGGAAGCAGAGCCGAGGCCCGGCCTGCTCTCCCACAGGAAACCACTGACTGGAAACTCTGAAGAGCTGGAGGCAGCTCCCAGCTGCACGACCCAGGGCGCTGTCATGCGCGCCCGCAGCCCCTCCGAGCAGCTCGCGAGGCATTCGGAGGGCGGGAGGGGGCGCAGGGCCAGGGCGCCCGCGGAGGAGGCTCAGCGGCGGGGGGACAGCAGCCAGCAGCCGGAACACTTGATTGGCGTTGGTTTCCGATCCCCCCAGACGGCTGCTTGAGCCGGAACCGCACACACGGCGACACTCTGCTGGGAGGGGAGCACTAACCCGGCAGGGGGTGCCGGGGGTCTGCGTGCTGCTCGTCCGAGTCCGCGCAGGAGCCGGGAGGGGACCCGGGCGGCACAGGGGCCGCGCCACGTGGCGCAGCCGGTGTCTTACTTCGTGGGAGGCGCGTCACATGCGTGCGGGTTACGATCACACCCAGTCACGAGAAGTCTCCTGATTCTGCACAAACTAGGTGTGAACTCTTTCATCCAGGAATAGAGGAGCCCGTGTCATTCTTCTCGGTGTGGTCTGTGAGGCTTTTTTCTCTTGGTGACTCAATATTTGGATGGCCAGCCCCGGGGAAGCCATTAGGGTGAGATCTAAGAATCAGGCGCTGGCGCGCCGCTTTGGGTGGGGAGCTGCTCCCCCCAAGGCCCACAGGAGCCGGAGGCCTGGGCTCCTTGGGGCTCGGCCCTCACTCCCTTACAGAAACTTGGAAGGGGAAGGATCTGGCTTCCCAGTGTCAGGCCCGGGGCGCCTTCGTCTTTTTTTTTTTTTTCTTGTCCTTGAAACCCAGTTCTACCTTCCATCTTTAGGCCTATGTTGCTCCCTAAACATTTTAATATGAGCTGGGTCTTGGTCTCAAGAGAACTTGTTCATTGGCTCCCAAACTAGTGTGCACATTGGAATCACCTGGGGGAATTAAAACACAGCGATGGCCAGGTCACACCCTATGCCAATTAAATCAGAACATCTGAGGCTGAGAATGGGAGCAGTTTTTAAAGATCCCCAGGTGATTCCAAAATGCAGCCAAGTTTGGGAACGACGACCTGGTGATGTACTGAAGGGCAGCCAACTGAATCCACTTCATGGAGCTCCTTCATGGAGCTCAGATCTTCTTGTCTTGTTGAGATGTGAGGGTGCAGTTCCCAAGTCCCAAACTAGGCTGGGAGCATTCTCTCTGGGGTGTCTCTGCACTTGCACAGGGGGCTTTCCAAGCCTCAAGGCGAAGACATGCTCTAGGGGGAGGGTTGACAGAGGCCTGGGAGAGCTTCCCTTTCTGCAGCAGAGGGTGCTGGTTCCAGGCAGGAGCTCTGAGGGGTTCAGTCCCAGGAGAGCCTCAGGTCAGTTGGGAAGTAAGTAGCCAGTTATGTCCCTCCTTCCTGAATGCAGCCCCAAGCCCTAGAGTTCCTGACACACTACTGATTAAGGACACAGTTCTGATTCCCACTCCGTGGGCAGCCCTGATTCCTGCTGCTCAGCTGAGAGTGAGGTCATCCTGGGGTAGCAGGAGGCCAGGTGAAGTGACAAGAGGTGGGAGGTCGTGGATGCTCAAGGTGTAACCCTGTGAACTTTGAGAAAGAGAGTGACAGCAGGAAAATTCCTTCCTGGTGTTTCCCTAAAGCCCCAGCAATGACAGTCTGGGAAGAATCTTTTCTGGCAGGTCTGATATTCTCACTCCTCCACCATCTCTGACAAGCATCTACGTGGGTGGTTCTCAAACTCTTATCAGAATCCTCTGAATTTGAAAAGTGAAAGTGAAAGGCACTAGTCGTGTCTGACTGTATAGTCCATGGAATTCTCCAGGCCAGAATACCGGAGTGGGTAGCCTATCCCTTCTCCAGGGATCTTCCCCAACCTAGGAATTGAACCAGGGTCTCCTGCATAGCAGGCAGATTCTTTACCACCTGAGCTCTCATGGAAGTGAGTGAGGGAAGTCCCCAGGGAAGCTTAAAGAGGGAGCTATCAGGGAAGCCCAACGAAGGAAGGGCTTCTTAAAACACAGATTGCTGGGCCCAGCCTGAGTCTGATTCAGTGGGTCTGGGTGGGGACCAGAGCATTTCTAGCAAGTGCTGTTGCTGCTACAGAATGAGGTCACATTTGTAGAGCGCCTGGTCTACAGCCTCTCTCCAAAACACCTCCAGTGTGCCGCAGACTGAAATCAGAGGAAAGCAGCAGGAAAAAATAAAAAGGGAAGGGGAGAGCTGATGCTGCCTCGACTGATAGGAAAGGCAGGGCCCCCATCTTGTGTGTCCCTCCTGCTCATAGCTGGCAGTGTGTCTGCATCGCAAGAGCACCGTGAGTATTTCTGGATGGTGACGTAGCTGGTACATGCAAACACAAGCGACAGATGCCAGTCTATCGTGTAAACTTCTAGAAAGACAATGTCTGTGGCTTTCTAAATGCTCAACAATTGAACTCAACAAAAAATACTGAGTTGGCCTGAAATGCCCAACCAAAGTACCATATTCTAAGCACATCATGTCAAAAAACTACTGGGGATAAAACAGTGAATTAGATACTGACAGAGTTCTTGAACTTCTGGAGTTTATTGCCTTTCAGAGATGACAGATATTAAACAAGAAATGACAGAGGTGAGAGCTTGGAAAGAAAGCTACCTTTCTAAGAGCAGGCTTCTCCCTCTTTGGACTGTTGATGCCCTGCTGACTTGAACCAGATTATAAATCTTGGGGAGATGGAATTGGCCCCAAATGGGCTACTTGTTCTATTCACCTGAGCAGTGACCCATAGAGCCACTTAAAACAAGAGGTTAAATGTTTCAGCATCTTGCTGAAATCTTTCAGCTCATGCTGTTTAAATTGAATGAATTTTCAGTTCCCCACCCAGCCAAGGGTTTGATGGAAACAGCCAGGCTGGGGGTGCTGTGCCGATGTGCTCAGTCGTGGCCGACTCTGCGACCCCATGAACTGTAGCCCGCCAGGTTCCTCCGTCCATGGAATTTCCCAGGCAAGACTACTGGAGTGGGTTGCCATTTCCTTTCCCCCCTTTTCCATGATGGTGCAGAGGTTGCTGTAATTCTGTCTTGCTTGAGGCTGCCAGGCTAGAGGGGGCATTGTGTTGGTCTGATGTGAGCAAGTCACTGGGCAGAGAATTCCGGCATGTTCAGGAAACCAGAGACAATGCAGTGAAATGCACCATTGTTCGTCCTAGGACCAGCAGCCCAGTGAGTGGGTGAGCTCTGTGGCTGTGGCAAAGACACTGGTCAATGAATCTTCCATCCCAAAGCTCTCCTGAGAGCAGCTTGTGTCTAACTAAACTTATTTTTCAGGCTGACCGGAAATCATGACCTCGTCTGGAAATTATCTTTACTCTTCTGTGGGAACAGAGTGGTGACCACATAGACCCACGGAAGAGACATCTTTCACATGTCTTGGAGGACAAGGATATTATCTGGTTTATTTATACAGCATCCCACACATTGGTGGTAGCTGCCTGAGCTTAGTTCAACACAGCATCTGTAACAAAGGTTTAAATTCTGGGGCCACTAACTCTAGCTATGGGGAAATTCAACCCAGGAGTCCAAGTTCCACCGAGTATTCGGGCAATGTGCATAACCTGAGAGGCTTTGGAAGTCTAGCAGGCTATCTAAGAAATGAGAGTCAGGAAAGGCTTTTGAGGCTCAGTTTTTCTTTGCAACCAACCAACTGATGTATGTAGAAACAGGGCTATGCCTGCAAACAACTGGAAATATTTTTGGTTAGCTTCACAAGGTCCCCCTACTCCTAACTGAGCAGGTTTTAGGAGTGACAGGGTTGCACATAGTTAAACTAACAAGATGACCCATTTCTTAATATGGTGTGTTGCATTTAAAGATAGATCCCTCTCTTCTGGACCAAAGTGTTTCAGTTTTGGATCTGGACATCAGTGATCTCTTACAAAAGTATCTCTCACCATCTCATAGTCCAACATCCACACTAGAAGTTAATTCTGCAGTGAAAACTTTCTAAAGACAAAAGAACTTGTGAGCAAAAGAGTAGGCAGTTGGATACACCCTGCAGATGGGGTTGAAGGGTCATGCTTGAATGCTCTTCGACCTGAGCTGAGTGGGTTGACTGGCCAAGCCTGGGGCCTTCAATTGTGGAAGCATCAGCTTGTCTTCACCCTGCTCACTGGGTAACTCACCCAAGAAGAACACAAGGATTAAGGTCCAGGAGAGGCAGGGCAATAGCCCACTGTGGGCCGCATATGCAACCAGCATTGAGTATATGCTTTCAGAAGGAGTTATTCACAGAAAATCCACCGGCATTGCTGGACTCTGCCTCTTAGCTATTGTCCCTCTTTCCTGAGCATGCCTCAGCAGCCTGGTTGCCTCTGATCTGTGACTTTGTTTCTGTCTCTACTTTGTCTCCTGTGACATCCTTTATGGCTTTAAAGGGTGCGTGATACTGTATTACAGTAAAAAGAATGTGACCTTAAAAGCAAGGTAGACATAATTTGGCCTTGGAGCACAGAATGAAGCAGGGCAAAGGTGAATAGGGTTTTGCCAAGAAAACGCACTGGTCATAGCAAACACCCTCATCCAACAACACAAGAGAAGACTCTAAACATGGACATCACCAGATGGTCAACACCAAAATCAGATTGATTATATTCTTTGCAGCCAAAGATGGAGAAGCTCTATACAGTCAGCAAAACAAGACCAGGAGCTGACTGTGGCTCAGATCATGAACTCCTTATTGCAAAATTCAGACTTAAACTGAAAAAGTAGGGAAAACCACTAGGCCATTCAGGTATGACCTAAATCAAATCCCTTCTTATTATAAAGTGGAAGTGAGAAATAGATTTAAGGGACTAGATCTGATAGAGTGCCTGATGAACTATGGATGGAGGTTCGTGACATTGTACAGGAGATAGGGTCAAGACCATCCCCAAGAAAAAGAAATGCAAAAAAGCAAAATGGTTATCTGAGGAGGCCTTACAAATAGCTGAGAAAAGAAGAGAAGCTAAAGGCAAAGGAGAAAAGGAAAGATATACCCATTTGAATGCAGAGTTCCAAAGAATAGCAAGAAGACATAAGAAAGCCTTTCTCAGTGATCAATGTAAAGAAATAGAGGAAAACAATAGAATGGGAAAAACTAGAGATCTCTTCAAGGAAATTAGAGATGCCGAGGGAATATTTCATGCAAAGATGGGCTCAATAAAGGACAGAAATGGTATGGACCTAACAGATCATGAGAAGTGCTAGGCTGGAGGAAGGACAAGCTGGAATATCAAAGCGGGAGAAATATCAATAACCTCAGATATGCAGATGACACCACCCTTATGGCAGAAAGTGAAGAAGAACTAAAGAGTCTCTTGATGAAAGTCAAAGAGAGAATGAAAAAGTTGGCTTAAAGCTCAACATTCAGAAAACTAAGATCATGGCATCTGGTTCCATCACTTCATGGCAAACAGATGGGGAAACAGTGAGAGACTTTATTTTTGGGGGCTCCAAAATTACTGCAGATGGTGACTGCAGCCATTAAATTAAAAGATGCTTGCTCCTTGGAAGAAAAGTTATGACCAACCTAGACAGGATACTAAAAAGCAGAGACATTACTTTGCCAACAAAGGTCCGTCTAGTCAAGGCTATGGTCTTTCCAGTAGTCATGTATGGATGTGAAAGTTGGACTATAAAGAAAGCTGAGCACCAAAGAATTGATGCTTTTGAACTGTGGAGCTGGAGAAGACTCTTGAGAGTCCCTTGGACTGCAAGGAGATCCAACCAGTCCATCCTAAAGGAGATTAGTCCTGAATATTCATTGGAAGGATTGATGCTGAGGCTGAAACTCCAATACTTTGGTCACCTGATGCGAAGAGCTGACTCTTTTGAAAAGACCCTGATGCTGGGAAAGATTGAAGGCAGGAGGAAAAGGGGATGACAAAGGATGAAATGGTTGGATGGCATCACCTACTCAATGGCCATGATTTTGAGTGAACTCTGGGAGTTGGTGATGGACAGAGAGGCCTGGCATGCTGAAGTCCCTGGAGTCGCAATGAGTTGGACACGTCTGAGCGACTGAACTGAACTGAGACATAATTTCAAATCCTGGCTCTGGTATATGCTAGTTGTGGGTTTTTAGGCAAGTTCCTTAACTTTTTGCCCATTTTTTCCATCTGTATCGTGGATAAATTACTTCATAAGGCTGCTGTAAAGTTTAGTGAACTAATGCTTACAAATGCCTAGCACAATCTCTACTACAAGTTAAGTCTTCTATATGTATCAACCATCATCATGAAGTCAGCTAAGGGAAGAATTGTCTTCAGGCAATTGTGGAGATCACACCAAATGCGATGGAGTGAATGTGATGGAGTGAATAATGCACTATAGATTTCCCATGGTTAGCAAAACATTGGAAGTGGTTTAAATTTCTAACAAAAAAGGACTAGTTTGATAAATTGCAGAGTATGTGCCAGAAACGCCCTCTATTTCAGGCACCATGTATTGTGTAATCCAAATGTCAACTGTGGTTATCCTTTGAGACCCCCAAAATTGGCTTGAACACTATCCCACATACAGTGGGAAGTCCTGGAGGAACGATCCCATAATGATTTGGTGGTGGGGTCCTGTGAGGGCAAGGGTATGGGGGGTGGTATTTCCCTGTTCACTTCTGCTGCTTCATCGACTCTTCCATGCATGAATTATCTTGCTTTACTGTCTGCAAGCTTTTCTTCTGCACCAGTCAGACCACATTACATCCTATTTCCATTCTTTCACTGCCTCAAACAACATTGATTCAAAGGTGTGTGTGCAACAGGCTCACTGAATATTTGAGACAACGAAGAGGATTCACATTTTAGCACATTGAGCAGCGTGAAGTCTTTTTGCCCTCATGAGTCCCTGAGAAGCTCCAGAATCCAGAGACCAAGTCCTGTAGCTTTTTTTCTTCTGCTGCCCAGGCCCCTACCCTCCAACGTGTGCTGACCTTCTCTGCAGAAGAGGGGATTTGAGGTCTTACTTTCCAAAGACGCCTGATAAGTGTATCTTAGGAAAGAAACGTTTTTGCCTCTAAGAGAACCCTGTTGTGACTGTAGTTTTGTATATTTGTGTACCTGGCCCCACAGGCTCCTTCAGGGCAGGTACCTGTGCTCGATCTATGCCTCAGGAGGGGGAGCAATAGAGCAAATAAGAATCCATGCACTGAGTTAAACTGCTTGGGTCCAAATACCGGGTCTGCTGCTTACTAGTTAGGTACCCACTGTAGGAAATGAGTTGCAGGGAGGATTCAGAAAAGATAAAAGGTAGAGAACATAGAGCAGTGTCTGGGGTATACCCTGGGTCCTCAGTAAATGCCTACAATGATTGTTCCCAGATGGATTCTGTGCTATCAGTCTGCAGAGACCAGCTTCATGGATGGAGACATGTCATTCCAAGCTGAAAAGAGGTCTTTGGTGTGATTGAGTAACTTGGTTTCCTAATGTAGAATGTCAAAGGATGAGTTTTTAGACAATTGTTTTTCCCCTTAGTAAGACTGTAGTTTAAATATTTGGACACAATAAAGGAAACTTTTACTTAACCAGGTTGGGAAGAAGAGTGGAAAAGAGCTCAATTGTTTGATCTAAATAGTAACAAGCCACGAAACCATGTCAGGCTTCCCTTGTCATTATTAATCACTTAATACTGCAGATTCATTTTGGGTCTTTTCTTTTTTTCTTTCTACATACAGAACAAAACCAAGCAAGTTTAAAAATTCTTTATTTGAATTTTAGACAAAGAACAAGTATTGCATTATAAAGACTTGCTTAAAAGCATATCATAGTCTGCTGTCATTGTTTATGTGTTGAAAACAAAACAAAACAAAAAATTTAAGGGAGAAAATGGTACATCTTTCCTCCACATTTTTACCCATTCTTAACTGAGCACGGATACAACCTTAGAAAGAAAGTCCTGGTGAAACGACATCTCTGAGGCTCTCTCCTCGGGTTCTAACGGCTCCGCGGGAGAAGCGCTCCCGGTCTCAGGCTAACCATACTGCCAGCGTGATGACAAGTGACTAGCATCTCTCAGGCCAGTAGTACAGAGCAGTTTCCATCTAAAGTTCTATTTCCCCACCATCTCTCATGAAGACGACCGACCTAGTAATGAGGGCTGAGTGTGAGATAAGAGGGTCCAATATACATCTGTTGCAAAAGTCAACCCAGTACACTGTCTGAGATGACCCTACTGGGCAAGATGCCATGCCGCCTGGTGTGCTTGTTGACCAATGGTCAGCAACATCACTGGGGCAAGCAGCAAGAGGGTGTGCTGTGTGCTGACCTTGGAAACGATGAACTGTGATTTATTTACTCCTTGGCTCTCCATTTAATATAATGAAAAGTCTTTTACTGTGCTAAGGCTCCAAGGCTTCAAGGTAGCAAACCACTATGTTGGGTCTGGTGCCCACTATTTGACAGTGACTAGCCATGCCCTGAGTCACACACAGGACAAGTTTCCTGATCAAGATACCTTTGTCATCCTTCTTTTCATAAGTTCTGACAGAAAACCTGACAGATATTAACACAGAGATATTAGAATAAACTGTGAAAAGTCCTAGTCTTGTCCAAAATAAAATTTATTTTAAGTTTAGTCATTAAGAATATAAGTTAACAGAACAGACTCTTTTTTCAGGTAAGAGAAAAGGGTTTTTTTTTTTTTTTTTTAATGTGCATAGTTCCATCTGGACTCTGGCAACATTTTGGGTGGTAGTCCAATGTTCTATTTCCTAGAAAATTAAAAATTAATCTCAACCTCTAGGGGTGAGGGGAAATAGGAATTGCTCACTCCCAAATATTATTAGGTATAAGAATAAAAATTTCTTACACTTCATTTTATCTCTTTAAGCTTTATTCTGCTTTCAAGGTAAAAGTTATAATTAGTATTCATATTAGCAGCAAAGATCCTAATTTCTGTAAATTAAAATGACTCAAGACTAACAGAAGTAGCATTTGGCAAAGAATGAGGGGTCTATAGAGGGTCAAAAATGTCTGTCAATTCTGGCATTAAGCAATCTTATTTGAGAGGTTAATTTGTATGAAAACAGCCGATAGGACAGACAGTATGCAAGGTCTCGTTCGAAGGTGGGCCCTATGGCTCTGAAGCAGGAAGCTGAGTTGGCCCAGCAGTGTGCAGTGGAAAGGGGGCTTTCATGGCGGAAAATTTCCATGAGGTCAGACTGAAGCGGGCATGGGCTCTAACTCTGGCTCTTCAGTAAAAGTGGTTACTTTTAATAGTTGAAAGTGGAAGCTACTTTGAAACTTGGCAATGTGTTAGAAAGTCAAATATAATTACAAGTTTTTCTCTCTGATTGTCAAGTTTCACCACCTGAGGTTAGTAAAATGGTGAGAATCAGCAAATAGTACAAAAGCTACAAAGAGCTTGAGAGTGCTCCAGCTTTAATCACTCCAGATGCCACAGCAGCAGGGTCTTATCAGAGTCACTGCTGTGACCACTGGGGGTTCATTCCCCAGTAGGAGAGGCAGATTCAAGCTGGGAAAGTTTAATCGGGACAGTGTCTCTTTAAAAATGCTAGAAAAATCAGTTTGAATCCCAAATTTCTGGTCTGTTTCTAAGTAGTGTTTATTCAGAACACTCAGGAATGACTCATGTAACACTGCTGCTTTCAAAAGCCTCTGTGTCTACTTCTTGCTAACAAGAGAAGGCAAAGCAATGCCAGCTTTGTTCTGAAGCCTGGAGTCATTTTTTTTTTCTTTTTTTTTAAATTAGAAGATGCTCTGAGCTTTCGTAATCACAGGGAATTTCTTACTTGTGAAACGACAAACACTAGCCAATAACATAAACTACAAGGATGGCAGGCAATACATTTCTTTCAAGATGATCCTTTCACAAACCCTAACTTTAGAAAGAGACATTTCACACTATGGTCCTAATGGAGCTGTGTCCCTGTTCTGCTGAGTGAGTTAACTCCCCAGAGAAGCAGCTCCTGACATCTGACTCAGTAGGCAGCACAAGGGAACATCTACTTCCATGAAGCCTTAAAAAAATCACAACCAGGTGGGAAAAACATACCCAGAAGTCTTCACCATCACTTCCCAAGAGAGTAGTACCAGTGCCCCAAAGGGCACAGCCATCCAGTAACAGGCGGACTTGACCTCTCCGTGACCTTATCTAATAGTCTCTCAAACTTGCGAAATACCACTTAAAGACTTAATAAATTAAAAAATTAAATAAATATACACCCACACATCTGCCATAATTCCTGGTTGCCATCCCCAAAAGGCAATCTCACCACAACAATTAAGGGAAAAAACAGCTTAATTTATTCATCAGGCACAGCAACTTTCCATTTCCTAAAGGACCTTGAGCTAGCGTACAGGCATTAAAATAAAAATACCATTATGCCCAGGGATTAGCAGTAGCCGGGACAGCAGTTTAAAAAATATAATATTTCTTTGCACTTGTCAGTTGCTTTTCACTCATTTCCTGAAACTTTACCCTGAGGAGAATCCTGTTCCCACCTCTCAAAAAGATCAATTCCAGAATAGGTCATGACAAGGAGCAGAAAGGTCAGTGAGTGAAAGTAGGCAAGGCTCCCAGACTGCTGTTTATGGTCACTTCACAGGTACTCTTAATCCACACTTAACCCACCTGAAAGAGAGGCATTCAGGTGGCACAACATGTAAGTCTTCAGTCTGGCCACTTGGTAAGATGAGCGCAGGAAAAGCTGGGAATGAAGGGAAAAAGTAAAAGCGAGCGCTAAAACCAAGAACGCCACGTGATGGTTCGCTCTTGTGTGATTCAGTGCAAAGGACAGGAAAGAAGCACCGTCTATAATCACTCCATGCACACTTGTATGTGTATCCACCGTAATGACTACCTCAGTTCCAGGGGAAGACTGGCAGCTTGGGAATGACCGTGTTGCCACTAACTACTAGCCATGGCAGCAGCCTCTTGTTTGGAATAATTCACAGGACAGAATGGGAAGGATAAGGGCCCGGAGAAGACATTCCAGGAGAAGACTGGCCTGCAGCCTAAAGGTCTTCCAGGCGCTTGCCTTCTATTTCTTGTGCCCAGTAGAAGGAAGAGTGGCCCCCTGGGGAAGTTGCCCAGGACAGCCAAATCAGAGTGGAGTGCTGCCCGGATTTAAAACGGTTTGTGCATACAGAAAAGGAGGCAACTGACACTCCTGAAACTCCAGATTCCCGGGGAACAGAGCAACAGAGCCCCCTACTTCCCCTCACAAGAGTTAAACTGGTTTCCTCCAAAAGCATCTAACTGACAGAGAAGCATCACTGTCCAGACAGAAGTGCTGGTGCGTCTTCAGAATTATTTAGGAACCATGCTAATTTCACAGGCAGAAAACTAACTGGCTACATATAAATCCTTGAGGAGTTGGTATATTTTCTCTATTCTTTTCTTGCAGGGAGGAAGAGACTGATACGGTGTGGAATGGAAGGGAAGAAATCTGACCAAAGCAAGTCAATTAGGATAAGAAGCGGTGTTTGCAGAATGCAATCTACTGAGAAACTGAAAAGTTTCAGAGGAGGAGAGGGCCAAAGACCCATTTTTGGAGCTAAAGGTAGAAATCACAGAGGAGAAGAAAGTAAAGTTCAAGTGAACAAAGTAAGATATTTTTCTGTTTTGTTTTTGCTTTAATAAGGGAGGACAAAAGAATTAAATTCCTTCGAAGCCTTTTCACTGGAGAACTGAAAATTACTGCCATATTATGGGATGCACGCCACCAGTAGGAATCTAATTTGCCTGTCTGCATAGTCTTAAAGGAGTAAATACCTGTCAATTCTCAAGAGAAAAAACTTCTGTTTGTTTAAATCTAAAGTCACCTACATGCTCCTTACCTGAGCTGGGTATCATATTAATAGAAGGTGTGTAGTGTGTGGAGATTCACAATAAAGTGAAGGACTTGTTCTGTGGTCTCTGAGGATCTGAATCAGATAAGCAAAGACACAAATACTTATGTGTGGTAACTCTTAGTGGCCCATGGTCCTCAGAATAAATGTCTTTAATTAAACTGCAGTCTCATCAAACTTTCAGTGTTTTAAATATATGTATTAATGGAGTTATCTCCTCTTTCAAAAAGATCCTCCCCTCCTCGTCTCTTCCATGTCATTAGCTCAAATTCACTATCCTCCCCCCCCAATACAGTTGTTCTCGTGCCGTTTCAGGTGTGAACCACAAATCCCAAGATAAACTTTGCCACTGGAGGATTTTTCCTTTTACCTAATACTCCAAAGGGTTTGCCTCTCTTGGGGATGCTTTTGGCTCTGCTGGTTCTGACATTTGCTTTCCAATAAGCATACAGCCACAATTGGTTTGCATTAAGTTGATGAAAGATCTAATCAGTGGAAACATCTGTGTGCTGTTAAATGAAAGTACAGTACCTATAAGTGAAATGGCAGAGAGGGGAAGCGGGTCTTATTTGAAAGAATATGACTATTTAAACACAAAACAAATAAAGAGGGAAAAGCAATTTAGAAAAGTACAGGGAAAAAAGATCTACACCAGGCAGCGGTGAAGAATGCAGGGCTACCCATGCCCCTGGAGAACTGCTGCTGGCCTTGTGTCTGAGCTTCAGTGCCCCTCTAGTGGATAGGCAGACGGTGAGAAACAGAGCAGCGTCGTTTTTTCCTCTTCTATCTCTTGAATTCTGTTATGAGGCAGTTCTCTGCTTGCCACCAAGGCAAAAAGAAGCATTTCTCTCAGCGCTCACCAGTCTGGCAGGGTCCTATTCTTAGCTTCCAGTGTAGCCCCAGGGTACTATTGTAATGACTCAGGGATGGTGCTGACAACATGGGCTGCCTCTGGGGCTGCTGGAGGGGAACCAAAGAAGGTGTTGGTTTGATTCCTCTGCTGATCCCGGAGGTAAGGAGGAACTGACGAGCTTTTGATGTGGAGGATTCTGGTGTCCATCACCTGACAGTCAATCTGCATCATCACTTCATAATCTTGCCCGTTGATCACATTCTCTGCAGAGAGGAATACACACAAGGAATAAATATTCAACAGAAGGTGAAATTCCGCTCTAAGTAAGCTTCAATCCCAGGAAGACATCATGAACTCCAAGGTGTGAGCTGTCAACACGCTTTCAAGGGTACAGAGAGAATTCATCAGTCACTAATCAGAGTTACAGGGCCGGGATGGGCTGCCCTCTCCTCAATTCTGGTTTCCAAACAACCTTCACTGACTCAGTAAGCGCTGGAGGCCCTGTGAGAATTAATACCACAGGTTACCCATTCACAGACATTGTATGTCTTGCACACTTTCCATGCAGTGTATCACCATGACTGCAGCAACTGGAACAGAAGGAGATTTCAGATGCAGAGGGTGGGGAGAGGGTGTAGGGGGAAGAATACTTAAGTCCTCTCCTTCCCTTTCAACAGTGGGAAGGAGTAATTTGTCAAATGGACCACCATATCATGTGAATCGTAAGGAGACCTTGGCCAAGACTGCTTGGTCCCTGTGCATCAGTAAGATTTCTAATTTCATTAAGATATTCCCAACTATGCATTTAAGGGTTAGAAATTAGGAACATAAAAATACAGTGAAGGCTATAATAATTTATCCCCTGATTTGTAATTCTGGGTGGTTTTTTCCAACTTGTAGTCAATGAAACTTGGCATAAAACTGATGGAAGAATTATAAATAGATAACATCTTTCAAGTCCAGCTGCACAGTCACAGCAATACAGTCAGAGGATGTGTGAACTTGGAAGAAGGCTGGAGAGTCAACGTGGCATCTCAGTTTGCATTTTCAACCATGAATCCAAAGCTGGGTGTGGGGATCAGGAAGAATGCTGGCGAAGGCCTAGTCCTACACTGCCTTTTCATGAAGATGATACACAGCCAACCAGTGAGTTTTAAATTAAACATTTGGCTTCCCTAGGACAAAGAATTGAATTTAAAAGTAGAATTCTTTCTATTCCATTATCTTTTTATTTTTTATTTATTTTTTACTACTACAGCATGTACAAGTATTATAAATCCAGAGGAAGAAAATCCAAAGTTTGACATTTGATCCTCAGATTCCATTATGTTTGGGAAAACTGAACTATGGAGTTTGTCACTTACGAGGCAGGAAAAGATTTACAGAGATCACCTAATCCAGGGTATCTTAAAATAGGGTCTAATGCAAAGACTTCAGAGTCCGTAAGTTTCCTGAAATTTTTATTTGTGTGAGCATTTTTCTGGAGAGGGGAGTTACATCAGATTCTTAATGAGGTCTAGCGCCTCTTAAAGGTTAAAAACTATTAAATCTAATAAGCTATCAACTTTAAGGGCCTTGAGCAGATCATATATCCTATTTTAAAGCTAATGGAAGACATTCTTCCACTTTTATTGGCTGATTACTTCAATTTCTAAAATAGTCTCCACTGATGGTGAATTTCCCACTACAAGTCTTAATAATTCTCTTTGATTTCCTTCTTTCCCAGCCTTACTAGTGATGAAGAGCAGTCAGTTGCTGCTGGATATTAACTAACCCTACTTATTTTTTAAGACCCTGGCTATGGAATTTTAACTCCCATTCTACAACTCCTGCTACTCTGTAATGGCTATCTCATCACTTATCTTTAGAGAATTAAATCTGATTGCCTGTAAGTTAGCCAATGTTTCCCTGGTGGCTCAGAGGTTAAAGCGTCTGCCTCCAATGCGGGAGACCTGGGTTCGATCCCTGGGTCGGGAAGATCCCCTGGAGAAGGAAATGGCAACCCACTCCAGTATTCTTGCCTGGAGAATCCCATGGAAGGAGGAGCCTGGAGGGCTACAGTCCACGGGGTCGCAAAGAGTCGGACACGACTGAGCGACTTCACCTTCACCTTCCCTATCCAGGTGTTTTCTTTTCTAAAAAGTAGGCAATGGAAGAAAGACAAGCTGCGAACGTATCTGGAGTTATTACATTCAGGGCATGTGATACGGTTCAGATTCCGAGGTACCACACTAATCATTTCCTTTTGGAACCATGGTCCCTCTCGTTTAGAAAAGCTGAAAGATTGTATGTGTGTGTGCATGCACACACACACACACACATATGACCGAATAATGAAAAACACATGTATAAGAGACATAATATACATTACTAATTTTTACTACTTTCCTGGATTGACTCAGAATCCAGATGACAGTTTAAGATCAAAACTAGGTTCTCTCATATAGCCCATACCACCTGCAGAAATCATCAGAGCCCATGTGCCTGCTATGCTCTAAATGGATAACTGGAGTTCTTTAATATCTTAAATATTGGGAAGACATGAAAAACCTGGTGATGTGAGCTCAGATGCTTGGGGAAAAACTAAAGCTGTGTCATGAATCCAAAAACCTGGCAGTCCCTCGCCATGGCTGAAATGGCATCATTATTTTAAGCCCAACCAGGAGGCTCCGGAGAAGGCAATGGCACCCCACTCCAGCACTCTTGCCTGGAAAATCCCATGGATGGAGGAGCCTGGTAGGCTGCAGTCCATGGGGTTGCTGAGGGTCGGACACGACTGAGCAACTTCACTTGCACGCATTGGAGAAGGAAATGGCAACCCACTCCAGTGTTCTTGCCTGGAGAATCCCAGAGACAGGGAAGCCTGGTGGGCTGCCATCTATGGGGTTGCACAGAGTCGAACATGACTGAAGTGACTTAGCAGCAGTAGCAGCAGGAGGCTCAGGCTAGCTATGGTTTGGGAGGCTTTAAAACGGACTCTGTTCTTCACTCCTTTCTGAACTTTGAGGCCAAGGAAATGACCAGCAATACTAGAAAAAGACTCTACCAGATAGGATATGAATGTCTTAAGCCGAATTTAGGAAGCCTTTTATACAACAAACTGATAATTTAGGGTTTAAAGTGACATACCATTAGGACTCCCAAGTTACTCAAACCTCTAAAAAAATAAGTGGCTCTAGCAATTTCTTTTCTTTGGTCCACTATGTGGGACCCTATAAAAGAGTCCTTTGGGGGTTTCAGTACTGACCCCCTTGCATAATGAGTGGGGTGGTCTCAACATTACTGATGAGGTTCTAATTATTTTAACTAAAGGAGAACAGAATGGGAAAACAGCTTATGATAACTTGTGGTCTGGTAGGCCCTTCCCCTGTGCTGTCAGGCACACAGTCTGCTTGCAGGAGCAACAGAAAGACTCTGAAACTCTGAAATTTGCGCCTCACTGTGAATAATACAAGGGGTCTATAGGTGGTGCAAGGGTAAAGAACCTGCCTGCCAGTGCAGGAGATGCAAGACACCCGGGTTCGATCCCTGGGTTGGGAAGATGCCCTGGAGAAGGGAAAGGCTACCCACTCCTGCTGCTGCTGCTGCTAAGTCACTTCAGTCGTGCCCGACTCTGTGCAACCCCATAGACGGCAGCCCACCAGGCTCCCCCGTCCCTGGGATTCTCCAGGCAAGAACACTGGAGTGGGTTGCCATATCCTTCTCCAATGCATGAAAGTGAAAGTNGGCTACCCTCTGCTGCTGCTGCTGCTGCTAAGTCACTTCAGTCGTTCCCGACTCTGTGCAACCCCATAGACGGCAGCCCACCAGGCTCCCCCGTCCCTGGGATTCTCCAGGCAAGAACACTGGAGTGGGTTGCCATATCCTTCTCCAATGCATGAAAGTGAAAGTGAAGTCGCCTAGTCGTGTCCAACTCTTTGCAACCCCATGGACTGCAGCCCACCAGGCTCCTCCATCCATGGGATTTTCCAGGCAAGAGTACTGGAGTGGGGTGCCATTGCCTTCTCCGCTACCTACTTCAGTACTCCAGTATTCTGGCCTGGAGAATTCCATGGACTGTATATATAGTCCATGGGGTCACAAAGAGTCAGACATGACTGAGTGACTTTCACTTCACACTTCCAGTATTCTGGCCTGGAGAATTCCATGGATGGAGGATCCTGGTGGGCTTACAGTCCATGGGGTCACAAAGAGTTGGATATGACTGAGCACACATGCATGTGAACAATATACACCAGAGTAGGTTCTAACTGGAGAGATGAGACCTGAAGATTCTGGTGGCTCAGGGAAAAGGGAGAGGAAGAGCCTCTGAAGGAAAATCCAGACAGGAGGTGAGAGGCTGAGGACGGACTGGACACTCTCATTAAGGGCCAGGCTTCCATTATTGGGCAGCACCCCCAGAATAAGAAAAAATATAACAGTTTGTGGGCTTTCTGACAAGAGGGAACAAGGTAAATACTGGATTAGGGAGTTGTTAGAGCTGAGTTATGTGAAAAGATTGCTAAAACATTTTTTGTGTACTTAATGAAAAAAGACAGTGACTATTTGGGGAAAATAGAACTGAAAGGGATAGTATGGAGCACAGATGGTAAAGATTCGCTTTCCCTCTTGTACTGGCAAGCACTTTTTTGGGTGCTGCACAAGTGATATAACTAATCTTATGTTCTGGGCCTTCTGGAGTAAACACAACGAGAAGAAACACTGATCTGAGTCAGGAAAAAGGTATAAAATATGAATACTTCAAGTTCAAAATTAATCAGGCAAACAAAAAGGAAGAGGTGATTGACTTGAAACATGAGCACCAGAAAGTGATTCTGAATGCCCAGAAGGACTGGGAAAGCATGAAAAAAAGCTCCTGGACAGTGGAGGTGCAAAAATTCTAGGCAGTGTGAAATTCTGAACGCCTGTAAACACACAGTAACTGAATTAAGAATGGCCTGCCAAGAGGCTGTTAGCTGGGAGATGACTAACATATACATCAGAACATTGACCATAAACAGAATTCAGATAGCTCAGAATTTTACAGAAAGCTTAACTCAAAAGCAAAACAAAACAAAACAAGGCTTCACCAGTGTTTTGCAAAGAATTATATATGAGAAAACAGACTTCTATTCAGAACCAGACTCTGATCCTAACAAGAGGTAGCTTGCTCTGTGCAAGCTAGGCTGGCGACTGGCAGCAGGCTGTTGGTATCTGTGCCTGAATTCTGCGGGGTGTGGGGGGACATGGAAGGTAAATAAAAATCCCCCCTTCCACGGATCACGAGATAACTTCATCCAAAACAAACAAACTGAAACATCAGGAAAGAAACCCAAATGGGTAAGAAAGAGGAGACAAAGGGAATGTAAGGTGGGAACAGAACGAACAATAAAGTGGTAAAATATCACATATGTCCTGGTTGTGACCATCCCAGGGAGCCATGCACTGGGAAAAAAATGAAAAATCTCTTTCTACTCTTCTACCCAAATTCTCCACTCAACTTCTTTTTAAAAAAATTAATTGTAGGATAATTACTTTACAATATTGTGATGATTTTTGCCATACATCAATATGAATCAGCCATAGGTATACATATGCCCCCTCTATCCTGAAGCCCCCCTTCCATCTCCCTCCTGACTCTATACCTCCAGGATGTCACAGAGCACCGGCTTTGGATGCCTTGCCTCATACATCAAACTCATGCTGGCTATCTATTTCATATATGGTAGTTTGTATGTTTCAATGTTATTCCAGTTTCAAGAACTTCTTCTAAAAACCTTCTATGAAAACTCCAATATTGATCTTTGTCTTTATAGGTCAAGGTCAAGTTGCTCAGTCGTGTCTGACTCTTTGCGACCCCGTGGACTGTAACCTACTAGGCTTCTCCATCCATGGGATTCTCCAGGCAAGAATACTGGAGTGGATTGCCATTTCCTTCTCCAGGGGATCTTCCCGACCCAGGGATCGAACCCGGGTCTCCCGCATTGGAGGCTTTAACCTCTGAGCCACCAGGGAAGTCTTGTCTTTATAACCAATATATAAATGTTCCATGTCACTGAATATGTTAAAATACTCATAAAAAGGAGGTTTGGCTCTTTTAAAAAATGTCTGGCATTTTTGAAGGTAGCAGGGAGGGGATCACTGGTAGAGCTAGAAGCTTTCCCTCATCAGAGGGGAAGAAGACTGAGTGCATAACTAAGTGTCGTACTGCAGACGGGCCTCCCAGGTGACACCAGTGGTAAAGAAGCCGCTGCTAATGCAGGAGACACAGGAGACGCAGGTCTGATCGCTGAGTGGGGAAGATCCCCTGGAGGAGGGCGTGGCAGCCCACTCCATTTTTCTGGTCTGGAGCATCCCCATGGACAGAGGAGCCTGCCGGGCTACAGTCCATGGGGTCGCAGAGTTGGACATGACTGAAGTGACTTAGCAGGCAGGCATGCTGCAGATGGAAACACAAAATACCCTTCCGACTTGACTCTTTGCAGAGACATAAGGAAGAACACCTGCAGAAGCAAAGAGCGCCCAGTAACTTCTATTGTCTGCCTTTGCTGTTTCTCTGACAGTGGAGGGATTTCAGGCCGTGAGTGTCCAAGGGCAGGGAGGGACAGTGGGAGGGGCTTTATACATTTAACTATAAGTAGCCCTGGGTGTTCTCTGGAAGGAATGATGCTGAGGCTGAGACTCCAGTACTTTGGCCACCTCATGTGAAGAGTTGACTCATTGGAAAAGACTCTGATGCTGGGAGGGATTGGGGGCAGGAGGAGAAGGGGACGACAGGGGATGAGACGGCTGGATGGCATCACTGACTCGATGGACAGGAGTTTGAGTGAACTCCGGGAGTTGGTGATGGACAGGGAGGCCTGGCGTGCTGCAATTCATGGGGTCGCAAAGAGTCGGAATGACTGAGCGACTGAACTAAACTGAACTGAATACTCTTCAGGTCCATCTGTGTTGTTGCAAATGGCAACATTTCACTCTTTTTTATGGCTGAGTAGTAGGATGGCAGAGCCTGGTGGGCTGATGTCTATGGGGTCGCACAGAGTTGGACACAACTGAAGCGACTTAGCAGCAGCAGCAGCAGCAGTACTCTGTTGCAGCTATATATACACCACATCTTCTTTATGCATTCATCTGCTGATGGACACCTAGACTGCCTTCATATCTTGACTACTGTAAATAATGCTCTCATGAACACTGAGGTGCATGTGTTCTTTTGAATTAATGTTTTCCTTTTCTTCAGATACATACTCAGAAGGGGAATTGCTAGATCATATGGTAGTTTTAGTTTCTTGAGGACACTCCATATGGTTTTCCACAGTGGCTGCACCAATTTACATTCCCGCCACCAATGTACAAGGGTTCACTTTTCTCCACATCCTCTCCAACATTTGTTATTTGTGGTCTTTTTGATGACAACCATTTTGATAGGTGTGAGGTGATATCTCATTAAGGTTTTGACTTGCATTTCTCTAATAAACAGTGATGCTGAGCATTTTTTTTCATGTGCTTGTTGGGCATCTGTATGTCTTTGGAAAAATGTCTATTCAGGTCCTCTGCATTTTTTTATTTGGGCTGTTTGCTTTTTCAACATTGAATTGTTATGAGCTGTTTATATATATTTTGGATAGTAACCCCTTACTGGTCATATCACTGCAAATATTTTCTCCCATTCTCCTGTTTTCTCCCAAAATGGTTGTCTTCACTTTGTTGATGGTTTCCTTTGTTATGCAAAAGCTTTTAAGTTTAATTAGGTCCCATTTATTTACTTCTGCTTTTATTTCCTTTGCTTTAGGAGACAGATTCCTAAAAAATAGTGCTACAATTTTTGTTAAAGAGTGTTCTGCCTATGTTTTCTTCTAGGAGTTTTTATGGTTTCCAGTCTTACATTTAGGTTTTTAATCCATTTTGAGTTTATTTTTATATACAGTACTAGAAAATGTTCTCCTTTAATTCTTTTACATGTAACTGTGCAATTTTCCCAGCACCACTTAATGAAGACACTGTCTTTTCTCCATTGGATATTCCTCCCTCTCTTGTCATGATTAATTGGCCATAAATGTGTGGATTTGTTTCTGGACTCTCTATTCTGTCCCACTGATGTATGTCTGTATACAGAACCATACTGTTTTGATGACTGTAGCTTTGTAGTATAGTCTGAAGTCAGGAAGTGTGATGCCTCCAACTTTGTTCTTTCTTCTCAAGTTGCTTTGACTATTTGAGGTCTTTGGTGGTTCCACGTAAAATTTTTAGAATTGTTTGTTCTAGTCCTGTGAAAAATGGTCATAGCTATTTTGATAGACAGTGCAATAAATCTGTAGATTGCTTTGGGTAGTATGGTCATTTTAACAAGATTAAGTCTTCCAATTCTTGAACATTGAATGTCTTTACATTTATGTGTACTGTCTTCAATTTCTTTCATCAATAACTTATAGTTTTCAGAGTACAGGTCTTTTAACCTCCTTGGTTTAAATTTGTTGTTAAGAATTTTATTGTTTTTGATGCAAATGTAGATAGGACTGTTTTCTTGAATTCTCCTTCTGATAGTTCATTATTAGTATATAGGCAAACAAAATATTACTTTAATTCATCTTGTATCCTATAACTGACTGAACTCATTTATTAGTTTTTTGGTAGAGGTTTCAGGGCTTTCTACATACAGTGTCATGTCACAGTAGTGACAGTTTTACTCCTTCCCATCCAATTTGTATGCCTTTTATTTCTTATCTGATTAATATGGCTAGAACTTCTAACACCATGTTAAATAGAAGTAGTGGGAGTTGGCATCCTTACCTTATTCCTGAGTTTACAGGAAAAACTTTCAGCTTTTCTTGTTGAATATATTAACTGTGGGTTTGTCATAAATGGCCTTTATTATGTTGAGATATGTTCCCACTATATTCACTGTGATGAGAGCTTTTATCATGAATGGATATTGAATTTTGTCAAATGCTTCTGCATCTGTTAAGATAATCATGTGATTTTTAGTCTTCATATTGTCAATGTGATGTACCACATTAATTGATTTACAATTATTGAGCCATCCTTCCATCCCTGGAATAAATCCCACTTGATCATGGTATATGATCCTTTTTACATATTATTGAATTTGGTTTGCTAATACTTTGTTGTAGATTTTTGCATTTATAGTCATCAGAAATGTTGGCCTGTGATTTTTTTTCATAGTATCTTTCATAGTATCTGATTTTGATATCAGGGTAATGGTGACCTCACAGAATGAATTTGGATGTGTTCTCTCCTCTTCAGTTTTTCAGAACAGTTTGAGGAGAGGTATGAATAAAATTTGTTAAATATTACATAATTGTTATATTTCTGAACAATGGAGAGACAGATGAGGAAGAACTTATCTAGTTAGAAGATCTATAATAATTTCATTTTAAAAATGTATGGGCCTACAATAATGTATATAAAACCCACCAACCTTTAAGGAAGACATGTTGTGGTCATGATGATTGAAGGGAACTACTAAAATTTAATGGGCAGGGGTCAGGAGGCTGAACAGTCTGTAATGCACAAGAACAGTCCCTTGCAAAACTGTCCTATATCTCATACAATATTTGTGTAGGCTAAAGAAACCTGATTATTACTATATTAATAAACTCACTGTTTTATATTTAAATATAAAGCATTTTTACATGGGTTTTTATATATACTAAATTCCAGGAATAAACTACTGAATAATTTATTTAATAACATTTAGTGCTTTGGTTTGCCAGACACTGTTCATCTAATACTCAAAACAACCTCCTAATTCAGGCATTATTATTCCCATTTTATAGATGAGAAAGCTGGAGCATAGAACTGTCATGCAACTAGCTATACAACAAGGAAATGGCAGAGCAGGAAGTTCAAACATAGTCAGAGTGTCTTTAGAATACATTCTTACAAACCACTCCACTATGTTGGGAATATTATTATTTTTTAACTTAACTGAGATTTGTTTATCATCATTTCAGGAAAGGACATCACCAATGGCAAATATACCCTTAGTATCTGGGTCACTCTCAGGAAACTCTTCTATCAGTTTGCATTTGTAGCTGTTGTATTCCCAGTCATAATATGTACTGGTTGAAGCACCTGACTTGTTCACTGTGTATTCTAATGCAATATAAGCATTATATTTATAATGCTTGAACACTATATATATTTATCCATTCAACAAATATTTATTGAATTCCTACCACATGCCAGGCACTGAGGATACAGAAGTGAACAAAATAGCAAGAAACAAAAAAACACAACCTTATTCTCATAGTTTAACCCTCATAAAAGGTGAAAGTGAGGCTGGAGACAGAAAATAAGTACAGTATATGGAATGTTGAATAAGTGGTACGGGTAGAAACAAAGCACCGGAGGTGGCCAGGGAGCGAGGGTGGCGGTGTGAAGAGGGCTTGCAGTTTAGATGTGGTGCTGGTGGAGGCTTCACTGAGAGGGTGACTTCTGAATAAGGACCTCAGGAGGTGAGGAGTGAGCCATGCAGCTGTCAAGAGAGAAGCCGACCACATACATGTCTGAGATTCCATGACATTTTAGTGGAGAAAGCAGGCAAATAGTACGAAATAGGGGTGAGGACTGACTGGCAGGAGAAAACAGGGTTAGAACTGTAATTTTGGAGTTTATTTGCAGATAAGACAGATGGAGTCCTGAAACCAAATGGTACTCTTGGGGAAAAAAGATGGGAACATGTGTGTTAAAAAGGATGGGTATGAACCCAGAGAATGGGAGAAAATAATTCCTTCATTTGCAAATAATCTCCAAAATATACAAACAGCCTATGCAGCTCAATAAAAAAAACATAAAAAAAAAAAAAAGGTACAAATAAACTAGCTTATAAAACAGAAATAGAGTCACTTGTAGAAAACAAACTTGTTACCAGGGGGGAAAAGGGGAGAGGACAGATAAATTGGGAGAGTGACATATATACACTTCTATATATAAAATGAAAGTGAAATTGTAGTTGCTCAGTCGTGTCCGACTGTTTGCGACCCCATGGACTGTAACCTGCCAGGCTCTTCTGTCCATGGGATTCTCCAGGCAAGAATACTGGAGGGGTTTGCCATTCCCTTCTCCAGGGGATCTGACCCATGGATCAAACCTAGGTCTGCCACACTGCAGGTAGATTCTTTACCATCTGAGCCAGAAGGGAAGCCCCCATATATAAAATAGCTACTGCACAGCACAGGGAACTCTACTCAGTACTCTGTAACATCCTTTATGGGAAAAGAACCTGAAAAAAAAAGAGTAGATATATGTATAACTGATTCATGTTGCTGAATACCTGAAACTAACACAGCACTGTAAATCAACTATACTTCAATAAAGTTTTTTTAAAAAGAATGATGAACATGAAGGAAGAGAGTAGATCTGTGGTTTTATTTGATCACCGAGAATACTTTTAACTGAGAAATCAAACTCAGTTTGTAATCTTCATTCATTCATTCAACAAATGTCTACATACTAACTATAGGCCAGGCATGGTTACAGACTCTTAAAAGCATTCAGATCTCATTTTCTGTATCCAAATTAAACAGACGGCGAATTTTCTAAAGGAAAATGGGTCACCAAACTGTCCACCAACATTTACTAAGTGTCTTAAACTGTAAGGAATTACATAAGAAAATGAGGTTTCTCCCTTTATGCAGCTTACAGGAGTGTTTCAAAAGCAACAAAATCACATTTAAAATATTGGTGAAACATCAAACAAGTGCATTTCCACAGAAAAGCCTTTCTTCTTACTACCAAAACTCAAGTAGCTTCCTCAAATCACATCAGTTATTTTCCTTCATAGCACTTAGCACAACATATAATTAAACACTGGCTTATTTACTTGTTTATGAATATATGCCTCCCCTACTAGATCATCAACTCCATAAACTCAAAGAATATGTCTGTTTCATTCACCACTACATATCTGGAATTAGCAACATCTCTTTCCAGTAGAAAGTGAAAAATACAGAACATGGTTAAGAAGGCTGTCCTTCATACTTGCTAGTTATGTCATCAGGTAATTCTTTGCCCTATGAAAGTTCCATCATTCTTGACTCCAACTTGAGAAAGTGTCATCCTAGAATACTTCCAGAAATGGTAGCAACAAAGAATTTCTAACATCCTCAAACACAAAAATAATCCTATTAAGATCTCTGAAACACAGCCAAAGTCACTTCTCTTCAACCTCAAGTTTATATTCTGAATTCATAACCATCAACAACGACTCCTTTAAAGGTGACCAGATGAAATTTATCCCTTGGGAAATTTAGGGGCTTACAGAAGTTTAAGCTGTACATGGTCACGTTCCTACCTTTGCTCAAGTTCAGCTCCTCCAGGGCTTTTGATAGTTTGCTAGAATGATTTCAGGAAATCTGACTATAATTGTTCAGATTCCATAATAATTGTTCATAATTCCAAAACAATTCCATAGTCGTTCAAAGACTAATGGTATTAGTTTTGCTTTACCCTGGATTTGCCTAGTCTTTGCCTGAAAATGGTGCCCACATATGTGAGAGGTTTTTTCCATCAGATCATAAAAAGAGTTACATTTCATTGATCTTCAACAGCCCCTGACAGATCATTAAATGGATATGACAAAATTACTCATTTTGCTTCAAACTAGATTTCTAGACTACCAAACTGAAATCTGATTATGTAATTTCAATTAGCCTAAAAAACTGAGAACAAATGAACTTCAATATGAGTGGCAACAAAGGGACCCATGAGAACACTGGGTTGGGGTTAAAATTCATTCTGAAAGCTGAATGAACTAGACATAGAAGCTGATTTGTTGCCCTAAGATGCAGTTCGGAGTTCTAGCCTGGGACCTGGGCCCAACTCTAGTGATGACCAATGTTATTGCTTCAAATAATTAAATTGCTGGCACCAAGTACTAGAAAACTGTTTCATGGTATCACAATCTGCAATTTGAGACCCGTAAGAACCGAACCAACGTTCAAAGGGACTTCCTTATAAAACCAGAACACTTGGAAGAACTACCCCACAGGCAGATTTAGAACCAAACCTCTGCAATTACTAACATTGGGTCAAAGAGCACTCTTTTTTCTGAAAAACTGTGGCTCCATGCTGCTGCTAAGTCACTTAAGTCGTGTCCGACTCTGTGCGACCCCATAGACGGCAGCCCACCAGGCTCCCCCGTCCCTGGGATTCTCCAGGCAAGAACACTGGAGTCGGTTGTCATTTCCTTCTCCAATGCATGAAAGTGAAAAGTGAAAGTGAAGTCGCTCAGTCGTGTTTGACCCTCAGCGACCCCATGGACTGCAGCCTTCTAGGCTCCTCCGTCCAGGGGTTTTCCAGGCAAGAGTACTGGAGTGGGGTGCCATTGCCTTCTCCCAATAATTGCACTTAAAATTAATACATGGGAATTATATATTCTTCTCAGAGCATCAAAATGGCTTTCTCTGTAATATTTCTGCCCACTGTGTTGGGCAGGCTCAGCTTCTACAAGGAATCACTAAATCAGAATTATAGAACATGAAGGAACCTGAGGCCTGATACTGTCATATTGCTCTCAGCCTAGTAAAAAGTCTAGCATATGTTTTCTTCATAAAATGGAATCTTGAAATATTTTGGAAATGACAGTCACCCAATATCAGGTACATGCAGAAAAACTCATTCACATTCTAGAAACAACTGCCAACAGGTTAAAATGAATGAAACCTGACATGGTATTGTAACTGTAGACTAAAAGCCAACAAAGTGAAATACATATAGATACACATGCGCACACATACACACACACCCAGAAAGCGGTTTTTTGTGTAACATGGAAGGCTGCCATTCTTCACATTCTTTCAATAGGAAGAAGTGTCTTTTCCTTTCCAGCCCTGCTCAGATATAAAGCCTGCTTAACGGTACAGAACAGGTGAGGGGCCCTGTAAACTTTGGAGGCTTCTCAGATACACCCACTTCTAAAGTCCATTTAACTTGGACAGCTCTTAGGAGGAGTCACAGTAGGAAGTCAGCTCCCTGAGGACAAGGAATTTTTATCCATTTCTCACTGCTGAATCCCCAGTGCTTGGCACACAGAAGGCACTCAATAGGCATTTTAAAATAAACGAATGAATGAGGCTTTGATTGTGTGGAAGTGTTCCCATGGGACGCTGACTTACAGAGGGTGCTCGAAGTATTCTCCTCTACCACATTCACAGAACTGAGCTCAACAAGAATGAGAGTAAGACGGCTTCCTCAGGAGGGACACGCTCTCCTGTGGGTTCAGTTTTTAACTAGAGAACTCCCCCCTCTCTCAAAAAAGGGGCAGGAGCCGAGGGTAAGAGAGAGGCGGAGACCAGGCTCAGAGGTCAGTGCTCGCAGGTTCCTCGCCTTCCCACTGCAATGTCTGCAGTTCTCAGTCTGCAGGAAACCGTGTGTGTTGCTTTTCAACTACGTAATGTTCTGAAAAGCCTAGAACTCCCCCGTTTCCTGGGTTTACTCCCCACCGTTACATACAACTGATAGTTCTGTAGGCTTACATAAGCAAAACCCAGGAAAGAGGGCTTCCTAAAGGTGTCTGCATTTTATAAATAGCTCTACTGCTCTGTTTAAGCGCTGTAACATGCAGTCCTGCCTCCAGGCAAGTTTCATTAACAATGTGTGTGCGCGCGTGCATGCGTGTGTGTTCAGTCGTATCCAACTCTTTGTGACCCCATGGACTGTAGCCTGCCAGGCTCCTCTGTCCTTGGTTTCCCAGGCAAGAATACTGGAGTGGCTTGTCATTTCCTACTCCAGGGGGTCTTCCTGACCCAGGAAGCCAAACAGCATTTTGGAAAAATTTAAAGTGAATTAACTATAAAATGCTCTAATCAGTAAATGTCATGTGATTTGCTGAGCAAAGAGTGAGAACAGGGTATAAAGGTTGATACTCAGGGGAAGTCCAGGAAGCCTCCTGCTCTCATTTTTTTTTTCACAAACTAAACTCACAAAAGCAGAGCGTGCTTTTTTTTTTTTTTTTTTAAAGACCTGCTACATAAAAAATGATAAATACTGAATGAAAAATGGGTACAACTGAGTACATGTCACATTCCAGTGTTTTACTCAGCTATGATGATGACAAACCCTGCTGAAAACCTAAAAACAGCCTGCTCCATCCCCCAAAGCCCATGTGGAATATATGCCACATACACTCTGAGAATGGCTTCAAGACCAAATTCCCAGAGTCTCCTGGTGTCAACTATGATACTCAAAGCAGAAAGAGATTTTTTGATCAAAGATGTCATTTTGATTTTTTGAACTCAGAGAATTTCTCATGCTCTCTCATGGAACAGTGCCTAATAGGTGTCGCTGCTACAGCCGAAGCATAATTTTCTTAGAGGATCTGTAGTTGTACTCTTGCCTGGAAAATCCCATGGATGGAGGAGCCTGGTGGGCTGCAGTCCATGGGGTTGCGAAGAGTCGGCACGACTGAGCGACTTCACTTTCACTTTTCACTTTCATGCATTGGAGAAGGAAATGGCCACCCACTCCAGTGTTCTTGCCTGGAGAATCCCAGGGACGGGGGAGCCTGGTGGGCTGCCGTCTATGGGGTCGCACAGAGTCGGACATGACTGAAGAGACTCAGCAGCAGCAGCAGCAGCAGTTGTCTCACAGCAGTGCAGCATCATGGATACAGGCTCCTCCTCACACTCTAGTTTGTTAAAGACTCTGGGTTTGCAGTCAGGTATCCTGTTCTGTCTCACGTAAATACTTGGGTGGGAGAACAGAAAATGTGCTCATGAAAGCGCGTGGCTGTGCCTTCAGGGGATCCAGCACGGTGTCAGGGCAGGCGCTGCTTTCAGCTGAAGTGTCTCACCAAACCCCTGATCATCCACAGAACTAGCAAATGATTACACGACACAGTGCCTGTTGGTAAGCAGTTTGCAATCAAGCTGGCAGATAAAATACACAGAGGAAGAAAACACTAATAACAGTTCAGAAGGAAGGTATTCTAAAATTACTGAAAAAATACAGCAGTTTGCTTGTATGCAATAGAAATTAACAATGATATGCTTATTAGGATCCTATGTGTAGTTCTGTTATGACGGACGATTACACCTTCTCCTAGTGAAAAGTCCTGTAAGAATAAATACAGCAGTGATCGGTTGGTGTTTTGGAAACTGCACGACCTGTGAAATCCAAACGCTGGCTGGTATGGCGACAGGAGTAATGGTTATAATAAATTAACTTCAGTTCAAGCAAAGACCTTAATACAGTTTCCTCTAAGTGCAGCTATAAAAGTGCTTGGGGATAAGGAAAAAGAAGAGATCGCCCTGCACTGGGAGTGCAGAGTCTTAACCACTGAACCACTAGGGAAGTCCCTGATGTTTTTGTTTTATTTTATTTCCAAATAAAAGTTTTGGTTTGATTACTGATCAAATCCCAAATTGAGTAATTAGCTTACCATTCTTACTTTCTCAAACTTGTTCTACCTTGTCATGGGTCACGGCAGGCTCACTCAGTCACAAACCATTGTGCAAGCAGTATAACAGGACTGGGGTCACAAAACTTACTCAAGTTGCGCGTTTAAGAACCGATATTTGTCAATGAGCTTGGAGACCTGCCTTCTGCTCATAATGTTCTGCACACCACCTCCAAATAACTGTACTCCCTCCACAGAGAGAATTTTTATGAAAGAAACTGAGATAATATTGTAAAACAACTGCCTTTCACCTTCTTTGCCAAAACCATTGTACAGAGTTGGACAACAACCTACCTGACTCTCCAGTGCACTTTTTGTATCTGGCTGCCTGGGGCACATCCTATCCTTAACTCAGAACAGCAACAGTGCAGAGCCATGTGACAGACCTGCTTCCTTTCCCGACCTGTAGATCACTGATTTAGTTCCCTGGTCTAAAGCGGCCTTGCCTTCTGGTTTGTTTGTCCCTTTGGTGACTGGTAGACTCTCCCTGTGGCAGAGGCTGCACGAGAGACCGGCATGCTTGCCAATCCTGTAATGTGGCACAGGGAGGTGAAAAGACCTAGGTTTATGCAGCTCTACACCTGTTCTCATTACTCCTGCTATGTGGGGACAGTGCCGAGGAAGGACTGGCCTGTGTCCCCTATGATATAGTAACTGATGAAACAACTATTTTAAAAGTGCAAATTACCTAAAAAGTATTCCTAATGAACTAGGTTTTATGTTATAAGATCACTTATAACCTCTTGTGGATTTTGGGCTCACCCAGCTCCAAACTGAAAAAGCATGGAATGTGGATCAGAAGATCAGGCTCAGCTTAAACTCTGACACTGCTGGGCCATAGTATTTTCTGGGGAAAACCACTTTACCTTTTTGATTTTCCATTTTTTGGTTTCTTTTTCATGCACTGAATATTTACTGAGTGCTTTCTAGTGCCAAGCCTGTTCTAGGTGCTGGAGCTAAGAAGTGAACAAAACAGACCAAAGCATTGCAGTATTTCTTCACAGCATATCCATTCTAGTGCGCAGGAGGAGGCCAATGATAAACAGCTCAGTTCAGTTGAGTTCAGTCGCTCAGTCATGTCCGACTCTTTGTGACACCATGAACCGCAGCACACCAGGCCTCCCTGTCCATCACCAATTCCCGGAGTTCACTCAGACTCATGTCCACTGAGTCAGTGATGCCATCCAGCCATCTCATCCTCTGTAGTCCCCTTCTCTTCCCGCTTTCAATGTTTCCCAGCATCAGGGTCTTTTAAAATGAGTCAGCTCTTCGCATCAGGTGGCCAAAGTATTGGAGCCTCAGCTTCAACATCAGTCCTGCCAAGAATAAGGACTGATCTCCTTTAGGATGGACTGGTTGGATCTCCTTGCAGTCCAAGGGACTCTTAAGAGTCTTCTCCAACACCACAGTTCAAAAGCATCAATTCTTCGGTGCTCAGCTTTCTTCACAGTCCAACTTTCACATCCATCCATGACTACTGGAAAAACCATAGCCTTGACTAGATGGACCTTTGTTGACAAAGTAACGTCTCTGCTTTTTCATATGATGTCTAGGTTGGTCATAACTTTCCTTCCAAGGAGTAAGCGTCTTTTAATTTCATGGCTGCAATCACCATCTGCAGTGATTCTGGAGCCCCCCAAAATAAAGTCAGCCACTGTTTCCCCATGTATTTGCCATGAAGTGATGGGACCGGATGCCATGATCTTAGTTTTATGTATGTTGAGCTTTAAGCCAACTTTTTCACTCTCCTCTTTCACTTTCACCAAGAGGCTCTTTAGTTCTTCTTCACTTTCTGCCATAAGGGTGGCTGCTGCTGCTGCTAAGTCACTTAAGTCGTGTCCGACTCTGTGTGATCCCATAGACGGCAGCCCACCAGGCTCCCTCGTCCCTGGGATTCTCCTGGCAAGAACACTGGAGTGGGTTGCCATTGCCTTCTCCAATGCATGAAAGTGAAAAGTGAAAGTGAAGTCGCTCAGTCATGTCTGACTCCTAGCGACTCCATGGACTGCAGCCTTCCAGGCTCCTCCGTCCATGGGATTTTACAGGCAGGAGTACTGGAGTGGGGTGCCATTGCCTTCTCCCATAAGGGTGGTGTCATCTGCATATCTGAGGTTATTGATATTTCTCCCGGCAATCTTGATTCCAGCTTGTGCTTCTTCCAGCCCAGCGTTTCTCATGATTTACTCTGCATATAAGTTAAATAAGCAGGGTGACAATATACAGCCTTGATGTACTCCTTTTCCTATTTGGAACCAGTCTGTTGTTCCATGTCCAATTCTAACTGTCACTTCCTGACCTGTATACAGATTTCTCAAGAGGCAGGTCAGGTGGTTTGATAATCCCATCTCTTTCAGAATTTTCCACAGTTTGCGGTGATCTACACAGTCAAAGGCTTTGGCATAGTCAATAAAGCAGAAGTAGATGTTTTTCTGGAACTCTCTTCCTTTTTCCATGATCCAGCAGATGTCGGCAATTTGATCTCTGCTTCCTTTGCCTTTTCTAAAACCAGCTTGAACATCTGGAAGTTCATGGTTCATGTATTACTGAAGCCTGGCTTGGAAAATTTTGAGCATTACTTTACTAGCATGTGAAATGAGTGCAACTGTGCAGTAGTTTGAGTATTCTTTGGCATTGCCTTTCTTTGGGATTGAAATGAAAACTGACCTTTTCCAGTCCTGTGGTCCCTGCTGAGTTTTCCAAATTTGCTGGCATATTGAGTGCAACGCTTTCACAGCATCATCTTTTAGGATTTGAAACAGCTCAACTGGAATTCCATCACCTCCACTAGCTTTGTTCGTAGTGATGCTTTCTAAGGCCCACTTGACTTCACACTCCAGGATGTCTGGCTCTAGGTGAGTGATCACACCATCGTGATTATCTGGGTCATGAAAATCTTTTTTGTTCAGTTCTTCTGTGTATTCTTGCCACCTCTTCTTAATATCTTCTACTCCTGTTAGGTCCATACCATTTCTGTCCTTTATTGTGCCCATCTTTGCATGAAATGTTCCCTTGGTATCTCTAATTTTCTTGAAGAGATCTCTAGTCTTCTCCATTCTATTGTTTTCCTCTATTTCTTTGCACTGATCGCTGAGGAAGGCTTTCTTATCTTTCCTTGCTGTTCTTTGGAACTCTGCATTCAAATGGGTATGTCTTTCCTTTTCTCCTTTGCTTTTTGCTTCTTTTCTTTTCACAGCTATTTGTAAGGCCTCCTCAGGCAGCCATTTTGCCTTTTTGCATTTCTTTGTCTTGGGGATCTTCTTGATCCCACTGTTCTGTACTAGGTCACGAACCTCAGTCCATAGTTTGTCAGGCACTCTGTCTATCAGATCTAGTCCCTTAAATCTATTTCTCACTTCCACTGTATAATCAGAAGGGATTTGATGTAGGTCATACCTGAATGGTCTAGTGGTTTTCCCTACTTCCTTCAATTTAAGTCTGAATTTGGCAATAAAGAGTATAATGATAAACAAGAGAAGTAAATACTTAGTATGTTTGAAAATGATGAACACTAAGGCCACCTCATGCGAAGAGTTGACTCAATGGAAAAGACTCTGATGCTGGGAGGGATTGGGGGCAGGAGGAGAAGGGGATGACAGAGGATGAGATGGCTGGATGGCATCACTGACTCGATGGACGTGAGTTTGGGTGAACTCCGGGAGCTGGTGATGGACAGGGAGGCCTGGCATGCAGCGATTCATGGGGTCGTAAAGAGTCGGACACGACTGAGTGACTGAACTGAACTGAAGGACAAAACTAAAACATGGAAGGGACACGTGAAGTACTGAGGGTAGAACATAATTTTAGAAAGAGTGGTCTAGGAACAACTGACCAGGAAGATGATTTTCGGTGAAAACCTGACTTTTTCGTCAAGGCCTGACAGTGCTGAGGCAGCTGTCCATGCAGGTACCTGAGGAAGGGCATTTCCGGCTGAGGGGAGAGCCCCGATAAAGGCCCCGCGTGTCTGAGGAACAGCCTCCTGGCCAGAGCGACTGGGGCAGAGGTAGAAGAGGGGCTGAGGCCCGAGGGGGACCAGGGGGCCAGACCCCTATAGGTCACTCGTATTTGGGCCTCTACTCTAGACAGATGAGACACAACTGGGGCTTTGAACATGAGTGTCACTGACTGACTTAGATTTTAATAAGATCATTTTGACCAGTGAGAAGGCAACGGCACCCCACTCCAGTACTCTTGCCTGGAAAATCCCATCGATGGAGGAGCCTGGTGGGCTACAGTCCATGGGGTCGCTAAGAGTCAGACACGACTGAGCGATTTCACTCACTCACTCTCTTGCTTATTTATTGCAAAAATTGCATTCATATTTCCAAAGTTCTTAAGAATTAAATGCGATCATCTGGCTGAGGACTTTCAGGCTATAAAGTGACATAAAATGTGACTTTCTGTCACTGTGTGGAGTCAAACAGTGGAGAGACGCCAGGCTTTGGAATCACAGACGTGGGTCTGAAAGTGAGCTTTTCTAATTGGTAGCTAGCAAGTTATTGTAGCTTCGTCTGTAACAAGGAGGCTAATATCTAATCTGTAGGGTGGCTGTGAGACTTAAAACATGGATTCAAGTACCTAACACAGCACGCAATGTTCACCCCTCGAAGGAGCAAGGACAGAAAGCCGTCAGAACACAGGAAAGAGGCCTGGGAATCGGTGACCCCGGGGTCCAGCTGTGACTTTCCACTGCCTTATGGTCTTGTGGTGACGGAGTTAGCTGCATTCTTTAAAGCTGATTCATTTTCTCCATCTCTCTGATGGATGGAGGTTACAGTTTCCTGTGGTGGTATGGGGGTTAAGAAGTTAATGCCTGTGACCCTACTGTTTGAAAGGAGATACTACAGAATGTTCCTATTGTTAATACAAGTGTGACTAAGGCTTACACTAAGGAGACAGTGAGAGATTCCAGAAGAAGCTGCTGCTTTGGAAACAATATGAGATTTATGTTTATCCTGAGAAAGCTTTCCAGAACCTTTCAAGTTCTATGACTTATTAAAAAAAAGAAGGAGAAGAAGAAAGAGAAGAAAAAGGAGACAGGTCTGCAGCATCAGATGTCTATAATTACACAGTAGAAATGGCTCCAGAAGGGAAATTCTGGCAAGTATTAAAAACCTTCTTTAACTCTTCCTTTAGAGCTAAGAAAGCACTAGAAAATTTGGCATGTTTCCTATCTCTTCTTCAGATAAGTTATCCCAATCCGCTTCCTGTAACTTGGTACTTCTCATCAGAATTCATGACATCTTTCTGGGCTTCTTTAATAAAAAATTGGGGGCCCTTTTTGGGATAAAACAACTGGAACCACTACATAGTTTATATAGGTCACTATTAATCTCTATGGAAGCTAGGCTGGTTTATGACCTAGAAAATGCAGGCCATAAGCTTTCTTGAAATAATCTGTATATCTTGGGAATTTTTAAAAAGCAAGATATCAAAGCAGAGACGGTTTGCCACTCAACCTCTTCCACAGACCAACAGTGACTTGCTACTTTTACGCTATTAGCTCATCTCATCAAAATACCACCAGGCACAGAAAGCTATGCTGGACTGCAGCTGGGCATCACACATCCCAAACAACTGTAAAATGTAGTCACCACCTATGTTTCTGCACTAATAGGCACTATGTAATCTTAAGAGAGCTGTGAATATACTCAATTTAACCTTTATATTTTAAGCAGGACTAAAATATCCAATTTAACATGTAGTGCAGCGGTTCTCAGTTAATAGAGTGTAATAAACAAGGGCTTTTCTGAGATATATAAGGCAAGCAAGGCAGATGTTCTCCCAGTGGGAGTTTGTTCATATGATCAATATGATTCAGTTACATAAATATTTACTTAACAGCTGTTCTGTGTTGGGTACTGTGCTGGGTGCTGGAAAAAGAGATGAGTAAGACCTGGCCCTGGATCAAGGCATTTAAGGGAGGCAGCAATGTAAACAGATACCAGGCAGCATAGGTGCTCTATGGGTTTGCATATGGTGTAAAGAGAAGTGCCTTCCCTGGCCCAGGGACGGGGGATGGGGCGCGGGGTCTGGTGGTGGGAGAGGGTAAAGAAGGCTTTCTGAAGGAAATGCCACTGAAGTTGAACACTGAAGGAGTCTTCAGCCAGGTCAGAGGTAGGGGAAATGAGAGAGGGATAAGCATTAGGCAATTCATGAAGTCCTGAGGCAACATTCTGTGCAAGGGGTTGTTGAAGTTACATGGTGAAGTGGAAAGTGGGGTTATGAGTCTGAAGAGGTGAGAAGGGGTGGTTCACAAAGAGCTTGGAATTTATGCCAATGGCAATGGGGAGCCACTGAAGAGTTTTAAGGAAGTGAGAAACAGGATTGGATATGTATTTTAATAGGTCACTGGTGGTAGTGCAGAAGACAGAGTTGTTGAAGGATGGAGACAGGAACAAAGGGATGATTCAATCATAAGTTTATATATCTTGACTTTTTTCCTATGGGGTAAAGAGGTCCATTAGATTTGCTTTATATCTGCCAGTGCAGATAAAAGCATGGAACACAGATTTTTAATGTATGCCTGACAGTCCCGCGTATACCCCATGTGATGCATGAGCTAACCCTCTGTCCTTATTAGGTCTGCTTTGTTTCTAAGAAAAATACACGAGCCCAATGTAAGAGGAGTCTTAAAAAGTCCAATATGGCTCGTAGATCCACAGTGAAAAAGTCTTCCCTTCTTTTTTTGTAACAAAGTGGCACAATCTATTGCAAAGCTGCCTCTTTTTAAGTAGAATATTTATTATTTTTTTTAACATTCAAAATATGATTTGGAAAAATAAGGAATTATCAAAGGAATAGTGAAGCATTTGCTACATTTTTTACACTGCTCCCAATTTCTGTATTGTTCCCTATTTAAACTAACTTTTAGTTCAGTTCAGTCGCTCAGTCGTGTCCCATTCTTTGTGACTCCATGAATCGCAGCACGCCAGGCCTCCCTGTCCATCACCAACTCCCAGAGTTCACCCAAACTCATGTGCATCAAGTCAGTGATGCCATCCAGCCATCTCATCCTCTGTCATCCCCTTCTCCTCCCACCTTCAATCTTTCCCAGCATCAGGGTCTTTTCAAATGAGTCAGTTCTTCGCCTCAGGTGGCCAAAGTATTGGAGCTTTAGCATCAGTCCTTCCAATGAATATTCAGGACTGATTTCCTTTAGGACTGACTGGTGGGATCTCCTTGCAGTCCAAGGGACTCTCGAGAGTCTTCTCCAATACCACAGCTCAGAAGCATCAATTCTTTGGTGCTCAGCTTTCTTTATGGTCCAACTCTCATATCCATTCATGACTACTGGAAAAACCATAGCATTGACTATACAGACCTTTGTCAGTTAAGTAATGTCTCTGCTTTTTAACATGCTGTCTAGATTGGTCATACCATTTCTTGTAAGGAGCAAGCGTCTTTTAATTTCATGGCTGCAGTCACCATCTGCAGTGATTTGGGAGCCAAAAAAAATAAAGTCTGACACTGTTTCCTTTGTTTCCCCATCTGTTTGCCATGAAGTGATGGGACCAGATGCCATGATCTGAGTTTTCTGAATGTTGACTTTTAAGCCAACTTTTACACTCTCCTCTTTCACTTTTATCAAGAAGCTCTTCTTTGCTTTCTGCCATAAGGGTGGTGTTATCTGCATATCTGAGGTTATTGTTATTTCTCCCTGAAATCTTGATTCCAGCTTGTGTTTCATCTAGCCTGGCATTTAGCGTGATGCACTCTGTATATAAGTTAAATAAGCACTGTAACAGTATATAGCCTTGACGTACTCCTTTCCCAATTTGGAACCAATCTGTTGTTCTATATCCAGTTCTAACTGTTGTTTCTTGACTTATATACAGATTGCTCAGGAGGCAGGTCAGGTGGTCTGGTATTCCCATCCCTTTAAGAATTTTCCACAGTTTGTTGTGCCCTACACAAAGACTTTATCATAGTCAATAAAGCAGAAGGAGATGTTTTTCTGGAACTCTCTTCTTTTTCAAAGAGCCAACAGATATTATTATTATTAGGTTATTATTAGGATTTATTATTAAGTTCAATAGTGTTAATACCAGAGCAGCCATAGCCACAGAAGTACCTTGATATGAATGTGTCTTTAATAGTATAACCTATGCAGAGTGGTTAACTAAAATGGACTGGAATGGGTGAATTTAACTCAGATGACGATTGTATCTACTACTGGGGGCAGGGATCCCTTAGAAGAGATGGAGCAGCCATCATGGTCAACAAAAGAGTCCAAAATGCAGTACTTGGAGGCAGTCTCCAAAACGACAGAATGATCTCTTCGTTTCCAAGGCAAACCATTCAATATCACGGTAATCCAAGTCTATGCCCCAACCAGTAATGCTGAAGAAGCTGAAGTTGAACGGTTCTATGAAGACCTACAAGACATTTTAGAACTAACAGCCAAAAAAGATGTCCTTTTCATTATAGGGGACTGGAATGCAAAAGTAGGAAGTCAAGAAACACCTGGAGTAACAGGCAAATTTGGCCTTGGAGTATGGAATGAAGCAGGGCAAAGACTAATAGAGTTTTGCCAAGAGAATGCACTGGTCATAGCAAACACCCTCTTCCAACAACACAAGAGAAGACTCTACACATGGACATCACCAGATGGTCAACACCGAAATCAGACTGATTATATTCTTTGCAGCCAAAGATGGACAAGCTCTATACAGGCAGCAAAAACAAGACTGGGAGCTGACTGTGGCTCAGATCATGAACTTCTTATTGCCAAATTCAGAGTTAAATTGAAGAAAGTAGGAAAACCACTAGACCATTCAGGTATGACCTAAATTAAATCCCTTATGATTATACAGTGGAAGTGAGAAATAGATTTAAGGGACTAGATCTGATAGATAGAGTGCCTGATGAACTATGGACTGAGGTTCGTGACACTGTACAGGAGACAGGGATCAAGACCATTCCCATGGAAAAGAAATGCAAAAAAGCAAAATGGCTTCTGGGGAGGTCTTACAAATAGCTGTGAAAAGAAGGGAAGCAAAAAGCAAAAGAGAAAAGGAAAGATATAAGCATCTGCATGCAGAGTTCCAAAGAATAGCAAGAAGAGATAAGAAAGCCTTCTTCAGCTTGTTCTGTACTAGGTCACGAACCTCAGTCCATAGTTTGTCAGGCACTCTGTCTATCAGATCTAGTCCCTTAAATCTATTTCTCACTTCCACTGTATAATCAGAAGGGATTTGATGTAGGTCATACCTGAATGGTCTAGTGGTTTTCCCTACTTCCTTCAATTTAAGTCTGAATTTGGCAATAAAGAGTATAATGATAAACAAGAGAAGTAAATACTTAGTATGTTTGAAAATGATGAACACTAAGGCCACCTCATGCGAAGAGTTGACTCAATGGAAAAGACTCTGATGCTGGGAGGGATTGGGGGCAGGAGGAGAAGGGGATGACAGAGGATGAGATGGCTGGATGGCATCACTGACTCGATGGACGTGAGTTTGGGTGAACTCCGGGAGCTGGTGATGGACAGGGAGGCCTGGCATGCAGCGATTCATGGGGTCGTAAAGAGTCGGACACGACTGAGTGACTGAACTGAACTGAAGGACAAAACTAAAACATGGAAGGGACACGTGAAGTACTGAGGGTAGAACATAATTTTAGAAAGAGTGGTCTAGGAACAACTGACCAGGAAGATGATTTTCGGTGAAAACCTGACTTTTTCGTCAAGGCCTGACAGTGCTGAGGCAGCTGTCCATGCAGGTACCTGAGGAAGGGCATTTCCGGCTGAGGGGAGAGCCCCGATAAAGGCCCCGCGTGTCTGAGGAACAGCCTCCTGGCCAGAGCGACTGGGGCAGAGGTAGAAGAGGGGCTGAGGCCCGAGGGGGACCAGGGGGCCAGACCCCTATAGGTCACTCGTATTTGGGCCTCTACTCTAGACAGATGAGACACAACTGGGGCTTTGAACATGAGTGTCACTGACTGACTTAGATTTTAATAAGATCATTTTGACCAGTGAGAAGGCAACGGCACCCCACTCCAGTACTCTTGCCTGGAAAATCCCATCGATGGAGGAGCCTGGTGGGCTACAGTCCATGGGGTCGCTAAGAGTCAGACACGACTGAGCGATTTCACTCACTCACTCTCTTGCTTATTTATTGCAAAAATTGCATTCATATTTCCAAAGTTCTTAAGAATTAAATGCGATCATCTGGCTGAGGACTTTCAGGCTATAAAGTGACATAAAATGTGACTTTCTGTCACTGTGTGGAGTCAAACAGTGGAGAGACGCCAGGCTTTGGAATCACAGACGTGGGTCTGAAAGTGAGCTTTTCTAATTGGTAGCTAGCAAGTTATTGTAGCTTCGTCTGTAACAAGGAGGCTAATATCTAATCTGTAGGGTGGCTGTGAGACTTAAAACATGGATTCAAGTACCTAACACAGCACGCAATGTTCACCCCTCTAAGGAGCAAGGACAGAAAGCCGTCAGAACACAGGGAAGAGGCCTGGGAATCGGTGACCCCGGGGTCCAGCTGTGACTTTCCACTGCCTTATGGTCTTGTGGTGACGGAGTTAGCTGCATTCTTTAAAGCTGATTCATTTTCTCCATCTCTCTGATGGATGGAGGTTACAGTTTCCTGTGGTGGTATGGGGGTTAAGAAGTTAATGCCTGTGACCCTACTGTTTGAAAGGAGATACTACAGAATGTTCCTATTGTTAATACAAGTGTGACTAAGGCTTACACTAAGGAGACAGTGAGAGATTCCAGAAGAAGCTGCTGCTTTGGAAACAATATGAGATTTATGTTTATCCTGAGAAAGCTTTCCAGAACCTTTCAAGTTCTATGACTTATTAAAAAAAAGAAGGAGAAGAAGAAAGAGAAGAAAAAGGAGACAGGTCTGCAGCATCAGATGTCTATAATTACACAGTAGAAATGGTTCCAGAAGGGAAATTCTGGCAAGTATTAAAAACCTTCTTTAACTCTTCTTTTAGAGCTAAGAAAGCACTAGAAAATTTGGCATGTTTCCTATCTCTTCTTCAGATAAGTTATCCCAATCCGCTTCCTGTAACTTGGTACTTCTCATCAGAATTCATGACATCTTTCTGGGCTTCTTTAATAAAAAATTGGGGGCCCTTTTTGGGATAAAACAACTGGAACCACTACATAGTTTATATAGGTCACTATTAATCTCTATGGAAGCTAGGCTGGTTTATGACCTAGAAAATGCAGGCCATAAGCTTTCTTGAAATAATCTGTATATCTTGGGAATTTTTAAAAAGCAAGATATCAAAGCAGAGACGGTTTGCCACTCAACCTCTTCCACAGACCAACAGTGACTTGCTACTTTTACGCTATTAGCTCATCTCATCAAAATACCACCAGGCACAGAAAGCTATGCTGGACTGCAGCTGGGCATCACACATCCCAAACAACTGTAAAATGTAGTCACCACCTATGTTTCTGCACTAATAGGCACTATGTAATCTTAAGAGAGCTGTGAATATACTCAATTTAACCTTTATATTTTAAGCAGGACTAAAATATCCAATTTAACATGTAGTGCAGCGGTTCTCAGTTAATAGAGTGTAATAAACAAGGGCTTTTCTGAGATATATAAGGCAAGCAAGGCAGATGTTCTCCCAGTGGGAGTTTGTTCATATGATCAATATGATTCAGTTACATAAATATTTACTTAACAGCTGTTCTGTGTTGGGTACTGTGCTGGGTGCTGGAAAAAGAGATGAGTAAGACCTGGCCCTGGATCAAGGCATTTAAGGGAGGCAGCAATGTAAACAGATACCAGGCAGCATAGGTGCTCTATGGGTTTGCATATGGTGTAAAGAGAAGTGCCTTCCCTGGCCCAGGGACGGGGGATGGGGCGCGGGGTCTGGTGGTGGGAGAGGGTAAAGAAGGCTTTCTGAAGGAAATGCCACTGAAGTTGAACACTGAAGGAGTCTTCAGCCAGGTCAGAGGTAGGGGAAATGAGAGAGGGATAAGCATTAGGCAATTCATGAAGTCCTGAGGCAACATTCTGTGCAAGGGGTTGTTGAAGTTACATGGTGAAGTGGAAAGTGGGGTTATGAGTCTGAAGAGGTGAGAAGGGGTGGTTCACAAAGAGCTTGGAATTTATGCCAATGGCAATGGGGAGCCACTGAAGAGTTTTAAGGAAGTGAGAAACAGGATTGGATATGTATTTTAATAGGTCACTGGTGGTAGTGCAGAAGACAGAGTTGTTGAAGGATGGAGACAGGAACAAAGGGATGATTCAATCATAAGTTTATATATCTTGACTTTTTTCCTATGGGGTAAAGAGGTCCATTAGATTTGCTTTATATCTGCCAGTGCAGATAAAAGCATGGAACACAGATTTTTAATGTATGCCTGACAGTCCCGCGTATACCCCATGTGATGCATGAGCTAACCCTCTGTCCTTATTAGGTCTGCTTTGTTTCTAAGAAAAATACACGAGCCCAATGTAAGAGGAGTCTTAAAAAGTCCAATATGGCTCGTAGATCCACAGTGAAAAAGTCTTCCCTTCTTTTTTTGTAACAAAGTGGCACAATCTATTGCAAAGCTGCCTCTTTTTAAGTAGAATATTTATTATTTTTTTTAACATTCAAAATATGATTTGGAAAAATAAGGAATTATCAAAGGAATAGTGAAGCATTTGCTACATTTTTTACACTGCTCCCAATTTCTGTATTGTTCCCTATTTAAACTAACTTTTAGTTCAGTTCAGTTTAGTCGCTCAGTCGTGTCCCATTCTTTGTGACTCCATGAATCGCAGCACGCCAGGCCTCCCTGTCCATCACCAACTCCCAGAGTTCACCCAAACTCATGTGCATCAAGTCAGTGATGCCATCCAGCCATCTCATCCTCTGTCATCCCCTTCTCCTCCCACCTTCAATCTTTCCCAGCATCAGGGTCTTTTCAAATGAGTCAGTTCTTCGCCTCAGGTGGCCAAAGTATTGGAGCTTTAGCATCAGTCCTTCCAATGAATATTCAGGACTGATTTCCTTTAGGACTGACTGGTGGGATCTCCTTGCAGTCCAAGGGACTCTCGAGAGTCTTCTCCAATACCACAGCTCAGAAGCATCAATTCTTTGGTGCTCAGCTTTCTTTATGGTCCAACTCTCATATCCATTCATGACTACTGGAAAAACCATAGCATTGACTATACAGACCTTTGTCAGTTAAGTAATGTCTCTGCTTTTTAACATGCTGTCTAGATTGGTCATACCATTTCTTGTAAGAAGCAAGCGTCTTTTAATTTCATGGCTGCAGTCACCATCTGCAGTGATTTGGGAGCCAAAAAAAATAAAGTCTGACACTGTTTCCTTTGTTTCCCCATCTGTTTGCCATGAAGTGATGGGACCAGATGCCATGATCTGAGTTTTCTGAATGTTGACTTTTAAGCCAACTTTTACACTCTCCTCTTTCACTTTTATCAAGAAGCTCTTCTTTGCTTTCTGCCATAAGGGTGGTGTTATCTGCATATCTGAGGTTATTGTTATTTCTCCCTGAAATCTTGATTCCAGCTTGTGTTTCATCTAGCCTGGCATTTAGCGTGATGCACTCTGTATATAAGTTAAATAAGCACTGTAACAGTATATAGCCTTGACGTACTCCTTTCCCAATTTGGAACCAATCTGTTGTTCTATATCCAGTTCTAACTGTTGTTTCTTGACTTATATACAGATTGCTCAGGAGGCAGGTCAGGTGGTCTGGTATTCCCATCCCTTTAAGAATTTTCCACAGTTTGTTGTGCCCTACACAAAGACTTTATCATAGTCAATAAAGCAGAAGGAGATGTTTTTCTGGAACTCTCTTCTTTTTCAAAGAGCCAACAGATATTATTATTATTAGGTTATTATTAGGATTTATTATTAAGTTCAATAGTGTTAATACCAGAGCAGCCATAGCCACAGAAGTACCTTGATATGAATGTGTCTTTAATAGTATAACCTATGCAGAGTGGTTAACTAAAATGGACTGGAATGGGTGAATTTAACTCAGATGATGATTGTATCTACTACTGGGGGCAGGGATCCCTTAGAAGAGATGGAGCAGCCATCATGGTCAACAAAAGAGTCCAAAATGCAGTACTTGGAGGCAGTCTCCAAAACGACAGAATGATCTCTTCGTTTCCAAGGCAAACCATTCAATATCACGGTAATCCAAGTCTATGCCCCAACCAGTAATGCTGAAGAAGCTGAAGTTGAACGGTTCTATGAAGACCTACAAGACATTTTAGAACTAACAGCCAAAAAAGATGTCCTTTTCATTATAGGGGACTGGAATGCAAAAGTAGGAAGTCAAGAAACACCTGGAGTAACAGGCAAATTTGGCCTTGGAGTACGGAATGAAGCAGGGCAAAGACTAATAGAGTTTTGCCAAGAGAATGCACTGGTCATAGCAAACACCCTCTTCCAACAACACAAGAGAAGACTCTACACATGGACATCACCAGATGGTCAACACCGAAATCAGACTGATTATATTCTTTGCAGCCAAAGATGGACAAGCTCTATACAGGCAGCAAAAACAAGACTGGTAGCTGACTGTGGCTCAGATCATGAACTTCTTATTGCCAAATTCAGAGTTAAATTGAAGAAAGTAGGAAAACCACTAGACCATTCAGGTATGACCTAAATTAAATCCCTTATGATTATACAGTGGAAGTGAGAAATAGATTTAAGGGACTAGATCTGATAGATAGAGTGCCTGATGAACTATGGACTGAGGTTCGTGACACTGTACAGGAGACAGGGATCAAGACCATTCCCATGGAAAAGAAATGCAAAAAAGCAAAATGGCTTCTGGGGAGGTCTTACAAATAGCTGTGAAAAGAAGGGAAGCAAAAAGCAAAAGAGAAAAGGAAAGATATAAGCATCTGCATGCAGAGTTCCAAAGAATAGCAAGAAGAGATAAGAAAGCCTTCTTCAGCAATCAGTGCAAAGAAATAGAGGTAAAGAACAGAATGGGAAAGACTAGAGATCTCTTCAAGAAAATTAGAGATACCAAGGGAACATTTCATGCAAAGATGGGCTCGATAAAGGACAGAAATGGTATGGCCCTAACAGAAGTATAAGATATTAAGAAGAGGTGACAAGAATACACAGAAGAACTGTACAAAAAGATCTTCACGACCAAGATAATCACGATGGTGTGATCACTCACCTAGAGCCAGACATCCTGGAATGTGAAGTCAAGTGGGCCTTAGAAAGCATCACTACAAACAAAGCTAGTGGAGGTGATGGAATTCCAGTTGTGTTATTTTGAAGGTAAAATTAATAGGACTTACAGATGGATTGTATGTTGCATAAGAGAAAAAGAGAGGAACCAAGGTTTCCTATTTTTCTGGTATGAGCAGCTGGGAGAACTAAGATGAGGAAGGGGGTTGGGAAGAAAAGTAAAGAGTTCAGTTTTGGACATGGGAATGTTTGGAGATGTTGGAAATGTAGCTGGGTAAAGAATATGGAATGCAGGGCATAGGTCAAGGCCAGAGACTCAAAACTGGGAGACATCCACACCTATTTAATACCTAAAGCCGTGTGTTGTGGAAATTGCTCCCTGTTCACCAAACTCATTTATCCTCTTTTTCCTCTAGTGAAAGAACTGCCAACTTTTACCTGGAGTGCAAGGCTACCTGACTAAAGACTACATTTACTAAAGGCCATTCAGAAAGTTGTCATGTGACTCAGTTCTGGCCAATGGAATGAAAGGAGAAGAAATACTTTAACTCTATAGTGTCCTCGAGAGTGGGGATGTGTCCTTCACTTCCTATTTTCTTCTTCCTGCCGGCTAGAACACAGATGTGATGCAGAGGCTGGAGCAGTCATCTGGGACCAGAAAATGGAGATAGCGTGTTGAAAACAGCAGGAAAGAAAGAGTCTGGATTTCCAACACTAACAAGCTATCGTAGCAGTGGGATCATCTACCCACACTTTTACAGCAAAGGGATGTTGTAATTTAGATACCATGGAATTAAGTGAGATCACCAAGGTAAGACCAGGGGTAAGGTCTAAGCCCTGGGATATTTCAATGTTTAGGGTCTGGGAGAGGAGAAAGAAAGAGTCCATAGATGAGACCGAAAAACAGCCACTAATGAAATAAGATGAAGAACAAAAGGAGACATAACAGAAAGGTCATAGTGGAAAACAACTAGATAAAGTGTTTCAAAGTGGTGCCAAATGCTGCTGGGAATGATAAGAACAAAGAAGAGAATTTTAAAGGATGGAGGTGAAGGCAGCTTTGACAAGAAGTTTCAGTGGAGTGATGAGCTGAAAGACTATTTGGAGTGGATTAAAGAAAGAATAGGAGGAGAGAAGGAGGAAACACCAAAAACAGATGAGTCTTTCAATGATTTCTGCTAAAGAGGGCGATAGTGAAATGGGAGATAACCGGGGAGGAAACGAAGGAGCAAGGGAATATTTTTTTCTAAGTGAGCCCTACTATCATCATCAGACCTACTGTAATGACAAGTTTAAAAATTAATTAAACTTGTCATTATTAATGACAAGTACTAAAAAGCAAGAGCTCTGAAATGCAGTATGAAATACTTACATTTTTATAAAGGAGTAATTCTTTCTTTGAAAAGATAACCCAAACTCACCTCCTTAAAGGAATGACAGCCCAAGCTGTTAAACTGGAGACCCTTAACTGAATTACATTAACAGTACAAATGCTATCGCTATACTACAAATGGAAATAGGGTAATTAATGGGACTCTTCTCATTTATAAATCAGTGCCAATAATTTAAAAAAACCCACAACTTGATAGTCTGACTAAACTTTCTTCTACAAACTTTAAAAATATACCTTATATTTTTGGTACTAATGAATTAAAGAGTTTGGTGTACTTTTTCCATTGGAGAAATCTGACCATTTCCTTGAAAATCCTAATGCTCTTCTTATGTTCTCTCAGATTCACAGGGAAATCTCAAGTATGTGAAAATCATTAACATTTAGTAGGAGAGGAGTTGGGGGAGGAATCTAACTGTTCACACAAAATATTTTGTATATAGAGGCAATTATTTCTTTAGATGTAATTTCAAAATATCCATTTATGTGAGTCCAGAAGCCAAACCCACAACTGCCATTAGTCATAACTTCTATTAGTGCGTAGGTTCTCATACAATACCATAAACAAACAAAAAATGACACGTAGAGATTTCATAGGGAAGATTCCCAGACAGTGAAAGAAAGTGCACTCTGGGCAGAAGGAATAGCAAATACAAAGGCTATGATGTGGGAGGACACTTGGCATGTCCTGGGAACAACAAGGAGGACACTGCATGGAGAGGATAGGGCAGAGGAGTGGAAAGTGAGGTCAGAAACGCAGCGCGTCTGTGCATGTGGTGAGAGTCACGCAAGGCTGTGCCGGCAGTTTTCAGGGCTCTAGCTTTTACTCGGAGTGAAATGGAAAGTGATTATTTTGAACAGAGGAGTGACATGACCTAATTTATGTTTTAACAGGATCCCTCCAGCTGTAGTGTTGGAGAGAGATGAAAGAAGGCAAGGGTAAAAGCAGAAAATAACAGGAGCCCATTCAAAGTTCTACTGAGGTCTGGTTCAAGCAGCAGGGCAAGGAGCTGAGATGTGGAAGAGGTGTGATTCAGGATATGTGCTGAAGTCAAGTCAGCAGAATTAGTTGTGGAATTAAATGTGGGGTGTGGAAGAAAAAGAAAGGAGCCAAGGATGACTCCAAGGCTGTGCAAACTGAAGGCTGGATATGCCATCAACTGAGATGGGAAGACTATGAGAAGAGAAGGTTGGGGGTGGAAATGAGGAGGTCTGGTTAAGTGTGAGCTGCCTCATCTAAGTGGAGATATTAAAGAGGCAGTTGGATAAATGAATCTGGCTAGGCTGAGGTTAGAGGTACATTATGCTGTCAAGAAGCATTTAACAGGAGGCTTCCTGTGTGCTGTTTTGGATCTGTCATGAATCCTCTGTCCCTTATTAATTCCTAAATATTCAGGAATTAAGTGGAGCAGCAAGCTACTCCCGGGGGCTGAAGTATGCATACATTTCCATACAGTGATAAGCAACTATTTATGACCCTCTTCCTTTTTATGAACCATATGCTAAAACTGATTATTTACAACTCTTTCTCTTTCATATGGATGACCTCATGTTTCCTTGATAACTTATAAGTTTTGATTTTATCTCTGCTGAAAATAGCTACCTTTTAAGACAGTATAAACACTTACACAATGTTGGATAAAACACCTTTGCTTCATCAGAGCTTTGGTCCTCGTGTCTTCTCTCTCTCTCTCTCCCCCTCTCTCTTTTTCAGGCTAATTCTCTGGAGCGCAGAGGCCCTCTGGGTTCACTTTCCTGCCCAGGCTTCTAAGACCCTCTCAGGAAGGTGCTCTGTGCCTTCACCCATCAAGAGGGCGCCTGAGGCCTCCATGAACAGAGCAAGCCCCGTGTCAGGGACTTTATTGGTTTTCTGCGTAAACCAAGGAATATCAGCCTCTTTCTCTCTCCTTTACTTTCTTATCGTCGACTCCTGTCCAACAGGTTCCAGTCCATTAAAGGACCTCAACATTATGTAAGTGTTGATATTGAATAGATAATGAGGGAAGTGCATGGCTAAGTCACTCACTGTCATAACAGAACCACAAACAGCTTGACAGGCTAGAAAAAACATGAGCAAACTCTAAAAAGCTGAAATTAAGTCAAAATATAAAATTCTATACAAATACATGATGAGGGAGATAGAACAGACTAGAGACATGTTTGAAAAAGATACAGAGATCTTAATCAAGTATACAAGTCTGATAAATCAAAGGTGAAACAACTCATGCCAACTAAGGTTGTGTTGAGAATACAACCAAAAAACTGAGAGTTCTACTCTCTATCTGTTGATCAGAGCACATTTGCAATGCTTTGTTCCATTATGTGTTGGCTTGAACCCAGGAGTTCAAAGCAGCCATTTTCAAAGACCATGAAGCTGACCATGTAGGAAAAGGATTACATGTCTTCTCTGAGGCCCAAGGATACTGAATTAGAACCAGTAATCGAAAGGCAGAGATTCTGAGGCAATATAAAAAGAAATTTCTGACATTTATAGCTGTCTGAAAAGAGAATGAACTGTCCCTGGAGGTAATCAATGCCCTTTTATGAGAAATATTGAAGCATTATCACCATTTTCTGAGAATCTATTATAAATGCTTTCATATGCTAGATATATTATTAGGCAATTTATACAATATATTAAGTCACTCTTTATTACAACCTCATATGAGGAAAGGCTTCCCTGGTGGCTTAGCTGGTAAAGAATCCTCCTGGAATGTAGATGCAAGAAATGTGGCTTTGATCCCTGGGTCGGGAAGATCCCCTGGTGGAGGAAATAGCAACCCATTCCAGTATTCTTGTCTGGAAAATTCCATGGACAGAGGAGCCTGGTAGGCTACAGTCCATGGGGTTGCAAAGAGTCATACATGGCTGAGCACACATGCATGCATGCACACATATGAGGAAATTTCAACTCAGAGCAAAGTGAGCAAATCATATAGTTAGGAAGAGCTGAGATTCACACCTATGTCCATCTGTTTCAAAAGCCCATGCTTCTATGCATGTCTCTCTCTGGATATTTTCAACTGTGTATAGTATTTTTCAAGAGTGTATGTTAAAACTAACATGGAATAAGAAAACATTCTGCCTAGTTAAGTACCTGTTAATCCAAAGAGCTCCGTGATAACGTCATACCAATTACTGAAACCCATTTGCATCTCTCTTTAAAGAAAAAACAACAACACTTATTTTATATTGGAGTATAGCTGATTAACAATGTTTTGAGAGTTTCAGGTGGACAGCAGAGGGACTCAGCCATGCGTATACACTGGAGAAGGGAATGGCAACACATCCAGTATTTTTGCCTGAAGAATACCAGGGACAGAGAAGCCTGGCAGGCTATGGTCCATGGGGTCGCACAGAGTCGGACACGACTGAAGTGACTCAGCAGCAGCAGCACACATACATGTATCCATTCTCCCCCAAACTGCCCTCCCACCCAGGTTGCCACATAACATTGACATCTGCACCTTTTTTTAGTAATTGTGTGCATCCTATTTCTCTGTTAAGTCAGAGTCTCTCCAGCTATCATGGAAGGTCAACTGGAAAGAGGGTAGAGAGAGAAGTACTGTTATTTCTGGAAGGAAGCTTCCTGACAGTGGTTAACACAGTGGGTGATGACGCCCCAGGGACAAATGGAGAATGTGAGAGCTAGTCAAGATTCTTGCCCTGCCCCGAGGGAAGCATGGGTTACCTTAGTTCTAATGTTGTCAGTGGCAGAATGTGCTTATTCCCTGGAAAACAAAGTGTTTATAACATGCTAAGTGCCATGGAAACACATTTGTTCTTTCCACAAGCATATGAAAAATTCAACGGAAAAAATAAATCACTGAGCTTAAGAACCAGAGGAAAAACAATTAGAAGGGAATTTAGAAGAAGTGGAAACACTAAATCACAACTCATATGAAAAAAATTCACACTCTCGAGAGTTATGGGCCTTTACATAGTGGCTGTTGGCCATATAGTCTCTTTGAAAGGCCTTTGGGGAAGTATATGGTGCATTGGGAAGAAGCTCTGCTAACACCACCAGGAACCAAAAGCGTCTCGGGAACAACGGCCCACAGATGTGTGGCACTCTGAACAACTCACTCCTTCCTCTATCCGAGCTCCTCCTACCTGAATGGGCTTCATTCCTGATAAAGAATTTCCTGCCGCTTTTTTGGCACTTCTTATTTTTATCAAACTTTCATCAGGTTTTGGCTTGTCAAGCGGCTCTAGAGGCTAAAGGAGTAGGAAGGAAGGCAGCAACAATCTACTGATGTGACAAACCAGAGGGAAGATCTGGTCTTCACAGGCCACTTGTGAAGCTTCACCCAGGCTGAAGCTGGCCTTGCTGCTGGGTGGCTCACCAGGGTGGGCTCAGCGCCCAAGGCGTCCTCATGTGAAACAGACGCACTTGCACGGCTGGAGCTTTTGCTTTGTATGGGGGCAGGCAAAGTTCTCCTTCTCATTAAAAGGATATGTGTGTGGCTTCAAACACTGTGCCCTGATTAAAATTTTTCTTCACAGAACAACTCTGTTAAGACTTGGACATGACTTAGTGACTAAACAACAACAATTAGCCACTAGCACTTACCCACGGGCTCAGTTTGTGCTTAGTTTTCCAGCTGTCGCTCTATACACTGTTTCACAGAGCTTTCAGCTGACTCTCCTACCACTGTATTATCTTTACACTAGCATCCATGCTACTCCCTGATATAAGTCAAGTGAAAGTGTCAGTTGCTCGGTCATGTCCCACTCTTTGCGACCCCATGGACTGTAGCCTGCCAGGCTCCTCTGTCCACGGAATTCTCCAGGCAAGACACTGGAGTGGGCAGCCTTCCTTTCTACAGGGGATATTCCCAACCCAAGGATTCAACCCACGGATCCAACCCACATCTCCTGCTTTGCAGGCAGATTCTTTTACCATCTGAGCCACCAGGGAAGCCACTAATATAGTGGCCTGTATTAAAAAGAAACCTTTGCTTTCCTACATGATGATAATAATTGATACCATATTATCACAGGTAATCAAAAAGATGACCATGATCTTGTCAGGGAAGTTACAGCACAAAGCTGGCCTCAATCAAGTTTTCATAAGTTCCCTTTTTAAAAACTGCATTCACTAACTTTCTAGTCTTTGATTTATTTCCATGATAGGATCAACTGGATTAAAGCTGAGACTGCCAAATTCATCAGTTTAGAGGACTGGAAGATTCTTTATCAGGTTGACCCACTCACCTACAATATCTCTGTGGTCTCTAAAACATTCTTAGCACAGATGAGTAAGGGAAAATATATAAAGAAATTCCTCAAATATATTCCAGAAGATAAGAAATCAAAATTAGTGCAACAAAAATTGTCTACAAGAATACCTTAGTAGGTTATAGGGACAGACAGGCAAGGGAGCTAGCCAAAATCACCACAGTAGCACTGACTACTTGACCTGAGTTTTGAAAAACCTGTGATACTTCTCAAGTGTAGAAGCAGGAAGAGTGGCTTGTAATCTCACTGAACATACAAAGACAACTGGATTGCCAGCTCAGAGAAGATGGACTCATTCCTTACAATAGTTAGGTAAACCAAAAGGCTAATAGCAGATGTCTTCCACTGAAGCTCATAGAGAGTGATTTCCCCTGTGTTGAACAGATACGATCATGGAGTAACCATGGAATGGAGATCCCACTATCCTTCAGCATGACACTTGTGTTCATGAGGGAAGTGAAGTCAATAAAATGGTCAAGGAAAAAATGATGTGGTTTTGGCAAATAACATGCCACCTTCTATAAAGTCTTGTGTTCTGCTTACAAGCACATAGTCCTCACCTTTCCTCCAGGTGAGATCATTATCAATTCACACCTGAATGAATGTGAAAGTTCCTAGCTGTGGCACGTGATCATCCATGTCTACTCCAGCCTCTGTCTACATATAAGTCATCATGTACACTGTCAGGAGATTAATCTTCCTTCACTTTTATCATGTTCCTGGCCTTGATGGTCTCTATGATACTGTGAAAGGCATTAAACGAATGCCTCTTTATGGTAGTGATGCTGGAATAGAGAAGTGAATGAAGAGAAGGAGTGAACCATGTGATGATGTGAGGTTAAGAGGCTTCCAGAGGACGGAAAAGCCTGAACATAAACAATCAGTCAGGTTGAAGATGAGCAAGGACTACGTGCTGGAGTGGAATGAACAAGAATAGGACCGGTAGTGACAGAGAAAATAAAGTTGGAGAGACGGACAGAGATCAGTTGAGTTATGGAGGCCAAAGTGAGGAGTGTGGACTTTATTACAGGTGTAACTCATGATGAGTTACCTAACTTAATAAGCCCTGCCTGTTGAACAAATGAATTATTAAAATCTATTCAGAACTACTTATTTTGTTAAATTAGAATTGAAACTCACAGCATGATTTAAAAGAAAGAGAAATATTCTTCTGCATGTTGAACATGTTTAAATTAAAATAATCTTTTACATGGGCCAAAGTTTTCTATTACTAAAATTGAATAATGTCAATCTTTCTAAGTCAACAGAAAAAACGAAGTTACACATGCAAATTTCTAATTGTGTCTTAGAACTTTAACAGTATCTCTTGATAAAATGGATTAATAACAGTGGATATTCACAATTAAGATGCTTTAAAATATTATACACATATACACATAATTTAGGATGGAGAGACCTGCTTATAATACATTATGTTTTAGAAATAAAATTATCACTTGTTTGCATGACAGAATCGCATATGTCAATGCTCTACCTAAAGACACTATGACTTTGGGGTACTCCATGCCTGGACAACAGATTCACTGAATGTGACAGGCAGCCTCTAACAGCACCTCCGGAGAGCCCCACTTCCTAGGGGTCACATCCCTGGGACTCCCTCCTGTTGAGTGGGGGCTGTATTTAATTATTTGCTTCTAACAAACAGAATATGGTAAAAGTGATGGGGTATTAACTCTGAGATTAGGTTACAACAACATTGTGGCATCCACCTTGAGTATTCTCTTATTTACTCATTCTGAGATAAGTCAGATGCTGTGTTATGAGCTGTCTAACAGAGAGGCTTATGTGGCAAGTAACTGCGGGAGGCCTCTGGCCAGTAACCAGTAAGAAATGCAGCTCTCAGTCCAACAGCTCACAAGGAACTGAATCCTACCAACAACCGTGTGAGTGAACTTGGACACGGATTCTCCCTAAGCTGAGCCTTAAGAAAGAGGCTGCAGCCCTAGCTGAGAGCTGGACTGCAACCTCATGAGAGGCCTTAAACCAGAGGCACCCAACTGAGCTACCCCTAGATTCCTAACCCACAGAAACTGTGAAATGTTTTAAGTCACTAACTTTTGGAATAATCTGTTACACAACAATACATAACTAATATACTGAACTACTTATCATTTTAATGGAGATGTAGATCAGTTACATTTTTAACAGTGGCTAATCCAAAAGACATTTAAAATGTCTGACATACATATTTAATCACTTTATAGTAGCAAGTTTGCCTTTTCATATTTTTTAATATTAGAATATTAGTTTAAAAGGGCTAATTTGGAGGGGATAGCCAAAAAATCCAAAGGTTATATATTAATGAAAAAATCTGATCAGAAACTAAGAAACTGCAGCTTCAAAGAAACAGAAATCGAAAATGAGAAGTTAAGGACTGGGTTCTAATATGCCTGAGAAAAATCTAGAGACTGTTATCAGATGAAAAATGAAGTTGTAAAATAATTTTGTTTTTAAAAGACTGGCAGTGGGACATAAAGACCCAATAACCTGCACTCGCACTTCAACTTTAAAGCACTGGCATCAGTGCTTATTAATTTTGTGCAAATCAACCTCTTCATGCCTGTTTCTTCATCCATGTAATAAAAATAATAAGAAAACCTACATTTTAGGGCTGTAAAGCACTCAGAGCAATGCTTGGTACATGGCTAACAACCAAAGAAATTTAGTTCCGATAACAATTACTATTTTCTGGAATAGTCTTAAAAAATTATAAATCATAAATTTTCAGGTTACTTCACATGAGACATTTTAAAAAAATTAGCAGGAAGTTCAGGAAACCAAACTTTGTAACCAGAGTTAAGAATAAGGCATGGATTTCCTGGGTAGTACAGTGGATAAGAACCCACCTGCCGATGCAGAGGACATAGACTTGATCCCTGGTCTGGGAAGATTCCACATGCTGTGGTATAACTAAGTCCGTGTGCCGTAACTACTGAGCCTGTCCTCTAGAGCCCACAGGCCACAGCTACTGGGCCCGTGTGCTGCAGCTATCGAAGCCTGCATGTCTGAAGCCTGTGCTCCACAACAATAAAAGCCAATGCCACACTGAGAAGCCTGTGCATCGCAACAAAGAGTAGCCCTTGCCCAGCACAACTAGAGAAAGCCCACGTGCAGCAATGAAGAAGACTCAGCACAGCCAAAAACAAATAAAGGCTTGTTCAAGAAAGCGAGAAGACAAACCCAGAGAATGAGTGAAAATACTTGTAAATCATGTCCCTGATAAGGGACTGGAACTTGTATCTAGAATACAAAATGAACTCTTACTACTCAATAATAAAAAAGACAAATAATCAAAAACGGGCAAATGATCTGATGAGATAGTTTTTCAAAGAAGATATACAAATGGCCAATACACACATGAAAAGATGTTCAACATTATTAGCCATTCAGTTCAGTTGCTCAGTCGTGTCTGACTCTTTGCGACCCCATGAATCGCAGCCCGCCAGGCCTCCCTGTTCATCACCAACTCCCGGAGTTCACTCAGACTCACGTCCATTGAGCCAGTGATGCCATCCAGCCATCTCATCCTCGGTCGTCCCCTTCTCCTCCTGCCCCCAATCCCTCCCAGCATCAGAGTCTTTTCCAATGAGTCAACTCTTCACACGAGGTGGCGAAAGTACTGGAGTTTCAGCTTCAGCATCATTCCCTCCAAAGAAATCCCAGGGCTGATCTCCTTCAGAATGGACTGGTTGGATCTCCTTGCAGTCCAAGGTGGGAGGCCTGGTGTGCTGCGATTCATGGGGTCACAAAGAGTTGGACACGACTGAGCGACTGAACTGAACTGAACTGATGGCTCAGCTGGTAAAGATTTCTGCCTGCAATGCAGGAGACCTGAGTTTGATCCCTGGGTCAGGAAGATCCCCTGGAGAAGGGAATGGCAACCCACTCCAGTATTCTTGTCTGAAGAATTCCATAGACAGAGGAGCCTGGTGGGCCACAGTTTCTGGGGTCACAAAGAGTTGGACACAACTGTGTGCCTAACACTTTCACTTTACACATGACATTTATTAGATGTATAATTTTAAACAAATTACTTCTCTGAAAAAGAAACTTTGTAAATTTATATATTTGAAAATGGAAATATCAGTGCCTACCTTGCAAAGTTGTTTGGGGATTCAAGAAAAATATATAGTAAAAGACAATTTTAAGATAACTGAATAGATATTGTGTAATACTTGACAGAAAGCAAGAGTAAGTAAAAACCAATTGTTATTATTTTTGTTTCTTTCTACACTGCTATTTATATATTTGCTTTTTTTTTTAATTTTTATTTTTACTTTATTTTACTTTACAATACCATATTGGTTTTGCCATACATTGACATGAATCCACCACGGGTGTATATGAGCTCCTAATTCTGAATCCCCCTCCCACCTCCCACCCCATATCATCTCTCTGGATCATCCCTGTGCACCAGCCCCAAGCATCCTGTATCCTGTATCGAACATAGGCTGGCTCTTCGTTTCTTACATGATAGTATACATGTTTCAATGCCATTCTCCCAAATCATCCCACCCTCTCCCTCTCCCACAGAGTCCAAAAGTCCATTCTATACATCTGTG
>SJYT01069291.1:7681-50336 GCA_006410635.1 Cephalophus harveyi | reverse complement strand
ACCACCCTTATGGCAGAAAGTGAAGAGGAGCTAAAAAGCCTCTTGATGAAAGTGAAAGAGGAGAGCGAAAAAGTTGGCTTAAAGCTCAACATTCAGAAAACGAAGATCATGGCATCTGGTCCCATCACTTCATGGGAAATAGATGGGGAAACAGTGGAAACAGTGCCAGACTTTATTTTTTTAGGCTCCAAAATCACTGCTGATGGTGACTGCAGCCATGAAATTAGAAGACGCTTACTCCTTGGAAGAAAAGTTATGTCCAACCTAGATAGCATTTTCAAAAGCAGAGACATTACTTTGCCGACTAAGGTCCGTTTAGTCAAGGCTATGGTTTTTCCTGTGGTCATGTATGGATGTGAGAGTTGGACTGTGAAGAAGGCTGATCGCCGAAGAATTGATGCTTTTGAACTGTGGTGTTGGAGAAGACTCTTGAGAGTCCCTTGGACTGCAAGGAGATCCAACCAGTCCATTCTAAAGGAGATCAACCCTGGGATTTCTTTGGAAGGAATGATGCTAAAGCTGAAACTCCAATACTTTGGCCACCTCATGCGAAGAGTTGACTCATTGGAAAAGACTCTGATGCTGGGAGGGATTGGGGGCAGGAGGAAAAGGGGACGACCGAGAATGAGATGGCTGGATGGCATCACTGACTCGATGGATGTGAGTCTGAGTGAACTCCGAGAGATGGTGATGAACAGGGAGGCCTGGCGTGCTGCGATTCATGGGGTCGCAAAGAGTCGGACACGACTGAGCGACTGAACTGAACTGAACTGAAACCTTTGTGCTGGGTGACAGGAATGTCTTCTCCTAATGAGGCCACTCTGGATGGTCTCCTGGATTATGGCTGATCACCGAAAAGATCAAGCCATGATGAGAAGTTTGGAATTTTCAGCCCTGGCCCTGCTGAAAATGGAGTTAATGACTGACCATCATGCCTATATGATGAGGCCTCCATAAAACCCCCAATAATATGGGATCTGGAAGGCTTCCAGTTTGAAGAACACATCCATGAAATGGGAGGGTGATGCATCCCAATTTCAAGGGAACAGAAGCTCCAGTGCTTGGGATACTCCTAGACCTCTCCCTATGGAGCTCTCATCGAGCTGGTCATCTGTGTCCTTTATCACATCCTTTAACAAACTGCTAAACATAAATTTCCCTGCGTTCTGTGAGCCACTCTAGCAACTTAATGGAACCCAAGAAAGGGGTCATGTAAACCACTAATTTCTGTCCAAGTTGGGCGAAGTTGCAGGTAACCAGGGGTGCTGAATGCTTGCAACTGGCATCTGAAGTTGGTTGGGGGCAGTCATGTGGGATGTGACACAGATCCAAGTGGACAGCGTCAGGACTCCGAGCTGCCATTGTGGAGGATTCCCTGGTACGGGGGGAAACCCCACACATTCGGTGACCAGAACGGTTGTTAGTATCTTTGTGAGGGCTAAAGGAGAAAGACACAGGAAAGGAGAACCACAGGTTTTCTCAATATGGTACCAGATACTTAATCTCCCAGGTTTCCTTACAACGAGGGTGCAGACATGTGACGTAGGCATTGCCTTACAAGATGTACCCGCTCCAGACTACAGAGAAGCTGTGGCTAGTAAGACTCTTCTGGAGAGGAAGGTGGCCCTGGAAGCAGTAGCATCTAATTTCAAGAGCCAGCCATGGCACTGGTTCTGGAAGCAGAGTTAGGAATCAGTGATCTCAATGGTGCAAGCTATGCTCTATGACCAGCTGTGGGGTGGAATTTGGGGCTTTGTTCTTGTTTAAGGGACCTCCAAGTGTGACTCTTTGGCTCTCCTAGAAATTCTGCTTAAGTCACCCAGAGTTAGTCTCTGTTACTTGAAACCAAGAAGAAATATTAATACAAGCAGCTATAAGTAAAAGAAAGAGAAAAAGAAAGAAAGGGGAAAAGCCCTTCTATATTGTGAGTTTATCTGGAGCTGGTTCTATATGTAGTTTTCATATTAAATAGTATTTCTCAGCTTGTAAGCTAATGTCCAGCATTTAGTAGGTTCCTAACAAATGTAGAATTAAATTGGCTATTTTATTTACAAAGGTAATACTTATTAATGAAGCTTCTGGGGATAAAAGGGAAAAGATAGCATCACCAAGAAAGTACACTTACCAGAATGTGTGAGAACAGAACAACTAACCAAACTCAGAGTAGGGAGGGCAGAATTTTTTTTTTTATGTTCATAGCCTAGTTTTTCTAATGGAACTTTCAAACTATCTAAATCTTGAGTGCAAGCCCATTTTCCTGGGAAGATACATGTTTCCAGAGAAACGCAGACAGTAAATTCATTAGTGAGAGGACAGTTTGTTTATTTTTGCTATAAAATGACATACTTTATTTTGCATGTAGAACTGATCTGTTGGTCTGGGACAGGCTAGGTTAGGGAAATGATTAACATTTATTTACTAGAAAATATAAAAAACAAAAAAACAAAAAAACACACAAAAAATGTATATTTAAATGCCAAGGAAAAAGCAAGCAAATTTTGAAATCCATGTTTGCTCAGTTTGGATGGAATGAATTTATTTTAAAATCCTTTAATTGGGTAAACATATGATGCCAAGAAAGCTGCAGCTTATAGTTGCTCCATTTGTCTCTTCACATTTTAATATACTGGTAAAAAAGTCTTTCTGTCTTATCACGGAAATTCCAGGGAACATGTGAGCATGTCTCTCTTACTATGAACATAAGTACTTCACCATTTTGTTGGCCATCCTACCAAATTATGTGCTTAATATAAAATATTTATAGATGACTGGAACATAAACACCATAGCTGCTACTCTGAAATTATGGTAACATAAACTGGCATTTAGTTATACTGCTTCCACTCAGTCACAAACTATTTCAGTAGGAGCTTTGGGGAAAGGAAACTGACTACAAGGACTATTCAGAAAATTCAGTTATGATTCTTCCAACTTCTCAGCCATTTCAGCCATAAACTGGGATAAAATTATACCATGGAGACTGTGTGAGGACCAAATGCAATCATATATTTTAAAGAACTCAGAAATATGCTTAATATACAGAGTGGCCACTCAAAAAAAAGGCAAAAGGAGAAGGGGACAGCAGAGGAGGAAATCGTTAGACAGCATCACTGATGCAAAGGACATGAATTTGAGCAAACTCCTGGACACAGTAAAGGACAGAGAAGCCTGACAAGCTGCAGTCCACAGGAACGCAGAGGCAGATGTGACTTAGTGACAACAAGAGCAAAACTCAAAAAAAGGGAGGCTCTAAACCTGAATTTGCAACTTAAACTATTTAGTAGCACAGGCAAATCTATGTCAAAAGCATTTTGTTTGGGGGGAAAAAATCCAAAATATTTTAAGCTATGATACATGCTGAATAAATCTTGTAAATGCTTAACTTTATTTATTTTTATCCTCTCATTATTCTAACAGTATAGTTCATACTTACTATTTTTATTCATTATTTATAACATAATTCTTTGTTTAACCTTGGATTTTATCATTTTGGTGATGGCTTCCCTGGTGGCTCAGAGGTTAAAGCATCTGCCTCTAATACAGGAGACCTGAGTTCGATCCCTGGGCCGGGAAGATCCCCTGGAGAAGGAAATGGCAACCCACTCCAGTATTCTTGCCTGGGGAATCCCATGGACAGAGGAGCCTGGTAGGTTACAGTCCATGGGATCGCAAAGAGTCGGACACGACTGAGCGACTTAACTTAACTTAACTTAACTTCAGTCACTAAGTCATGTCCGACTCTTTGAGACCCCATGGACTCCTCTATTACATATAGGCTTCCCTGGTGGCTCAGATGTTAAAGCATCTGCCTCTAATACAGGAGACCTGAGTTCGATCCCTGGGCCGGGAAGATCCCCTGGAGAAGGAAATGGCAACCCACTCCAGTATTCTTGCCTGGAGAATCCCATGGACAGAGGAGCCTGGTAGGTTACAGTCCATGGGATCGCAAAGAGTCGGACACGACTGAGCGACTTAACTTAACTTAACTTAACTTAACTTCAGTCACTAAGTCATGTCCGACTCTTTGAGACCCCATGGACTCCTCTATTCATGGGATCTTCCAGACAAGAATACTGGAATGGGTTGCCATTTCCCCTCTCCAGGGGATCTTTCCCACCCAGGAATCGAACCTGGGTCTCCTGCATTGCAGGTAGATTCTTTACCAACTGAGCCACCAGGGAAGCCACGATTATCATTTTGATATGGGAAAATTTCCGTAAATATCTCACTATCAACTAGGGAGATCGCTGCTTCAAAAAACTGTAAGGTATGTGACACTGCTCATTATTTTCTCTGGGTTTACTAACGTATTACAATTTAGTTCAAAGTCGTACAATAATCAGTGACAAAGTGAGTTGGTGTTCTAAGAGAAGACAAAAATGTTTTCTAAGACATTTATGTCTCACTTCTTCCCATGTCAAATACTAAGTCATTTTGCTTCTAATATAAAATGGTTTATCAAATAAATATAAACAAATTACCTTTCACATGTAACTAAAGTTCTGTGTCTGGGGATCTGAAGATCTGGGCTCTAGTCACAGCTCCATTAATAGCTGGGTTGGGTCAGCCATTTGCCTCCCTCAACCTATTTTTTTGCCTCTATCATAAACCTGTTATACTAAACTATCACTAAGTTTTCTTCCAGTTCTTAAATTCCCTATGATCTGCATTATGTCCTGCTTCCCAGTAAGATCATTGGTTCTCTGGAGGCATAAATCAGATCTTTGAGAGAAGTGTACATTACTTAGCATAGTGCTATGTATGGAATATATATAAATCGGAACTGCAATTACATGACACTATAAACCAAATGTGGAACCAGATTATTACATCTTATAGTATAAAGCCAATTATTGCAAAGTAACCATTATTTAACATTTACAATGGGGTCTCCTCTTATATTTCAGTCAAGCAAATGCTTCCTTTACCGCTCTAGGTAGTATGAAGCTGGGAGGAATGACTAAACAGGATAGTTTCTATGTGAGGTGTTATGTCCTCTTATCTCCATAAACCATTAAAATACTCCTAACTTCTAGGCTTACTCTTTTTACACTGTCATACGTCAGTGTGGGAAGCAGCTTCAATAAGTTCCCCAAGGAATCCCACTTCCCGGTATTCATACCCTTGTGTACTTTCCTGCTACAAAGAACCAGGGTTAGCGTGCAGCAGAACGGATGGGGCTCCAGTGCTTAGGTTTAAAAGACTGACTGCTCTGGGAGCTCTCCACATGCTCACTTTATCACTCTTGTGGCTTACTTACCCTGAGGGAAGCCCCAGGGAGAGGTTCACATAGTGAGAAGCTGACGCCTCCTACCAACAGTGAGTTTGGGAGCACACCCTTCAGCCCTGATCAAGTCTTCATCTTCACCCACAACTTACTGCAACCTCAGGAGAGATCTGGGGCCAGAACCACTCTGCTAAGCTATTCCCAGATTCTTGACCTTCAGAAACTGTGTGAGCTAATCAATGTTTGCTTTTTCAAACTGCTAGGTTTGCAGATTATACACAACAAATACCTATTTATCATCCTTTTCTAATATGAAGTGACTGTGACTTCTTCTTGCCTAGATGATTATAACTTCCTAACTGTTGTCCCTGTAAAAGCATCAGCCTCTGTAATATTCATCCTTTACATGGCTGTAAGTGAGATATTTGAAATGCAAATTTATTTGTGCCTCTCTATTGCTTAAAAAATTTTAGTAGCTCCCTATTACTATTAGAACACTCAAAACTCCATACCATGTTATAGAAGGCCTTCACAAACTGGCTTCTGTTTTCTCTCTAGCTTCTTCTGCACCTCAGTACTTATGCACTTTAACTCTACTTCAATACCCAAAGTGAGCTAAGGACTTTTCTTTTTCTGATATCACTATTACACTGTTCCCTCTGCCTACAATATCTCATCCATTTGGCCAATACTACTTATCCTTCAAGATTCAGTTTAAGTATCACTTTGTGTGTGTGTGTGTGTGTGTGTGTATTTAATTAATTATATATTTTTCTCGGATATAGATACTTCTATACAAGTGCCTGGCTTGTATATATATTTATAATTCAATTCAACAAAAACTTTTTGAGCACCTATAATGTGTTAGGCACATTTTTTGTAAGGCATTAGGGATAACAAAAAATATTAAGTGAAGGGTCCCTAACCTTAAGGGAGGGGAAATAGCAAGGAAGTTGGACAGTAAACAACTGATTATAAATGATATAAAAGTTACAAAAATAAGGGAGTTCAGAGTATTCTGGGCAAATAAGGTGAGGGAGGGACCCCCAACTTATTCTATGGTCTTAGAGAGCTTTTCTTGAATGATTATTGAGTAAAGAATTTAAGAAAAAACTCTTCCCAAAAGGTGTGAAATAAAAATAAAAACACAGCCCTAAATTTTAGTCCAAAAATCAAAATCAGCAAGTAAAATGGAGACATGCTTTCGCAACAATATATGTAAAAAAGAGTTATGAACTATATTTGACAGAAAGCACAATGTATGATATAGGGAAAAAAAAAAACACGTTGGTTTCACCAATGGTAATATACTATATAGATCCTCCTCAACTGACAATGGAGTTACATTCCAATAAATCCACTGTAAATTGAAAATATCGTAAGTCAAAATGAATTTAATACACCTTATCTACCAGACATCGTTTAGCCCAGCTTTTGCTGTTGTTTAGTCGCTAAGTCATGTCTGACTCTGTGAGACCCCACGGGTTGTAGCCTGCCAGACTCCTCTGTCCATAGGATTTCCCAGGCAAGAATACTGGGGGAGTGGGGGGGGTGGCCATTTCCTTCTCCAGGGGATCTTCCCCACCCAGGGATCTAACCTGCATCTCCTGCATTGGCAGCTACCAGGGAGGCCCTTAGCTCAGGATACCTTAATTATTTATTTGGCCACATCAGGTCTTAGTCGCAGCATGTGAGGTCTGGTTCCTGACCAGGGATCAAGCCTAGGACCCTGCACTGAGAGTACGGAGTCTCAGGTGCTGGACCACCAGGGAAGCCCCAAGCCTAGCTGACCTTAAATGTGCTCACAGGGGCTGCTCTGGTGCTCCAGTGGTTAAGAACCCACCTGGCAACGCAGAGGAGACAGGTTCGATCCCTGGTCTGGGAAGACTCCACATGTCGTGGAGGAACTGACCCGTGCGCCACAACTACTGAGCCCACACTCTGGAGCCTCCACTCTAGAATCCGTGCTCCACAACAAGCGAGGCCAACCGCGACGAGAAGCCGGCACCCCGCAACCAAGAGCAGCCCTCACTCTCCACAACCAGAGAAACCTCGAACAGCAACCAAGACCCAGCACAGCCGAAAACACATTTTAAAAAATGTGCTCCAAACACTTGTATTAGCTACAGTTGGGCAAAATCACCTAACACAAAGCTTATTTCATAATAAAGTGTTGACTATCTCATGTAATTTACTGAATACTGTACTGAAAGCGAGAAGCAGAATGGTTGTTTGGGTACAGATTGGTTGTAAGGGTATCCGTTGTTTACCCTGGTGATCACACGGCTGACTGGAAGCTGCTGCTGCCCAGGATCACTAGAGTACGATAACTAATATCACTAGCCTAGGGGGAAAAAATCAAATTTCAAAATATGAAGTATAGTTTCTATTGAATGCATATCACTTTTGCACTATCTTGAAGTCAAAAAAACGGATAGGTCAAACATTTGGAAATTGGGGACTGTGTATAGAGTTTGGAAATATTCCATTATGCTCAGCATTCACAGCCTCTTGAAGAAAGGAGGGAAAAGCAGAGCCTGTTGAGAAGAGAATGACCAGAACTGAGACACCTTGAACCCACGTCACAAAAAGAATAGCTTCTGAAAACTGGAAGGCCTTGCTCTGTGAAGACTCAGAGGGTGCACAGTGTATAAATAGCTAAAGGTCAGTCTTGTAGAAGAAATATTTTATATTAATATATAATCCAGTGGATTTATGGATAGAGTAAGGAAGAGACAGAAAAACAATTCACAAATAGCCAGAGCTATTTAAGGCAGATAAGTCTTCATCCCTGGAGGTGACTGTTTCTCAATTTGTTGGCCACTGAGCAAAGCACTGCAGAAGGGAATCCAAACATTGGAAGGGAGTTTGTTCTAAAGCCTTTTAAACCTTGATATTTTATGGCTTGAATACATGAATATTAATGAGTCTTTCTTCATCCTTATCTACACTGCAGGGATGCCAAGAAGTTCACATTTCCCACAAGATTCTGTTCTATATAGTAAGCAGAATGAAAACAAAGAGATGGGCTTTAGATATCTCCAAAGTGGCTATCTATATGGCCTTCTCAGCAACCCTGCTCCTAGCAACAAACTATTTTATAGTTCATTTGTCTCATTATTTAATCTAAATCATATGTTTAAGGGATGCATTTGTTTCTGTAAAATCTGTAATAAATCTGGAGGAAAATATCTCTATGGATATTTGGCTGAGTTCAAAGGCAACTGCTGCTTGATGTACTCAAGATCCCCAAAGCAAAAGTTCTCTCTAATGAATTCTAATTTAATCTGTATCCATATTTTCAATTTCAACTTTCTGAATTCAGAAAAAGGAAACATAGATTTCTTCAGACTTGCTAACCTTTATTTGTAAAAGTCCAAGCATGTGTGCTTTGGAGAAGGCAATGGCAATCCACTCCAGTACTCTTGCCTGGAAAATCCCATGGATGGAGGAGGCTGGTAGGCTGCAGTCCATGGGGTCTCGAAGAGTCGGATACGACTGAGCGTCTTCACTTTCACTTTCACTTTCATGCATTGGAGAAGGAAATGGCAACCGACTCCAGTGTTCTTGCCTGGAGAATCCCAGGGACGGGGGAGCCTGGTGGGCTGCCGTCTATGGGGTCGCACAGAGTCGGACATGACTGAAGTGACTTAGCAAGCATGTGTGCTTAGTCGTGTGCAGCTCTCCGTGATACCATGGACTGCAGTCTGCCAGACTCCTCTGGCCATGGGATTCTCCAGCAAGAATACTTGGGTGGGTTGCCATTTCCTCCTCCAGGGGATCTTCCTGACCCAGGGATTGAACCTGTGTCCCCTGAATTCGCAGGTGGATTCTTTACCACTGAGCCACCTGGGAAGCCCCAAAAGTCCAAGTGTGAATAAAAACTACAATGTCTTTGACATGTACATCCTTAAGATGATGCTGGTCTATCACCCTGTCTTCAATTTATGCCTTAAATGTCAAAGAATTTACCATGCAAGTATGGAAAGAACTATGCAACACTCCAAAGAAAGTTATGGTCTCTAGTGCTTCCAATTGGTATCACTGCAAAGGAGAACATACAGAGGAGTTGAACCTGTGCTGGCTCAGCAGTTCTTCTGAAAAACAGAAACTTGAGATTATGTGAAATGGCTCAACCTTCTGACATACTACAAGGTTCTTAATTTTCCAGCACAAAGATAAATCCATTCTGAAGAGCTTAATATGTATAAAATAAATAAATATTTCAAATTTTGGACAGTCAGTAGGAGGTTCAAACCAGTTTTGTTGGCTTAAATAGATGTTGATCTGTAGTTTTTATTAGCTGAAAGCTAAACCATCTGTTTGAGTAGAAACAGATTTTGGCCCAAGGGAGAAAGAGTGAAAGTGATCTCACTGAAGCTAACAGGGCACTGAAGGTCAGTTAGGTACAGTGGGTTTGGGAACTCACTCCTTTGAGTCAAGGAAGTTCTCTAGTATCCTAGAAGATACAGTGTAAACTTGTCTAATTTATATCTCTGGAGCCGAGGGAAAGTGCTAACAGATTAAATGCTTGATTAGTACATCACATACAAAAAAGACAAACGCTTCATGGAAAAGATTTACTTGTACAACTGCCAATAAATTATCAAAGCAATGATCATTCTTCACAAAGTGATAAGTATTCCAAGTACAGAAAGGCAGACATACCATTAATCCTATTTTATTTTTATTTAAAATCTATTTTCAGATTTACTTTGTAGAAGTGGCTTCAGAAGAGGCTACACCAAGTGGGGATAACCTAGTGGTTTGGAAGGAATTAAAAACAGATACCCTGATGACTTCAAGAAATAACTGGGGAAGAAAGACAACCAGGGATATGAGGGTGGCAGGATACAGTAATATGACAGCTTTTCCAAAGTCATGGGATCAGTTTTTACTGCTTCCTCCTTTAGTTGCCAAGCGCTATAGATTTCCCTTTGAAACTTCTTTGGACATTTTCCCTTTCTCTCCATCCCAGGCCTTTAATGATCTCACTCCAAGCCTGCTGTAGTATCTCCTTGCTCATCTCCTCTGAAGCTTCAATGTACTCTACCCTTCCTCCGAGTGCAGCTTCCCTCTTATTTTTCCTTCTATTTACAGACCTCACCCAGATTAACAGTCTCTTAAACAGAGGATGAGATGGCTGGATGGCATCACCGACTCGATGGACATGAGTTTGAGTGAACTCCGAGAGATGGTGATGGACAGGGAGGCCTGGTGTGCTGCGATTCATGGGGTCACAAAGAGTTGGACACAACTGAGCGACTGAACTGAACTGAACTGAATAGAGCCTTTATAGTGTTTTTAAAATTATGATAGCTTAAAGTCACTTCCTTAACTCACTAAAGACCTAAATCATATATAACTGCACTCCATGCAATAAACACCTATTCCCCATCTGTCCTCAACATGAATCCTCTCCTTACTGTCTTCTCCTGGCCACCTGATACGAAGAACCAACTCACGGGAAAGGACCCTGATGCTGGGCAAGATTGAGGGCAGGAGGAGAAGGCAGTGACAGAGGGTGAGATGGTTGGATGGCATCACCGACCCAACAGACATGTTGTTATTCAGTCACTAAGTCATGTCCAACTTTTTCCAACCCCCAATTGATGTGAGTTTGAGCAAACTCTGGGAGACAGTGATGGACAGCAAAGCCTGGCACGCTGCAATCCATGGGGTCGCAGAGAGTCAGATACGACTAAATGAACAACAAAAACTACCTGGATACCTTGCTCAGTTCCAACACAGCACATGATGGACCACGCAGCAAGCAGATGCTGGTTTCTCCACAATATCCATTATTTCCATACTAAAACAAGTTCACGGTTTTTTGTTTTTTTTCAGATCACAGTGTACCTAGTTAAAACATTATACTTCTGAGCCTCCTTTGAAGCTAGGCACAAGAATATGACACAGTTCATATCCAGTGAGAAATAAAGTCTGCTACAAATTTCTGGAAAATGTGCCTTCCTGATAGACATCATGCCTTCCTTTTTTTCTGTCTGAAATACAGATATGATGGCTTAAGCTGCAACAGCCGCTTTGAGATCATCTGGGAAAGGCCAAGACAATTGCAGCAACCTTAGTCCTAGCACCCTTAAATTTCTGAATCAACACCAGCAACTGGACTGGTTCACTTCTGTGGATTTTTCAATACATAAGAACAAAATCCAATTTATTTAAGCCAATGCTTAATTACGTGTTCTGTTACTTGTAGCTGAAAGCAATTTTTATATTAAATTATAATAATATAAAATATTTTAATATAGTATAAGATTATATCTTATACTTTCCTCATTCTTATATTTTAAGTTTCCATTTATAGTTCAGTTCAAGTTTTATCTCCCAAGGAACCAAATTATGTTAGTCATAAAGATTTTCTCATTTATCATATTCTTCTAATTTTCTTTTCCTTTTGAAATTTATTTTTTAATTGAAGGATAATTACTTTCATAATTTTGTTGTTTTCTGTTAAACATCAACATGAATCAGCCGTATACCATAGCATTTGCTTTATAACTACCAGTACCTAATTGATCTCTCCTTTAAAAAAATCAATCAGCATATTATTAATGGTTCAGAACTGATCTGTGCCATCACTGTGGGTCTAGATCCACTTAGTAAATTAGCATCAGTGGAAGCTATGAACTGTAAAGGGACCTAAGAAATTCAATCAGATTTTACCCAAATTCTAAAGACAACTGCGTCATACTCTGCCTCCCTTAGGTGAATGCCCTCTCACTAGAAAACTGCCAATTGAATCTGCAGCTCAGAATGTAAAGTTAGTCTTTATGAAAGTATTCCTTATCATAGTTAGCACAGTAAATGTGGCTTAATGTTCATCATTTTACTGGTCAGTTATTAGTATATTCATAATTAACACATCTCTGACTCTGTTTCAAAAGAAAAAAAATTCATTTTTTCAGGTAAATAGTGTGATTTTTCTCCTTTCTTCAGTAGAAATTCTCAGTGTGGGAATTTTACTGCTGGTTTTAATAGTGGGTCAAAAGCGAGAAATATTTGATCATGCATTTAAAAAAAAATTAAAACATGGCTTCAAGAGAAGACTCCATTTACTCAATTAGATATAATTATATCTGAAATGGAATGAATTGCAATGAAAATGCAAAACTGTTCACATATTTTTAAAAATAGATAGTCTGTACACATTTAAGGAGAAATGAATATATAAGAAGAAAATGCACAACTTTCAGGCACAACTCTCTTGGGCAACCAGCCTGCTTGAGCAGAACAAGTCTAAAGTAGGACAGTTTCCAAATATATATATTTTTGGGATAACACTCCTATGAAAGTAATCATCAGAAGCAGTTGTATCAACATTCTGTTATTATTAAAACCAGTCCATTTATTTGGTTGGTTTGCTTTCTGCCCTTCTGTTATAGTCTCTCCAACTAAAAAGGGGTTCCACTGGTAGTGACTTCTAGATTTTCCTTACATGAAAATTATTTTGAGATTAAATATAGTTTAGCCTTGTAGTCATTTGTTCACTTACTTGAACCCTTAATACTGACAGGGTAGAATTACAGTTTTATTTTAATTACTCATTTACCACATTATCTGAGCTACCTGGCTAACAGAGGGAAGGAGAACAGTAAAACCAAATCAACAAAAGTGCTGATCAAACTGTGAAACGTATCTGCTAATGGCTGTGTCCAATGCCTGATGAAAGGAGTCTACAAAGTAGCTACCATTTAAAAAAAACTCTTCTATGTTCTATTTTGTTGAATTATTTATCAAGAATGAACGAAAGGAAATGAGCAGTTTTACTATAACATGAGTGGAAATAATTTAAAAGCAGGAAATGCTGACTTATAGTACAAGAAGACCTAGAATCCTTTTCCAAAAAAAAAAAAAAAAAATAGCAATAGCCTTTTAATTCATTACCAACTGGCCTACCATACACCTGCAATCATTTTTTTTGAAGTTTTTTAAAAGTATGCCTAGAATTTCATTTTACTTCAATAATCTTCAGTGTGAAGACTTCCTCAAAGACAGACCTTCTATCTTACAGCCGGCTGGATGGCATCACCGACTTGATGGACGTGAGTCTGAGTGAACTCCGGGAGTTGGTGATGGACAGGGAGGCCTGGCGTGCTGCAATTCATGGGGTCGCAAAGAGTCGGACACGACTGAGCGACTGAACTGAACTGAACCTGTTGTCAACTGTCTTACGAGAACAAAGGAAATTAAATAATGTAGTTTATTACTCTTCAATGAAGAGGCATGGAGAACACAGAAGGATGCTACTTAGTATTTTCTAAATGGCATTAAACTCACATCCATATCCTACTCTCTTTAGCTATTTCTTATATAGACATTTTTCCACAGCTCAAAACCACAAAGTAGAACCATTATATATTATAGCTTAAGGCAAAATATTGACCTAGGAATCTAATTTATTTTGCTAAAATTGGAAAATCAAATTCCTATTCCCAAATACCCATATACAAAAAAATCCAATTGCTCAATAAATTTTGACTTTATGCCTTCTACACTCACTCCAAAATTCTACAAGCTCCACTTAAGTCAAAGAAAAGGATCAAACCCACAACTCATTCTTCTGTTCCAAGTTACATGTAACTTTTGAATTCAGAGATGGCAGAAAATATATTTTATTAACTTTCTCAAGTCCTCATATTGCTCAGGGTGAAAAACTTGCTGACTGTTTTTAATCAAAGAGTTAAAACAGTAATGTCTTTCAAATGACCACAAAGTAATGACCAAATAACATTTACCTTACTTATTGTGTCATTCAACAAACATATGCTTATCAAATCCAAAATATTATATTGAGTTATATTGCTCTCAATGAATGTGCTTAACCTTTATAACACAGGGATAAAGTAGTATTAAAATATATCCTAAATTCTGGAGTCCACATATTTTTAATATTTACACATTTGTCTTTAATATTGAAATATTTAATTAATAATTGATCAAAATATATTTTATACAATATATTTAGCTTTTACTTCTCTGTTATATAATGGTTGAATAAGTGGTATAAATTACTTTCTTGACCTTTAACGTCTTCATCTATAAAATGAAGATAATCCTTAGCTGGCAGCTGAGCATTATATAAATTAACAGAGATGAACGTCTTGCAACATGCCCTGTGCCAGACACTGCTTGCTCTAGGTGCTTGGGTTATGGTAAATGCAAATATAACAAACAACATTCCTGTCCTTACAGAGGAGGAGAAGCTGGCTAAAGTGACCAAGAAGGAGATGCAGCAGGGAAACTAGGCCAGCCACTGTATCACAAAAGCTCACAAAATAAAGTGTTTAAAAACACGGGGAACACCCAAAGTGAACTTGAGGGGACTGACTGCAAAAGGACACAATAAACTTCTTGAAGCGGTGAGAATGTTGCTATCATGAATGAAGTGGTGGTCTCATAACTGTTTACACTTGTCAAAACTCATAAAATTGTACACATAAAGTTGGTGTTTTTTATTGCATGTACATTATATCTCAATGAATCTGATTTCTAAAAAATGCATGTGTCATGAAAAACAATTTTAAAAAGGGCAGAAGAGCTGTTCTAAATGAAAGGAGACTAAAGAGGTGTGACAAGGAGATGCCATGTATGACCTCTGATTGGATGTAGAATCCCTTCCCCCAAAAGCTATAAAGAATATTTTGGGGGCAAATTTGGAAATTTGAATATTGATTATATATTAAACTCTATTATATCAATGTTAGACTTTGATGTGGTCATTTTATTGTGCTTGTGTAGGAGAACATCCCTTTTTTAGGAGATGCATATTCAAGTATTTAAGGGTAAAGTATTAAAATGTTTGCAACTAACTTGCTAACAGTTCCGGAAAAAAAACACATATGAGTATAAAGAGATAAATAGATACCAATAAAGCAAATGTGGGAAAATGTTAACAATTGGTGAAATCTAGGTAAAGGGTCTCCATATACTCACTGTACTCATCTTTCAACTTTTCTGTAGATGTGAAGTTTTTAAAAATAAAAATGGGAGGCTGAAAAAAAGAGGTAATAGTCAACCATGTCAAATACCATTGTGAGGTCAGGTAAGATGCGAATGAAGACATGACTCTTGGCTTTGGCAAGGTATTGGTCATTGGTGACCCTTTTGCAAGAACACTTCAGCAGGGCAAAAGTTACATAAGAGTAAGCAGAGGAGAGAATGGGAGATAAGCAAATGGAAGTAATGAGTCTAGGTAACTCTTTCAAGAGTTTTGCTATGAAGGCAGCAGAGAAACAGCACATGGAGTAAAGAGATTCTCCCACACCAAAAGCAATATTAAGGCACTTTGTATGTTGGTAGGGATGACCCAGTAGAAAAGAAACTGATCATTGAGGATAGCAAGGGTAATGCAGGAGCAAAGTCTCTGAAATGGTGAGAAGGGCTGGGATGCACGATCCAAAAGGAAGGAGTCACCTTAGATAACAGTGAGCATGATGACAATGACAAAGTAAGAGTGACCAAACTGAAAACAGCTAGGCACTATTTAAAGCATTCCTGCTCATTTAATTCTCACCCAAATCTAAGAGGAAGGTATTACACTAATATCTCCTTTTACAGGAAGCTCAAGTACAGAAGGCAATGGCAACCCACTTCAGTATTCTTGCCTGGAGAATCCCATGGACAGAGGAGCCTGGCAGGCTATGGTCAGTGGGGTTGCAGAGAGGCAGACATGACTGAAGCAACTAAGTATGGATGCACACACAAGTACAGAAAACTGAATTAATTTGTCCAACTATACATATCCAATAAATAGCCAAGTTGGGATTTACAACTCAGTGGAAGAAACTTTTCTCCCAGAGCAGTAAGAAGGAAAGCAGAATCTGTGGGTATAAATGCCACTAGGTAGTGGAAAGATGAGATAGCGCTTCAACGGTTACATCTATTTTCTCAGTGTAGCATTTTGATGAATTCATCAGCTGAGGGGGTGAAGAGAGGGGATGTTAGAGATTTGAGAAGAGAAGGTGAGAAATTATTGTTTCAGAGAGAAGGCAAGTGAATTTACCAGCAGTGATAGGTGATACTGAACGTCCCTTTGGAATTAATGGTCATAAATTTGAAGTGAATCTCCTTGTCCCAAATGGATGATGTTTTTTAGCAATTTTCAACCACTTGACAGGAGGCATAAAGAGTACAGCTGTGTTTAATTAGGGTGAGATTTTTACACACAAGTGGGACCTACGGAAAAAGGATTGGGGGAGTGGTTTGTAAAAGAGTGGTGATAGTATGGAACACGGAATATAGGCTTGGTAAGGAGGAGTGTATGGCCAAGATGGATGTGACACAGAAAAAGTGGCAGGGTCAAAGGACTGGAGATTTGTGAGGTCAGAGAGCAGCTGGAGTGTGGGTATTACAGTTGGAGAGCAAGTGAAAGTCATAGAGGGATGCCTGGAGAGATTTCAAATGGGTGCCATTATGGATGATGAGGAGCTCTTGAGTATGACCACATGGATGGGAAGCTGAGGTGGTGTGGAAATAAAAGATGAGTGGATCTAAAGAGGCCTGAGTGCTGGATGAATCCTCTGTGTAGATGCTGAAGTTTCACAGGGAGTTGACAAAAGCCGTGGTGGAGAAGTAGGCAGTGAAAGTGGGGTAGAAGACAGCAGTAAAGAAGGGTAACAGGAGTGTTATAAACTTGAAAGATGTTAGGGAGACTAAAGAAGAGAGGTGAGGTCATCTGGAGGTTGTAATGGGGATCAAGGATACTATCCGCCCCATCTGCAGGCTCTGAGATATATGAGGTGGGAAGGAAAAATCAAGGTCTAATTTGAGAAATGGCCTCAAAACAAGAAGGTAAAGGGATGGTTTAGAAAAGAAGCTGAGGATACAGCACTTTTCCAAGAGTTGTCTATATCCTAAAAAGGAAAACAAAACTTATTTACAAAGAAATTCAAACCAGATTAAAAAGGAAATGATCCTCTAATTATGGTACTTTTTGAATCCATGAAAAGGCTCATTTTCAAAAATTAGTCCCCTGGCCAAGATAATCAAACAGCATCTTATTGTTTTTGGCTTAATATCAATACAAATGGATAGCTTACTGTTATGCAGAAGAATGCCTGGTTTTATTTTATAAGAACCTGAGATCAAAACACTAAAATTAAGTAAATTCTGCCTTGTTGAAGGTTAGACAATAGCCTTTCTGAGCATAAGCTGACCAGAAGTTAGATCTATTACAGTTCAAGCAGAGAAATATAGGAACAAGATGAATAATATTTCCTAAGCATGTTCTCTGGAGTGTAATACAGTTCCCTTTCGAATATACTGTTCTACTTGAAGTTGTAATATGATTGATCCATGAAAGCTTCAGAGGTATGCCTTTATTGAAGGAGGATAAGTTCACCTCAACGTTACAGTTTTTTTTTTTAAAGTTTGTTCTGTCTTCCTAAGACTAAGAGGATGTCATAATTCTTTTATGTTTTAACAAGAAAAAAACTTTTTTTATATGTTATATGTCTATAACATTGCCTCCTAAGCATTTCTATAAGCTGTCTGTATACAGTTAATTGAAGTTCGACAGTCCTCGATGATCTTAAAATGTACAATGAATACCTAATACTCTTTCTCTAAGACTAAATTTTACTGGAATTTATCCCAGTGTTTTATAATTGTATTTGGTGGCTTCAGCATGATCATCAATCAGAATGTGGACTGGTTCAACTGCACGTTAAAGAACTTTTCAATTTTGTCTTACTCATTAAACTATAAGGTTGTCATTATTAGACAGAAAATTTACCAGTAGTTCTGTTACACCAGATAAATGGACCTGAGAAGGACAACCAATCCTCCCATTTCCATTAGAACTTAATATGATGTGTCAGAGAAAGTCATCAGCCAACAATATACACTGTGCTCATTCTCAACACACAGCTGACACTGGGAGTGAGAAGTTTCTCTTTTCCATGAAGAACCCAGCTGGAAGTAATCTCTTCTTTACTAAATCTCTTTAGTACTTTGTTTATTCCTTATGGGATGCTCTCTCTGGAGTACAGTGATTTCTGTGCTCATCTTATACTCCCTGCCAGACTATAAGCAAGTACACTACACTGTCACACTTTGGATGCTCTCAAAGCACTATGGTATTATTTGTGTTTTACCCAATACCCAGAATTAATGAGAGAACAAAATGCAATAGCTATACTGTCAATATAAAATTCATTAGTATTACAGATTAAATATAAACAGGTTTCTTAGGTTTAGTTTGGGAATCACATCACCATTTATGTTATACAAGAAACTGCTTTGCGCTCCAATAACCTAACTTACAAACTCACCCTCACAACATAGCAAGGACTTCTTATACAGCAGGTATTACCAGAAAGGCCCCAGACAAGAAGTCTATAGATCAGTAAAGATAGTAACTTTTCTATTTTTATAAATAAAAGAGAATGAATTTACAAAATATATAGTAATTGTAAAGGTAGCTTTAAACGAAACCTTTTACTTTTTAAAAGAGAAGAATTAAAAAAATAATATTTTGTGAAAACAGTGGGAAAATGTTTCAGAACTAATGCATGGATATATACTTAACCAGATGAATGTCTTAGTTAATCCAGAGAATCTAGGTTAAACAAAGCAATCACACGTCATTCATAAGCCAAAATTTCAACTTACCATTTATGTTTATTGCTGGTAATACAATTGACATCTTTGGTCTTGAGGTCTTGTTATGGGTGGTAGCTGGTAACAGCAGGTGATCCTAAGATTAACAAAGAACAATTTGTTACACATAACAATCAGCTTAGTCCTATAACAAGCCAAATTCAGAGTTTCTAGGATGCCAACATTTCAATGCTATCATAAAAAAAAAAGGAGGGGGGGCTGGCTAAGCCCTTTTGTACTCAGAACTCTGGTCTGAAGGACTAGGTGCAAGGCCTCTGTACTTGTTCCCCTGTGAGCAGGTGAAACCAGACTAAGCACTGAGGAAGAGAAAAGGGGATCTTCCGTCAGGAGGGAGGTGTCGTCCTGGAGGATAGGAGTCCTTGAATCTGGCTTTTGACCTGGCTTCAGACCCGTTTTGAAGACTGGGTAAAAAGCACTGCCCCATTTCTTCTGGACTCAGAGATCAAGCCCTAAGCCTTTGGAGTGGGAGCACTAACTCCAAGACCCTAGACTAACAGAGAACTAACCCTAGGGAGTATCAAATAGTGAGAACTCACACAAAGGAAACCACGTGAATACAAGAACCGGCGTCACTCAACCACCAGTGCAAGAGGCCTGTGCAGGACACCTGTGCAGGATGCCCGATCCAAACAACAAACAAAAATACAAACCCAATCATTAGCAGACAGGATTACCACCTCACTCAGCCTTGTCCATCAGAGGAAAACCGACCAACCAAACAACAAAACAACAACAAAAAGCTCAGCACAAATCTCACCCTACATAAAGCTTACACATACTGGACCAACCTTAGGAGGGCAGAAACTAAAAGGAAGAAAGAATTCAAGCTTGAAGCCTGGGAAAAGGAGACCTCAAACACAGTAGGTTAAAAAAAAATAATGAAAAAGCAGAGAAATACTATACAAATGAAGGAACAAACTAGAAATACAGAAGTCCAAATAAATGAAGAGCAAATAGGCAAACTACCTGAAAAAGAATTCCGAATAATGATAGTAAAGATGATAAAAAACCTTGAAAACAAAATGGAGAAAATGCAAGAATCAATTAACAAAGACCTAGAAGAATTAAAGAATAAAGATGCAGAGACAAACAACACAATTACTGAAATTAAAAATACTCTAGAAGAAATAAATAGCAGAATACCTGAAGTAGAAGAATGAATCAGTGAGCTGGAGGATAAAATGTGGAAATAACTTCTGAAGAGCAGAATAAAGTAGAAAGAATGAAAAGAACTGAGGATAGTCTCAGAGACCTCTGGGACAATATCAAATGCACCAACATTCGAATTATAGGGTCCTAGAAGAGGAAGAGAAAAAGAAAGGGTATGAGAAAAATTTTGAAGAAATTACAGTTGAGAATTTCCCCAACATGGAAAAGGAAATAGTCAACCAAGTCCAAGAGGCACAGAGAGTCCCATAAAGGATAAACCCAAGGAGAAACACACCAAGACATATACTAATCAAACTAACAAAGACTAAACACAAAGAAAGAATATTTAAAGCAGCAAGGGAAAAGCAGTAAGTACATTCAAGGGAAACCTCATATGCTTAACAGCTGATCTTTCAGCAGAAACTCTGCAGGCCAGAAGGGAATGGCAGGATATATTTGAAGTACTGAAAGGGGAAAATCTACAACCAAGATTACTGTACCGAACAATAATTGATGGAGAAATTTCTCCAAAAGTTAAGAGAATTCAGTACCACCAAACCAGCTTTACAACAAATGTTAAAGGGACTTCTACAGTCAAGAAATACAAGAGAAGAAAAAAGATCTACACAATCAACCCCAAACAATTAAGAAAATGGCATAGGAACGTATATACCAACAATTACTTGAAATGTAAATGGATTAAATGCTCCAACCAAAAGACACAGACTGGCTGAATGGATACAAAAACAAGACCCATATATATACTGTCTACAAGAAACCTAAAGACACATATACACTGAAAGTGAGAGGATGGAAAAATATACTCCATGCAAATAGGAAACAAAAGAAAGCTGGAGTAGCAATCCTCACATCAGACAAAATAGACCTTAAAATGAAGAAGATTACAAGAGATAAGGAAGGATGCTACATAATGATCAAGGGATCAGTCCAAAAGGAAGACATAACAATTGTAAATATCTATGCACCCAACACAGGAGCATCTCAATACGTAAGACAAACACTAACAGACATAAAAGGAGAAACTGACGGTTACACAATAACAGTAGGAAACTTTAACACCCCACTCACACCAATGGACAGATCATCAAAACAGAAAATTAATAAGGAAACATAAGTCTTAAATGATACATTAGATGAGATGAATCTCAATGATATCTTCAGGACATTCTATCCAAATGCAGAAGAATACACCTTCTTCTCAAGGGCACATGGAACATTCTCCAGGATAGACCACATCTTGGGTCATAAATCAAACTTCAGTAAACTTAAGAAAATTGAAATCAAGTATCTTCTCTGACCACAATGCTATGAGACCAGATATCAATAATAAGAAAAAAGCTGTAAGAGACACAAACACATGGAGATTAAACAACATGTTTCTAAATAACCAAAAGATTACTGAAGAAATCAAAAGGGAAATAAAAAAATTTCTAGAAACAAATGACAATGAAAACACAACTCAAAACCTATGGGATGCAGCAAAAACAGTTCTAAGAGGGAAGTTTATAGCAATTCAATCCTACCTCAAGAAACAAGAAAAACATCAACTAGACAACCTAACTTTACACCTAAAACAACTGAAAAAAGAAGAACAAAAACCCCCTAAAATTAGTAAAAGAAAACAAATCATAAAGATCCGAGCAGAAATAAATGTAAAAGAAATGAAAGAAACAATAGTAAAGATTAATAAAACTAAAAGCTCATTCTTTGAGAAGATAAACAAAATTGACAAACCTTTAGCCAGACTCATCAAGAAAAAAAGGGAGAAGAATCAAATCAACAAACTGAAAAATGAAAAAGGAGAGGTTACAACAGACAATGCAAAAATACAAAGGATTATAACAGGCTATTATGAACAACTATATGGCAAGAAAATGGATAACCTGGAAGAAATAGACAGAGTCTTAGAAAAGTTCAATCTTCCAAGACTAAACCAGGAAGAATTAGAAATTATGAACAACCCAATAACAAGCACTGAAATTGAAGCTGTGATAAAAAAAAAATCTCCCCAAAAACAAAAGCTCAGGACCAGATGGCTTCACAGGAGAATTCTATCAAATATTTAGAGAAGAGTTAATGCCTATCTTCTAAAACTCTTTCAAAAAACTGGAGAGGAAGGAACACTTCCAAACTCATTCTACAAGGCCACCATCACCCTGATACCAAAACTAGACAAAGACAACACAAAGAAAGAAAACTACAGACCAATATCACTGATGAACATAGATGCAAAAATCCTCAACAAAATTTTAGCAAACAGAATTCAGCAACACATCAAAAAAGCTCATGCACCATGATCAAGTTGGATTTATTCCAGGAATGCAAGGATTCTTCAATATACACAAATCAATCAATGTGATACACTATATTAACAAATTGAAAAATAAAAACCATATGATAATCTCAATAGATGCAGAAAAAGCCTTCGACAAAATTCAGCACCCATTTATGATTAAAACTTTTCAAAAAATGGGCATAGAAGGAACCTACCTCAACATAGTAAAGGCCATATTTGATAAGCTTACAGCAAACATTATTCTCAATGGTGAAAAACTGAAAGCACTCTCCCTAAGATCAGGGACAAGAAAAGAGTGTCCACTCTCACCACTATTATTCAACATAGTTCTAGAAGTCCTAGCCACAGTAATCAGAGAAGAAAAAGAAATAAAAGGAATCAAGATCAGAAAAGAAGAAGTAAGGCTCTCACTGTTTGCAGATGACATGATACTGCACATAGAAAAGTACAGGAAAGACAAAGACAGTATGAGAAAATTACTAGAGCTAATCAGTGAATTTAGCAAAGTTGCAGGATACAACTTTGCTAAAATCAATACACAGAAATCACTTGCATTTCTATGTACTAACAATGAAAAATCAGAAAGAGAAATTAAGGAATCAATCCCATTCACCACTGTAACAAAAAGAATTAAATATCTAAGAATAAACTTCCATAAGGAGACAAAAGAACCATACAGAGAAAATTGTAAGACACTAATGAAAGAAATCAAAGACAACATAAACAAATGGAGAGATATTGCATGTTCCTGGGTAGGAAGAATCAATATTGTGAAAATGACTATATTACCAAATGCAATCTAAGATTCAATGCAATCCCTATCAAATTACTAATGGTATTTTTCACAGAACTGGTACAAAAAATTTCACAATTCATATGGAAACACAAAAGACTCCAAGGAGCCAAAGCAGTCTTGAGAAAGAAGAATGGAGCTGGAGGAATCAACCTTCCTGACTTCAGATTATACTACAAAGCTACAGTCATCAAGACAGTATGGTACTGGCACAAAAACAGAAATAGGGACCAATGGAACAAGATAGGAAGCCCAGAAGTAAACCCATGCACCTATGGGCACCTTATTTTTGACAAAGGAGGCAAGAATATATAGTGGAGCAAAGACAGCCTCTTCAATAAATGGTGCTGGGAAAATTGGACAGATACTTGTAAAAGAATGAAATTAGAATACTTCCTAACGCCATACACAAAAATAAACTTGAAATAGATTAAAGACCTAAATGTAACACCAGAAACTATAGAACTCTTAGAGGGAAATATAGGCAGAACACTCGATGACGTAATAAAGCAAGATCCTCTATGACCCACCTCCTAGAGTAATGGAAATAAAAACAAAAGTAAACAAGTGGGACCTGATTAAACTTAAAAGCTTTTGCACAGCAAAGGAAACTATAAGCAAGGTGAAAAGATGAGCATCAGAATGGGAGAAAATAATAGCAAAAGAAACAACTGACAAAGGATTAATTTCTAAAATATACAAGCAGCTCAAACAACTCAATAGCAGAAAAACAACCAACCCAATCAAAAAATGGGGAAAAGACCTAAACAGACATTTCTCCAAAGAAGACATATAGATGGCTAACAAACGAGAAGATGCTCAACATTGCTCATTATTAGAGAAATGCAAATCAAAACTACAATGAGATACCACCTCACACCGGTCAGAATGGTGATCATCAAAAAGTCTACAAACAATAAATGCTGGAGAGGGTGTGGAGAAAAGAGAACGCTCCTGCACTGTTGGTGGGAATGTAAATTGATACAGCAACTATGGAAGACAGTATGGAGATTCCTTAAAAAAAACTAGGAATAACACAACCATATGACCCAGCAATCCCACTCATAGGCATATGAGGAAACCAAAATTGAAAAAGACACATGTATCCCATTGGTCACTGCAGCACTATTTACAATAGCTGGAACACAGAAGCAACCTAGATATCCATCGACAGATGAATGGATACAAATGTTGTGGTACATACACAAAATGCAATATTACTCGGCCATAAAAAGGAACACATTTGAGTCAGTTTTGATGAGGCAGATGAACCTAGAACCTATTATACAGAGTGAAGTGAGTCAGAAAGAGAAAGATAAATATTGTATTCTAACACATACATAAGGAACCTAGAAAAATGGTACTGAAGAATTTATTTACAGGACAGCAATGGAGAAACAGACATAGAGAATAGACGTATGGACATAGGGAGAGGGGAGGAGAGGGTGAGATGTATGGAAAGAGTGAGATGGAAACTTATATTTTAAAAAAATGATAGTTTTTATCTGAACCTGACTTTGGGATAATTAACTACAAATCATTTTATGATTCATTCATTCATAATGCAATACACATGAATTACTGAGTGACTATCATTAGCCCAGACCAGTTTGTGATGCTCAGTTATGTCTGACTCTGCCAGGCTCCTCTATCCATGGAATTCCCTGGGCAAGAATACTGGAGTGGGTTGCCATTCCCTTCTCTAGAGGATCTTCCTGACCCATTGATCGAATCCAGGTCTCCTACATTGAGGGCAGATTCTTTACTGTCTGAGCCACCAGGGAAAGACTATCACTTCCAGGTTCTATAGAAAACTGCTAGTTCTGATAACATATATCCTGCAGTATACTATAAAGAGTATTGGTCAAGCAGTCAGAACACAGGGCTTTTAATTCTAGCTCTGCCACTGAATAGCTGTATAATCTGGATCTGTTTCCAATCCTATAAAATGAGGAGGCTGGACTAGATAATGTCACAATATACTGAAATTATCTAATAGAGTCATCTTCAAATTTCTTTTTTAAAGAAGAGTAATGTTCCACTCCCTCCCGAAAACAATACTGATCCCCAAAACTGATATATAAAAGAGAGGTTCTGATTGAAGCAAGACCAAGGCCTAGAGCCTTGCCTGCTTGAAGCAGCCAGTGTTAGGCTTTTCTTTTGGTAAGCAACAGAAAGATGCTAAATAAGATGCATAGTTCTTCCCCTTAAAAAGAATACAGCTTAGTGGAAGGGTAAAAAAATATATATAAACGGATGCCTAGCACAAGTATATAATTCTAAATGTAATATTGGGGCTTCCCAGGTGACACAAGTGAGAGAATTTGGCTGCCAATGCAGGAGACACAAGAGAGATGGGTTTGATCCCTGGGTCAGGAAGATCTTCTAGAAAAGGAAATGGCAACCCACTCCAGCATTTCTTGCCTGGGAAATAACATGAACTGAGGAACCTGGCTAGTTATAGTCCACAGGGTTGCAAAGAATCAGACATGACTGAGTACACACACACAAATGTGATATTGCCAACTTTTGATCATCTATAAGTGACCCAGAGCATCTGAGGTTTCTGGTCTCCAACCACACAAATACGGAAGCTGAAATAAGAATGAACCAAGAGGACTTTGGCTTCAGAAACAGGGAAGAATGAGTGTTTTGGAAAAGGTATATATGTCTTTTGTAGGTATGAAAAAGCTGGTTAAAAATGACTCTGATACTAACTACTGTTTTCAATAACTCACTTTTTTCCCTAGCAAAAACATAGGAATTGTCACAACAAAAAGGAAAAAGAGAAAAAAGTATATACAGTAGTGTTTCTTTTTAAGGGAGCATGGTTAAACTGAGATAAAGCTGACTCCCAGTCTAACTCCTCTTGCTTTCTTTTCTTGTTCCTTTGTTTCATCATTCATTCAACAAACTTGCTCTATGGAAGGACTCATCAAAAAGTAGGACTTGACATAGCTGAGGGTAACAAAAAATTCAATGCAACTTAATTCAATGTGATTATGAAATGTAAGTATCAGCAAAGCTAAGAAAAAAATCTAGATTGTGAAAAACAAATGGAAATTAATGTACATGAACAGAACTGTACAGAAAACCTTTCCAGTAACTGCTTGTGCTTTGTCTAATTCAAGGCAGCATCTCCATGAGAACAAGTTTATTAAAAAAAAAAAAAAATATCCCTGGGTCAGGAAGATCTTCTAGAAAAGGAAATGGCAACCCACTCCAGCATTTCTTGCCTGGGAAATAACATGAACCGAGGAACCTGGCTAGTTACATTTAACAGGGTTGCAAAGAATCAGACATGACTGAGTACATACACACAAATGTGATATTGCCAACTTTTGATCATCTATATGTGACCCAGAGCATCTGAGGTTTCTGGTCTCCAACCACATAAATACGGAAGCTGAAGTAAGCATGAACCAAGAGGACTTTGGCTTCAGAAACAGGGAAGAATGAGTGTTTTGGAAAAGGTATATATGTCTTTTGTAGGTATGAAAAAGCTGGTAAAAAATGACTTTGACACTAACTACTGTTTTCAATAACTCACTTTTTTCCCTAGCAAAAACACAGGAATTGTCACAACAAAAAGGAAAAAGAGAAAAAAGTATACAGTAGTGTTCTTTTTAAGGGAGCATGGTTAAACCGAGATAAAGCTGACTCGCAGTCTAACTCCTCTTGCTTTCTTTTCTTGTTCCTTTGTTTCATCATTCATTCAACAAACTTGCTCTATGGAAGGACTCATCAAAAAGTAGGACTTGACATAGCTGAGGGTGACAAAAAATTCAATGCAACTTAATTCAATGTGATTATGAAATGTAAGTATCAGCAAAGCTAAGAAAAAAATCTAGATTGTGAAAAACAAATGGAAATTAATGTACATGAACAGAACTGTACAGAAAACCTTTCCAGTAACTGCTTGTGCTTTGTCTAATTCAAGGCAGCATCTCCATGAGAACATGTTTATTAAAAAAAAAAAAAAACCAGAGGGGAAAAGATGAGTGTGATTTGTTCTGTTAGAATTCCAGCACTGCAGCATGGGAAAGTTTTTTTTTTTTTTTTTAAGTGCATTGTTAGACACAAAGATCACACGTTTCTGAAAGTAAGATAACATATGATAGCCAAGACAAAACAAAATTTGCTGATCTTCGTGCCATAAAAATTATAAATAGCTAAACTCCTATAATTAAAGTACTGCTTCAGGATCCCCCAAATTGAATGAGAAAACAAACCAACAAACTTACAAGCCCCAAATTAAGGCTACTGTAAAAATAAACATACTTGGATTCCACTGGTCATGGGTTAAGGTCAGGCTCAGACTTAAATTTGAATTTCCTGTTAGGATCTAGATGTCGTATCAAACTTTTTTAAACATGATTTTCAGAACATAATGCTTCCTACTTTCTCTCTTCATTAAATTTCAAACAAAGTAGTTACTATTGCAGCAGAAAACCAAAAAAACACATTACTATTTATGAAAAAGAAGAAATTTCATCTTGAACACATAAAAACTATTACAGTTAACCTTCTCTACCTCTAATTATTAAAGATTTGCAAACTGGGGGTAAAACCTATAAAGTGCTTGTTTACAGAGAGACCTACAGGTTAGACGTGCAGGGAATCAAAGCTGGTATACCACAAACTCTGGGCTTCCCAGGTGGCGCTAGTGGTAAAGAACCTGCCCGCCAGTGTAGGAGATACAAGAGATGTGGGTTCTATCCCTGGGTTGGGAAGATCCTCTGGAGTAGGAAATGGCAACCCACTCTGATATTCTTGCCTGGAGAATCCCATGGACAGAGGAGCCTGGTGGACAACAGTCCATGGGGTTGCAANTAAAGAACCTGCCCGCCAGTGTAGGAGATACAAGAGATGTGGGTTCTATCCCTGGGTTGGGAAGATCCTCTGGAGTAGGAAATGGCAACCCACTCTGATATTCTTGCCTGGAGAATCCCATGGACAGAGGAGCCTGGTGGACAACAGTCCATGGGGTTGCAAAGAGTTAGACACGACTGAAGTAACTTAGCATATACCCACGAACTCTAACTGTGCCTATTTTATATTAAAAAATACTTTGCACACACACATGTCTACAACAGTGTAAGGTGAAGGTGAAGTCGCTCAGTCGTGTCCGACTCTTTGCGACCCCGTGGACTGTAACCTACTAGGTTTCTCCGTCCATGGGATTCTCCAGGCAAGAATACTGGAGTGGGTTGCCATTTCCTTCTCCAGGGGATCTTCCCGACCCAGGGATCGAACCCGGGTCTCCCGCATTGGAGGCAGATGCTTTAACCTCTGAGCCACCAGGGAAGCCCCACAACAGTGTAGTTGCTTCATTTAACATTTACTTTCACTTCATCAAGTTAAATGTTTCTTGCCATAACGGTGAATCTTCAATCATTTGTTCTCTCCAACTATGTTTATCTCACTTTTGATAGCATTTCACTAATCCTATCAGTGACATCTTCAGAAAGAAAGGAATCAGTCAATAAACATTTACTGACCATTCATTAAAAAAAATTTACTGAGCACAGTAACCTACCATGTATTCAGCACTGTGCCACAGAGGATATTTTCTTTTAAAGAACATATATTCAAGCTTTTCTTAGGCAAAGCATGCTAACTGTGGCAGGAACAGTCATTGTGCTCAGTATCTGCTTTCCTTTTCCTGTTCCTTTTCTAATATCATTTAGCTGGGCACGAAGCTACTCAGAAAAAGGACTATATTCCTGTGCAACCAAGTGAAGCCACACATTCAAGTTCCGGTCAGTGGACTGTAAGGAGAAATGCGGCACGAAACTTTGTCAGGGTGGTGATGGTGAAAGGCAAACTTCCTCCTTTTCTTGTTTCTTCCCTGCTAGCTAGAATGCAGATGTGGCTGCTGAAACTGGGGTAGCCATCTTGGATCATGATACGGAAACGGCAATCTGAAATTTATGGAGCAATAAGAAGGAGCAAGGGATCCTAATGACCAAGGAGATACCAGAAGACCTGCATATGAGAAACAAAATTCTAATTTGTCTAAGTCACTACTATTTTGGACTTTTCTGTCACTTGTACTAAAACAACTCCAATGACTAGTTATATTATAAGTTTGTGAAATAATATAGTGGTTTTTACTCAAGAGAAATGTCAATAAGGGTTAAAGTAATCAAAGAAGCTTTACTCTTTAACAGTGTAAAACAATCACCTTTGTTAATAATATTCCCCTCCCCTTTATTTATTAAAGAAATTGTCTAGGAAATTCAATCTTGGAAAAGTACAATTAGATGAATCTGAACAAAATTCTTTCTTTCTTATTAAGTCAGTTAATATAACTCAACTGCAACAAAAGTGAAGTTACTTAAAAATAAAAAGTAGAAAAAAGATGTTGCCATAGAGATAAATTATTTTGTCACAGTCTTTCAAAACTATGTCACTACCTTTAAGATATCTTCAAATGGACTCCTAAAAAGCTTTTATAGGACTGAGATACCTAGGAATATCTTTGGGGAGAAAACTATGTGGACAAATAGCATAATCAATGCTTTGTTATTCTCAGAGAAAGTTAGAGAAATACTGGTGGGAAAACACCAAAACGTTTCATTGTCAGAATAAAGCATCAGCTTTCCAATGTTATACAATATTATGCATGAGAAAATACACTATTTTCATACAGTTGTCCCCATTCCCTCTTCCAAGCACTTTGTTAGAAAAACAAAATTATTAGTGCATAATACAGCATCCAAAGTTATCTGTTTCTTCTTTTTTTTTAAAGAGCTAAAATTGGAGACTAACTTATCAAAAGAACAGGACCACATTTTGCCCAGCTGAAGGTTATGATGGAAAAGCACATTCAAACTGAGGTCCTAACCAAGTTTTGTCTAATGTTGATTCTATGTATCTGTGTAGGTAGAAACTGACCTTAGCTTAAACTAACTCCCTAGGTTAAATGACCCTTCCCGCTCCCAGTCTAAAACTTACTGATGCCTCTAACACACTAAACATTCACCACTAGTTGGGTTATTTTTCCAAAACTACCTCTGCTAATTGCATTTGTTACTAACTGTGTAATTTAATAAACTACTATGTAACTGATAAAACAGTGTGAATAGAAAGAGAGCACTGTTGGGTGTAGCGCTTCCAAGTTGGCGCTAGTGGTAAAGAACCCGCCTGCCAATGCAGAAGAAAGAGACGCAGGTTCGATCCCTGGCTCAGGAAGATCCCCTGGAGGAAGGCACAGCAATTCACTCCAGTATTCTTGCCTGGAGAATCCCTTGGAGAGAGGAGCCTGGAGGGCTACAGCCTATAAGAGTCAGACACGACTGAAGTGACTTAGCATGCACACAGCGAGTAGAGTTTATTGCAAGAAAGACAACATGGAACTTTAGGAGATGTGCACTCAAGAAGAACCGGCCCTACCTCAAAGCTTGACAAATGAATGCACATTTATATAATTAATTGAAATAAAGTAAGACACACACACAAGTATATATCGTAATAAAAAAAGATCCTTTGCTTTAACCAATTTTCTTAATTAACAGATTACCCCTTGTCTCTGTTTTACTAGGTAGAACAGCTTTCCCCATGTCAGGAAACTGAATCAAGGCTGCAGTCTTTTATTTTTGATAGAAAGGAATATATTTAAAATTTGTTTATTTGGCTGTGCTGGATCTTTGCTGCCATGCAGGCTGTTCTCTAAGGGCAGTGTGCTCAGGCTTCTCACTGCAGTAGCTGCAGGGCACAGGCTCTAGGCTGAGTGGGCTTCAGTAGCTGCAGTTCTGGGCTTTAGAGCAGACTTCATAGATGTAGTCTATGTTTTCTTAGTTTCTCCGCAGCATGTGGGATTCGCCGAGGCCAGGGATTGAACAAGTGTCTCCTGCACTGGCAGGCAGATTCTTTACCACTCAGTCACCAGGGAAGCCCAGAAAGGAAGGTATTTAATACCTAACGATGTCCCCTAGGGATGAGGGAAACTCAGTCTGCAACAGGCAGTATCTGTGACACTAAACAGCTTTCACTTAGATCAGCATGTCAAAAAGTCTTGCAAATCAGGTCCATATTAATAACAATGACCTCCTGATATTTTAAATTTGAACCACGTAAACTGTATTACAGACATGGGGGTTGGTTTTCCAACCCAGAAAACTGTTAAAAACAGACCAAAAATAAAAAGAGCATCTATCCACATTTGAAAAATAGCTTTGTATTAAATTTTCTCTATCAGTATGTTCCTACCTTTTGTTTCCTGTATCACTACTTCATTTACCTTACCAAGTGTCTTTCAAACCACCAAACTGAAGGCCAAAGCAGTAATTAAAGTCAGTTTTTCCTAGTTATTTATCAATTCACAACATTCTAAACTAATGTAAATTTCTAGTAGTTACATTAACTGTTGATCAGGAACCAAATCTGTCCTTTCATTTAAAGCAATTATAAAGCAAAGGCAATTAGGAAATTTGAAATCATTAAACTACACAGACACACATACTGACATATCCTGAAAATAGGAATCGCAAAAAAAAAAAAAAAAAAAAAAGGATGCCTTGACTAAACGGACCTTAGTCGGCAAAGTAATGTCTCTGCTTTTGAAAATGCTATCTAGGTTGGACATAACCCTTAACAGATTTATTTTTTCTTTCTGACTTACTTCACTCTGTTACGGCTCTATGTTGAACTCTTTTATTCACACAAAAAGGGCATGATTGAACTATACAAAACTGTCCTTTTTATGGTGAGTCAAATCTCAGTAATTTCATAATGGTCAACCTCATAGTTTGGTGAAGAGTCTTGAGAGACCCTAGGACACTAAGAAGATCAAACCAGTCAATCCTAAAGGAAATCAACCTCGAATATTCATTGCAAGGACTATTGCTGAAGTTCCAATACTTAGACCACCTGATGAGAACAGCCAACTCATTGGAAAAGAGCCTGATGCTGGGAAAGACTGAGGGCAAAAGGAGAAGGGGATGACAGAGGAAGAAATAGTTGGATGGCATCACTGACTCAACAGATAAGAATTTGCGCCAACTCTGGGATATAGTGAAGGACAGGGAAGCCTGGCGTGCTACAGTTTATGGGGTCATGAAGAGTCAGACACACTTAGCAACTGAACAACAACAACACAGTTACACATGCCTCTCTTTTTCAAATCCAGGATTAATTTTGAGTTTCACAGTCAAAATGATTCCTTGTAAACTTTCCCAAGAATAAGACAGTAGCCCCCTAATCATTCTTCCCTCTTGATGAGAGCTTCAGGGAAAGTGTTTCTAAACCAGGGTGAGATTATTTTCCCTAAAGAAAGCTCTTAGAACAAAATGTTGGTTACGTGCCTTGAAGAGGTAGAGTGCTAGGAAGTCTCTGACCTTATACTTCCTATTTCTTCATTCAGTAATCTGAGCTCATCAAACTTCAAAACTTTGTCAGCTATAATACAGAGCTTTTTCAAAGGTGGACCATGTGTGATTTAGGTAAATACATTAGGATTCCTGAAACTTGTTATCAATCATCATTTGTTGTGTGCTGAGAGTGTAGCAACCAGAAAAATGTCTTATTAAGGAGAAAGATCAGACACTAAACGTATAGAGTTTAACCATATGAGAGTTTGTCAGACATAATGTTTACAAGATGTTTTATTTTAAAAATTGACTTTACTCAGGACTAGTGGCAGGAAGTGAATTTCCTGAGAATTAAATTGCAAACTACAGATATGCTACCGAAGCAAAGGATGGGGATGGGACAGAGGAAGGGTCTGTGTCTATAGAAAATTGAATCAAGTTTTCTGAAAAAAGAGATTAATTAGGAAACACTTCAAGCAAAAAGTTAAACATTGGTATATAAGAGAATTATTTTATTTTTTGTTGGAAAAAATTGGGGAAAATGTTGGGTCAAGATCAGAAATTGTTTTTAAACTTCTAGGCAGAGGCTCTAGAAATGAAGTAAACTTGTATAAGAGTGGAGTGGGGGATTAGCTCAAATGGTAGAACGCTCGCTTAGCATAAGAGCGGTAGCGGGATCGATGCCTGCATTCCCCAGTTTGGGGCTTCCCTGCTAGCTCAGTTGGTAAAGAATCTGCCTGCATTGCAGGAGACCCCGGTTCGATTCCTGGGTCAGGAAGTTCCAACGGGGAAGGGATAGGCTACCCACTCCAGTATTCCTGGGCTTCCCTTGTGGCTCAACTGGTAAAGAATCTGCCCACAATGCGGGAGACCTGGGTTCGATCCACAGCTGGGAAGATCCCCTAGAGAAAGGAAAGGCTATCCAGTCCAGTATTCTGGCCTGGAGAACATATATAGTCCATGCATAAGAGCGGTAGCGGGATCGATGCCTGCATTCCCCAGTTTGGGGCTTCCCTGCTAGCTCAGTTGGTAAAGAATCTGCCTGCATTGCAGGAGACCCCGGTTCGATTCCTGGGTCAGGAAGTTCCAACGGGGAAGGGATAGGCTACCCACTCCAGTATTCCTGGGCTTCCCTTGTGGCTCAACTGGTAAAGAATCTGCCCACAATGCGGGAGACCTGGGTTCGATCCACAGCTGGGAAGATCCCCTAGAGAAAGGAAAGGCTATCCAGTCCAGTATTCTGGCCTGGAGAACATATATAGTCCACAGGGTTGCAAAGAGTCGGACACGACTGAGTGACTTTCCTTTCACTTGTACAAGAGTAGTCTCAAATGCCCTATGTGTGTAAACAGGGGACAGGAACGTGGAGGAATATGATTCTAGCTGATTCCTTCCTATCTATGACTCTACAATCTTCTGCGGTGGAAGAAAAGGAGTCCTACTTAATCTATGTTTTTAAAGGTTATCTCTCCCGGAATGATTCTCAGTGTCTGGATATTTCCACACTCTTCACTACAGATCTTGATCCTTCTCTTTCCAAAGCAATTTTGACCTTGGTTTCACACAAAGAAATATGAGGGGCTGTAAAATATCCATAAAGTACATTTTAGGAAAGACTGGACTTGACAAGGCAAATTACAAAGTGGGCAGTAGGTCTATCCCGTTCCACCTCATAGTGGAGAACCACCTTCCACAGCTGAACAAAAGAAACAGACACTGACAACTGATCTAAATTCCTGAGCCTAGAAATGAAAGCTCTTTTATGATTTGGTCCCCACGGATTTGCGTTTTTCTATTGTGATCTCTCATTCTTTTTCACAAACACTGGTGTCAACTGTCAGATACTCTCTATAAATTCAACCAAGGAAGGAATACACTCGGATATTTCACTTCTTTTAATTTAAAAAAAAATGGCGAGAGATAAATAACAGGAGTGTAAGTAGTCAGAGCTTCTACTCTTATCTCTGTGCTTCTTCTAAGGATTTTTTTTTTTTTTTTAGCACTGCTGATAGTGTGTGTGGGAAGGGTGAGGTTATAGGTGGAGACGAGAGTTGGAAGAAGCTACATTGGCTTACATTTTTTTAAAAAGTATTAGTTTAGCAGAGGGGGAGAAGTCTGGAAGTTGGAAAGGCAGAAAAGAATTGAGTAAAGAGGGCTAGCCTGAGCTGTGCAGAAGAGAGACTAACACAGTGATTGTGTGTTGGGGGCAGGGAGTGGTGGTTGAAGGCAAGGGGATGTTTTCCTGTCTATTAATATTCCCTTTCCAGTTTTTTCAAGAGACTCCATTAAAAGGCTCTATTACTTATCAAATTTTTGAAGTTTTGGATTTGCATTTCTTTTGGATGTGTCACTATGCCAAAATTAGTCTTTTAAAAGGGTAAGAAAAAAACTGTCTAGTTTTATTTGAATTACATAGATAAAGGGTCTTTTCTTCTGTGGGCAGACTTCATAATGGTCTTCTGGCAAGGAAACACATTTAAAAATCAAGTTAACTCCTAGTACCAAGAAAAAAAGTTTCTCACAGGCCTAGTCATTTGAAGAATCTGTACTACTATCTACTATCTGTACAACATCTGCCTTTCTCTGCTTCCCTCCACTGTTATTCTCCTACTCCAGCCAATCCCTGGCCTGGCCCAGCCACTCAGCTTCCACTGTGGCCCAAAGCACTTTTCCCCACCCCAGCCTCAACCCAATTTTCTCTTCTGCCAAGTGGTAATCTTCTACCTCCCCTTCCAAAGGGTCACAGCTACTCCTCACATCCATTCAGGTCTAGCTGAGACTAATCTCATCCCTAGACATGTGCTCCTACTTCTAGATTCAATAGAGTTGCCTCCATTTGGCTTGCCCAGGCTGCCATAATGAATCCCAGTGTAGGTCATAGAGGCCCAGATATCTGGAGAGAGAGGACACTGAAGGGCCTATACTATCAGGTACAAAGCAGGAGAGATTAAAGTCAAGTTTTAATACTCGTGACAGTTAATATTGGTAAAGCAAGCCATAGGTTACATTCCTAAGCTTATTAAGTATTTTTCATTTTGTCATGTGAATTTCAAATTAGTTTCCCTAAATCTTTAAGACTTGGCACTTAATTTTTATAGTATTAGCTGGTGGTTATGGCTATCCTGCATCCCCAAAGCTTTTCTATTTGTTGGTATTACCACTGAGTGGGTTTTTGTGCAGAAAATGTCTTCAACTACAGAAGCCTGAAGCTAGGAGACAAAGCCTCTCTCCCAGCTCTTTGGCAACTAGGGCATGGCCATGTGACATAAGTTTGGCCGATCAGATACTCCTTTTAAATTTGAAAGGCTCAGGCATTAGTGAAAAAAGACTCAGAGATCATTCACAGCAGGGAAGAGTCAACCACTGATAGCAGCGTTAGCAATCTGTGGGGTGTCCAGTGGTGGGTTATCCTAACCCATCTTCTTGAGCTGAGACAATGGCCATGTTCTTCGCTGTGTGGATTCCTTTGGTTCCCACCACATTCGAAGCTGAATTCTCCAGCCTTCCATGGTATCTGTGAACTACCAAACAGACTTCCAATAAATTCCTTTTCTGCTTAATGTCAGCAGTTTCTGCTTTAAGTTACAGTAGGTTTCTGTTGTTTACAATCAGGACACACTACTAGGACAGAGCTGTAATTCCATTTCTGACATATTTGACATTGCCAGTTAATGTCTGACCTAACATTTTTCAACAGCATTAACTAAGTTAACAATGGCATTATTTTAGATAGATAAACTACAACAGAGTCATAAATCAATGGGCTTCCTCATCTTCCATTTCATGCCCAAAGTAATGAAAACTAACTCTGTCACTACCACCCTACGGAAACTCTCCTCAAAAATATTACGTTCTAATTGTCCAAGCCACTTGTTTTTATCCAGTCCTCATACGAGATTTCTCTCTGCAGCATTTGACGTGTGACTTTCCCTCCTCAAATTCTATTAGTTCTCATTTCCCTCCAATGTTATTGTTGTTGCTACCTTCTCTTCCACCACATTCCACATTAACAATCGGTGTTCCTTAGTGGCGAATCTTTTTTCAACGCATATTACTGGCATTCTCATCTAGTCCCATGACCTGAAGTATATATCTTACTCAAACCTCCCAAACATTAACTGAAGACCCATATTTACAACTTTTCACTAAACATCTCCCCCAGAATATCTATAACAGTATTCTTAAACAACAATTTATCTTATCTGTAATTCCATTTCTGACATATTTGACATTGCCAGTTAATGTCTGACCTAACATTTTTCAACAGCATTAACTAAGTTAATAATGGCATTATTTTAGATAAACTACAACAGAGTCATAAATCAATGGGATTCCTCATCTTCCATTTGATGGCCCAAGTAATGAAAACTAACTCTGTCACTACCACCCTACGGAAACTGTCCTCAAAAATATTACATTCTAATTGTCCAAGCCACTTGCTTTTATCCAGTCCTCACACGAGATTTCTCTCTGCAGCATTTGACACGTGACTTTCCCTCCTCAAATTCTCCTAGTTCTCATTTCCCTCCAATGTTATTGTTGTTGCTACCTTCTCTTCCAGCACATTCCACATTAACAATCGGTGTTCCTTAGTGGCAAATCTTTTCTCAACGCATATTACTGGCATTCTCGTCTAGTCCCATGACTTGAAGTATATGTCTTACTCAAACCTCCCAAACACTAACTGAAGACCCATATTTACAATTTTTCACTAAACATCTCCACCGGAATATCTACAACAGTATTCTTAAACAACAATTTATCTTCTCCTGGGTTTTCTACTTTCATTAACTCATCAATTTCCATCTAGTTATCCAAATAGAAATCTAAAATCATCTTGGACTCCTTCATTCTTACCTTTAGCACGAAATATGCCCCCTTTTCATTCCCAAGCTTAAGTCTACATTAGCTCCTCTCATGTACTTCTACTTACTCTGCTTATTTAACTTATATGCAGAGTACATCATACAAAATGTCAGGCTAGATGAAGCTCAAGATGGAACCAACATTGCTGGGAGAAATATCCATAACCTCAGATATGCAGATGACACCACCCTTATGGCAGAAAGCAAACAGGAACTAAAGAGCCTCTTGATGAAGATGAAAGAGGAGAGTGAAAAAAGCTGGCTTAAAACTCAACACTAAAAAAACTAAGATCATGGTATCCAGTCCTAGCACTTCATGGCAAATAGATGGGGAAACAATGGAAACAGTGAAAGACTTTATTTTCTGGGGCTCCAAAATCACCTCAGCTGGTGATTGACTTAGTTTCATGACTGCAGCCATGAAACTAAAAGGCACCTGCTCCTTGGAAGAAAAGCTATGACAAACCTAGACAGCATATTAAAAAGCAGAAACAATACTTTGCCAACAAAAGTCCATGTAGTCAAAGCTATGGTTTTTCCAGTAGTCATATACAGATGTGAGAGTTGGACCATAAAGAAGATGGAGCGCCAAAAAAATTGATGCTTTCAAATTGTGGTGTTGGAGAAAACTCTTCAGAGTCCCTTGGACTGCAAGGAGATCAAGCCAGTCAACCCTAAAGGAGATCAGTCCTGGGTGTTCACTGGAAGGACTAATGCTGAAGTTTTTTCCAGTAGTCATATACAGATGTGAGAGTTGGACCATAAAGAAGATGGAGCGCCAAAAAAATTGATGCTTTCAAATTGTGGTGTTGGAGAAAACTCTTCAGAGTCCCTTGGACTGCAAGGAGATCAAGCCAGTCAACCCTAAAGGAGATCAGTCCTGGGTGTTCACTGGAAGGACTAATGCTGAAGTTAAAGCTCCAATACTTTGGCCGCTTGATGCAAAGAGCCGACTTGTTGGAAAAGACCCTGATGCTGGGAAAGATGCAGGAGGACAAGGGAATGGCAGAGGATGAGACAGTTGGATGGTATCACCAACTCAATGGATATGAGTTTAAGCAAGTTCTGGGAGATGGTGAAGGATAGGGAAGCCTGATGTGCTGTAGTCCAAGAGGTCTCAAATAGACAGACATGACGGAGATGCTGAACAACAATATCCTCAGAATATCTTTTTTTAATCTTAATCTCTTGCCAACAATTAAATGCACTCTTTTCCTACTACATCTTAAGTACCACCAAAACAAATATTATTACTGATCTATATTCATAATATGATAAGATATACTATCAGGATGTATGAGGATGAGATGGTTGGATGGCATCAGCGACAAAATGGACATGTGTTTGAGCAAACTCTGGGAAATGGTGAAGGACAGTGAAGCCTGGCATGCTGCAGTCCATAGGGTTGCAAAGAGTCAGACATCACTTAGCAACTAATAACAACAACGACATTAGGAATAAAAGGAATTAGGGCTGGTCACTACAAAGATGACTTCAAAGAGCTAAAAATGTTTGGACTGTTTGTATCCACAGCACTAGAATAAATTGGGCAAATAATAGACACTAACTGAAACTTTATGGTGAAGCACTAGAGGAAGTAAGATGTGCTGAGCCCAGCCCTGGAAAATCAGGTCACACACAAGAGTGTACCTCATGAAAGTGAAAGTTGCTCAGTCATGTCTGACTCTTTGTGACCCCATGGACTACACAGTCCATAGACTTCTCCAGGCCAGAATACTAGAGTGGGTAGCTGTTCCCTTCTCCAGGAGATCTTCCCAACCCAGGGATCGAACCAGGGTCTCCCGCATTGTGGGCAGATGCTTTACCCTCTGAGCCACCAGGGAAGCCCAAAATACCACACAAAGATAATGTTTCTCATTCTAACAGAAGGGGTTTTTTTGGGTGGGGGAGAGAGATATTTTTCTCTGAGTTTTGAATCTTTACTCTTATAACAAGTAAACGTTTTTATTAGGAAGTATGACAATAGATACGCTCTTTAGACCAATCAAATGGTTGTGAACTCTGACATTCAAAGAAGATCATGAAAAATCATCAGCTAACATAGAACTCAAAAGATGAGTAGAATGACCATTTGAAATGGCTGACTGAAGCATCAGGCTAATTATAAATAGGAGCCATAAACCAAAAAGGAAAATAAAAATTTAACAATTAGGAAAACAATAGATACTATTAAAAAAAAAAACCAAGGCAAGTGTCTCAGAAGTGAATACTAAATAATAAAGGAGGGAAAAGTTACTCAGTCAACTAATCCAACCCCTTTCTTTGTTTCAACATACAGTTATTAAGCAAAGGTACCAAACTGTTGCTTTCTAAAATGTTAAAAAAAAAATCCAAAACAATCTAAAATTTCTTTTCTATTTCCCAACTCTTGCTATATATGGAACATTCAAATGGATATATATAGAATACATACTTAACTGAGAAGGTGATGTGTGCTAAGTTGCTTCAGAAGTGTCTGGCTCTTTGTGACCCTATGGCCCCCCAGGCTTCTCTGTCTATGGGACTCTCCAGGCAGGAATACTGGAGTGGGTTGTCACGCCCTCTACCAGGGGATCTTTGCAAACCAGAAATAGAACTCACATATCTTATGTCTCCTGTATTGGCAGGCAGGTTCTTTACCACTAGCACCATCTGGGAATCCCACATTCCTTCAGGTATATTTAACTTGGCAGTGAGGGTCCCTGTGTCTGTATTGCTCTTGATCTTTATTATTCTGTGCTGAGAATACCTTACTATTTACATGACTCAGCTCATACTTTCTCTGTCTTTAAAGACTTTATGATCACCCCCTTCCTGACTCCACAAATGGCAAGTCTCAAGTCTCATGGGGGGGATATTCTTAAAGGTCTGCTATTACACACAAAAAGCCAACCAAAATATGACAGAAATTTCATTAGGCAAAAGCACAGAGCCATAAGGCAGGAAGAGACCTCAGAGATCTTACAGCCTATGCCCTCATTTGAAAAAACTGAGGCCCAGCTGGGATTTAGACCAAGCTCTGTCAGTAACAATTTTATTCCAGTATACCAAACAATTGTTTGTTTGTTTGTTATACTGAATAAATCAAAATAAAAGTTTTTAAAATCATCAAGAAAAATGACATTGAGACCTCCAAACTAGAAAATACAACTGGTTCATGAAAGGCAGTTTATCAAACTGCTAAGAATGATCAATTCTGGTCATACCTAGACAGGTTTCTAGGATGTCCCTAAATAAAAGGAAATCAATATTCATCAGCAACTTAACACAAAATTATTGAACAAATCATATTTGTCTATAACATAAAAATTCCAATCTCTTTTGTGTACTTCTGGTCTGTCTTTGGTGTATGTTCAGGAAGCATACACTACCTTTAACATAACTCTAAATCATATACTATCAGGATGATAAATACACTCAGGAAAAATTGTCATCTGAGATAATCTTTATAGCCTCAAATCTATATGAATGATAGATAATTATATGAACATAAAAGTAGGGATGACTGTAAGTAAAAGCTAAAGTAACTTCAACATAATTATTTCAATATTATTAATAGGATTCTAAAGTGCATTTGCATGAACAATTCTAACACAATCATGTATTACAACATTAATGTCAAAATAAGTGTAGGTAATCTCATATATTAGGAATTATTCTTAGATGTTTTAAGTTATGAGTAGTGAAAACAGTCCTATAAATCTTTGAATCTACTATTTCAAACCTCCCATGATATACCTTGTTCATGAAGAAAATGAGAATTGTTAAATGATTTTCTTTGTTCACAAAGAGGAAATAAATGTATGACTCTATTGTGGGCAGTCAATGAATGATTAAAGTACAACTGGATGACAACTCCTTGAATATAAAACATTTCTAGAAAATAAAATCGAAATCTTAAAAATAAAATTACAGTACAGTGGTTTGTACTTCACTTCATGGCAAATAGATGGGGATTCAGTGGAAACAGTAGCTGACTTTATTTTTCTGGGCTCCAAAATCACTGCAAATGGTGACTGCAGCCATGAATTTAAAAGACGCTTACTCCTTGGAAGGAAAGTTATGTCCAACCCAGACATTATATTAAAAAGCAGAGACATTATGTCAACAAAGGTCTGTCCAGTTAAGGCTCTGGTTTTTCCAGTAGTCAGGTATGGATGTGAGAGTTGGACCATAAAGAAAGCTGAACGCAGAATAATTGATGCTTTTGACTATAGTGTTGGAGAAGACTCTTGAGAGTCCCCTGGACTGCAAGGAGATCCAACCAGTCCATCCTAAAGGAGATCAGTCCTGGGTGTTCATTGGAAGGAATGATGTTGAAGCTGAAACTCCAATACTTTGACCACCTGATGCAAAGAGCTGACTCATTGGAAAAGACTCTGATACTGGGAAAGATTGAGGGCGGGAGGAGAAGGGGACAACAGAGGATGAGATGGTTGGATGGCATCACCGACTCAATGGACATGGGTTTGGGTGGACTTCAGGAGTTGGTGATGGACAGGGAGGCCTGGCATGCTGCGGTTCATGGGGTAGCAAAGAGTTGGACACGACTGAGCAACTGAACAGTTGTTTGAAACCACCAAACGTCAGTTGAGTACCTACTTTAGCCATTTATTTATCTATTCATTCATTTATTTATAAGTGATTCAAGAGCAAGTTCAAATCTAAAAAAGCTGCTGTCTGCTACACACATTCAGTTCAGCTCAGTTCAGTAGCTCAGTCGTGTCCGACTCTTCGCGACCCCATGAATCGCAGCACGCCAGGCCTCCCTGTCCATCACCAATTCCCGGAGTTCACCCAAACCCATGAGCATAGAGTCAGTGATGACATCCAGCCATCTCATCCTCTGTCATCCCCTTCTCCTCCTGCCCTCAATCTTTCCCAGCATCAAGGTCTTTTCTAATGAGTCAGCTCTTCACATGAGGTGGCCAAAGTATTGGAGTTTCAGCCTCAGCATCAGTCCTTCCAATGAACACCAGGACTGGTCTCCTTTAGGATGGACTGGTTGGATCTCCTTGCAGTCCAAGGGACTCTCAGGAGTCTTCTCTAACACCACACTTCAAAAGCATCAATTCTTCGGCACTCAGCTTTCTTCACAGTTCAATTCTCACATCCATACATGACCACTGGAAAAACCATAGCCTTGACTAGACAGACCTTTGTTGGCAAAGTAATGTCTCTGCTTTTGAATATGCTATCTAGGTTGGTCATAACTTTCCATCCAAGGAGTAAGCGTCTTTTCATTTCAGGGTTGCAATCACCATCTACAGTGATTTTGGAGCCCCCCAAAATAAAGTCTGACACTGTTTCCACTGTTTCCCCATCTATTTCCCATGAAGTGATGGGA
>SJYT01069288.1:70041-114008 GCA_006410635.1 Cephalophus harveyi | reverse complement strand
GATGGTGATGAACAGGGAGGCCTGGCATGCTGCGATTCATGGGGTCGCAAAGAGTCGGACACGACTGAGCGACTGAATTTAACCGACTGAACTGGAGGAATGTAAAATAGTGTAGCCACTATGGAAAAGGGTATGGAAATTTAATTAAAAAATAAAAAATAGAATAAACATACGATCCAGCTATTCCACTTCTGGGTATATACCGAAAAAACTGAAAGCAGAGTTATTTGCATACCCATGATCATAGAAACATTATTCACAATACTCAAGAGGTAGAAGCAACCCATGTCCATTGACACATGAAGGGATACACAACATGTGGTATATACATACAATGGAATACTATTCAGCCTTTAAGTGGAACAAAATTCTGGGACTTCCCTGGTGGTCCACTAGGTAAGAATCCACCTTGTAGACTTCCCTGGTGGTGGAATGGAGAAGAATCCTCCTGTCAATGCAGGAGATATGGCTTTGATCCTTGGTCTGGGAAGATTACAATAGAATGGGAAAGACTAGAGATCTCTTCAAGAAAATTAGAGACACCAAGGGAACATTTCATGCAAAGATGGGCATAATAAAGGACAGAGATGGTATGGACTTAATAGAAGCAGAAGATATTAAGAACAGGTGGCAAGAATACACAGAAGAACTATACAAAATAGATCTTCATGACCCAGGTAACCATGATGGTGTGATCACTCACCTAGAGCCAGACATCCTGGAATGTAAAGTCAAGTGGGCCTTAGAAAGCATCACTATGAACAAAGCTAGTGGAGGTCATGAAATTCCAGTTGAGCTCTTTCAAATCCTAAAAGATGATGCTGTAAAGTGCTGCACTCAATACGCCAGCAAATTTGGAAAACTCAGCAGTGACCACAGGACTGGAAAAGGTCAGTTTTCATTCCAAAGACTGTTCCAACTACTGCACAACTGCATTCATCTCACACACTAGCAAAGTAATGCTCAAAATTCTACAAGCCAGGCTTCAACAGTACTTGAACAAAGAACTTCCAGATGTTCTAGCTGGATTTAGAAACGGTAGAGGAACCAGAGATCAAATTGCCAACATTTGTTAGATCACAGAAAAAGCGAGAGAGTTCCAGAAAAACATCTGCTTCTGCTTTATTGACTACACCAAAGCCTTTGGCTGTGTGGATCATAACAAACTGTGGAAAATTCTTAAAGAGATGGGAATACCAGACCACCTTACCTGCCTTCTGAGAAATCGGGATACAGGTCAAGAAGCAACAGTTAGAATCGGACATGGAACAACAGACTGTTTCCAAATTGGGAAAGGAGTACATCAAGGCTGTATGTACTGCTTATTTAACTTATATGCAGAGTACTTCATGAGAAATGCTGGGCTGGATGAAGCACAAGCTGGAATTAAGATTGTTAGAAGAAATATCAAGAACCTCAGATATGCAGATGACACCACCCTTATGGTAGAAAGCGAAGAACTAAAGAGCCTCTTGATGAAAGTGAAATAGGAGAGTGAAAAAGTTGGTTTAAAATTCAATATTCAAAAAATGAAGATCATGGCATCCAGTCCCATCACTTCACTGGCAAAAAGATGGGGAAACAATGAAAACAGTGAGAGACTTTAGTTTTTTGGGCTCCAAAATCACTGGAGATGGTGACTGCAGCCATGAAATTAAAAGATGCACGCTCCTTGGAGGAAAAGCTAAGACCAACCTAAAGAGCATATTGAAAAGCAGAGACATTACTTTGCCGACAAAGGTCTGTATAGTCAAAGCTATGGTTTTTCCAGTAGTCATGTATGGATGTGAGAGTTGGACTCTAAAGAAAGCTGAGCGCCAAAGAATTGATGCTTTTGAACTGTGGTGTTGGAGAAGACTTTTGAGAGTCCCTTGGACTGCAAGGAGATCCAAACAGTCCATCCTAAAGGAAATCAGTCTTGATTTCCTTTTAAAATTCATTGGAAGGACTAATGCTGAAGCTGAAGCTCCAATAATTTAGCCGCCTGATGTGAAGAACTGACTCATTGGAAAAGACCCTGATGCTGGAAAAGATTGAAGGTGGGAGGAGAAGGGGACGACAGAGGATGTGATGGTTGGATGGCATTACCTACTTGATGGACATGAGTTTGAGCAAGCTCTGGGAGTTGGTGATGGACAGGGAAGTCTGGCACACTGCAGTCCATAGGGTTGCAAAGAGTCAGACACAACTAAGCAACTGAACTGAACTGAACTGAATTGGGAAGATTCTACATGCTAGGGAGCAACTGAGCCCATGTGCTACAACTACCGAGCCCTTGTGCTATAACTACTGAAGCCCACATGCCTAGAGCCTGTGCTCCACAAGAAGAGAAGCCGCCACAATAAGAAGCCTGTGCCCCTGCAATGAAGAGTAGCTTCTCCCCGTTTGCCTCAACTAGAGAAAGCCCATGCATAGCAACAAAGATCCAGCACAGCCAACATAATAATAATAATAAAATAAAAAGATTCTGCCTTGCAATGCAGGGGCCATGGTTCAATCCCTGGTTGGGGAACTAAGATCCCACACGCCTCAGAGCAACTAAGTGCATGCACCACAACTACAGAACCCATGTGCTGCAACTACTGAGCCCGCGTGCCACAACCAGACTTGTGCACAGACTTGTGTACAATGAAAGATCCTGCATGACACAACAAAGATCCCCCATGCTGCAACTAAGACACGACTCAGCCAAATAAATAAATAAATATTTTAAAAAGAGGAAGGAAATCCTCACACATACTACAACATGGATGAAACTTGAAGACATCATGCTAAGTGAAACAAACAGTCACTAAAGGACAAACAACACAATTATTATTCCATTCATATGAGGTACTTAGAGTAATCAATGAAAGTAGAATTATGATTGCCAGGGGCTGGAGAGAAGGGGAAACAAGGAGTTATTTTTTAATGGGTACAGTTTCGATTTTGCAAGATGAAAGAAAAAAGTTTGGGGAATGGATGGTGCTGCTGATTGCTCAATATTGTGAATATGCTTAATGCCAATGAACTGTATACTTAAAATGGTTAAATTTTTTATGCATTATTTAATGACATTTTTCGAAGAAGGCAATGGCAACCCACTCCAGTACTCTTGCCTGGGAAATCCCTTGGATGGAGGAGCCTGGTAGGCTACAGTCTATGAGGTCGCGAAGAGTTGGACACGACTGAGTGATTTCACTTTTACTTTTCACTTTCATGCACTGGAGGAGGAAATGGCAACCCACTCCAGTATTCTTACCTGGAGAATCCCAGGGACGGGTGCCTGGTGGGCTACCATCTATGGGGTTGCACAGAGTCAGACACGATTGACGTGACTTAGCAGGAGCAATCACATTTTTTAAAAAAAGGACCAACGGATCCAAAAACCCAATAAAAATGGGACACATGAACAGACAGTTTACCAGAGAAAGAGATAAAAGTGGCCCTTAAACATTTGGAAAAAAAGCTAAAATTCATTCATTCATATGATTAAAGAAATGCAAATTAAAACAACACTGAGATAGAATTTCTCTTGTATCAGATTAGCAAAAATTGAAAATATATGACACCACATTCTATTGGCGAGGCTGTGGGGAAAAAAGCACTCTTACACACTGCTGTTGGGAATACAAATGGGTATAATCCTGGAAGGGAATGTGGCAATATCTAACAAAACCACACATGCACTTATCTTTTGCCCCAGCAATTCCACTCCTAGAAACCTACTCTGAAGAAAACTAACAATATGAAAATATATGCAGGGACTTCCCTGGTGGTTCAATGGCTAAGATTCCAAACTCTCAATGCAGGGGGTCTGAGTTCTATCCCTGGTCAGGGAACTAGATCCCACATGCCACAGCTAAGAGTTCACATGCCACAACTAAAGATCCCCCATGCTGCAACTAAGACTCGGTGCAGCTAATAAGAAAGAAAAAGGAAGAAAATATACACATAAAAGGTTATTCATTGCAGCATGTCTGTAATTGCAAAATATTGGAAACAACCTAAATGCCCATACACAGGAGAGAAGGTGAATTACTATGTATGGCACATATACACAATAAGAGTACCATGGAGCTGTACAAAAAAGAATGAGGAAGACTTCTATGAACTGATAAATGACTTTTAGAAAATACTGAAAAAAGCAAAGCCACAAAGTATATTTATAGTGTACTACCATTCATATGAGAAAGAAGGGGTATGAAATCATATGCAAGTAACCGCTCATTTGTACAAAAGAAATATAGGAAGAAACTAAAGAGACTGATTAAATACAGGGGTTAGGAGAATGTGGTGGTAAAGAAGTGGAAATAAGGGCGGAATGGGGACAGGATAGCAGGGACAAACTCAGGAACACTTCTCTGAGTGTGATACTCAGGAACACTTCTCTGAGTATACATACATTTTTTTTTCTTTAAAAATAAAACATTGTGGTAAAAAGCATAGCATAAAATTTACCATCTTAACATACAACACTTTGTTGTATGTACATTTTTAAGTGTACAGTTCAATAGTGTTAGTATATTTACACTGTTGTGCAATGACTCTCCATAACCTTTTCTTCTTGTAAAACTGAAACTCCATACCCATTCAACAGCAACTCTCCATCCCCGGTCTATTCTTTCAGTTTCTGTCACTGCTTTTATTCATAGAATGCTCTTTACCTTCACCTATATGCAGAGAACTTTGCCTATATTTTTTTCTAGTTCTCTTGTAGGTTTTTTCTTTTTTTATACTGTGGTAAAAAAACACATGGGGTTCCCAGGTGGCTCAGTGGGTAAAGAACCTGCCTATAATGTAAGGGACATTGGAGATACAGGTTCGATTCCTGGGTCAGGAATATCCCCTGGAGGAGGGCACGGCAACCCACTCCAGTATTCTCGCCTGGAGAATCTCATGAACAGAGGAGCCTGGAGGGCTACAGTCTGTAGGTCGCAAAGAGTCAGACACAACTGAAGTGACTGAGCACAGCACAGTACAGCAAAAAACATATAACATAAAACTTGTCATCTTAACTGCTTTTAAGTGTACAATTGAGTAGCATTAAGTATATTTACATTGCTGTGAAACAGATCTCTAGAAATTTTTCATCTTGTAAAACTCAAATTATATACCCATTAAATAATAACTCCCCTTTTGGCCCTCCCCTAGCCCTTGGTAACCACCATGCTACTCTTGATTTCTGTGAATCTACTTAAAATTCCTTATATAAGTGGAATCACACAGTATTTGTCTTTTTGTGACTTGATTTTTACTTATATAATGTCCTAAAGTTTCATTCATGTTGTAACATGTGACAGGATTTCCTTCCTTTTAAAGGCTGAATGATATTGGGACAGATCGAGGGCAGGAGGAGGAAACAGAGGATGAGATGGTTGGATGGCACAGCAACTCAATGGACATGAGTTTGAGCAAACTCTGGGAGATAGTGAAGGACAGAGAAACCTGGTGTGCTGCAGTTCATGGGGTCACAGAGTCAGACATGACTGAGAGTCTGAATGATAACAACAACAACAACAACAACAACATTTTGTTGTATGTATATATTGTTGCTTAGTCGTTAAGTCATGTCCGATTCTTTTGTGAATCCGTGGACTACAGCCCATCAGGCTCTTCTGTCCATGGGATCTATTATGAATAGGTGGGTAAGCAAATATCTCTTTGAGACCCTGTGTACAATTCTTTAAGATATATACCCAGAAGTGGGATTGCTGAATCATATGGTAGTTCTATTTTTAATTTTTTGAGCTACCTCCATACTGCTTTCCATAGCAGTTATATCATTTTACAATCCATTCAACAATGTACAAAGGTTGTAATTTCTCCACATTCTCCTTGCATCCTTTCCAACATTTGTTATTTTCTGTTTTTTTTTTTTTTTTCAATAGTAGCCATCCTGACAAAGTGTATGGTGATATCTCATTGCAATTTTGATTTGCATTTCTCTGCTCTGAGTATATCTTTTTGTAAAACCCTGACTCTTAGACCATCAATAATGCTTCACATACTCTTCATATACCTCAAATATAAACAATTAAAACCAACCAAGCAAGATGTAGGGGGGATCCACAATGGAATACAAACAGTAACTCTGGGAAACAGTATCTTGCCTGGATACTTTAAAGTCTAAAGACAAAAAGAACTGTACACATATGTTGTAATCTAGTCACTAAAAGTCTTTCTCACAGGGGTATGGGCTAGCAATTCCAAAATTATTTTATGCGTCTACTAGAACTGAACTAGTAAGTAAATAGAACGCAGATAATGAGAGATGGTTTTGCACTGCTGGAGAAAGAAGTTATAAATAAAGAGTGGGAAGATTAAAATAAACCCTGTAATGTTAGACTGGAATCAAAGGTATCAGTCTAAAATCATGGTTTTTAACATATATTCAGTTAGATATAAAAATATAGATATATGTGTGGGTTACTGTACATACAGATATTTCCTAGCTCTACTCACTGAGAGGGCCTAGAAGTAGTGATATCCCAGTAACAATGAGCACACCTAATGCCCAGATATGTTTCTAAATACCATTTTCCAACTAAAAGAAAAAACAGGGCTCCTTAGACATATGATTGATTCCAGAGCTGAGGCAGCGAAAATACAACATCTGGTGGAAATGCTTAAAAACTTGACAGTGTGTTAAAGAATACAAGAGCTACTCTGAAGGTGTTCCTAGTGGACAAGATACAAAAATAAAACAAGATATAAAACAAATGATGATAGTATTGGGTGTTAATGCATAGAATAAAATAAATACCCATGGGTCTATATGGCTATAAATACATAATCAGATAAATAAGTGGTAGGAGGAGAAAAATAGCTCTTTCTCATAGTAGGATTCTAATTAATACATTTCTGAGGCCAGAACCCATGCTTTTTCTATTTTACCAGGTTGCCTCAAAGCTAACTAGCTAAGTCCTAAATAGACAGCAAGTTTGTTTTTAAGATCCCTACCTTGACTGAGGAGCCTGGTAGGCTACAGTCCATGGGGTCGCAAAGAGTCGGACACGACTGAGCGACTTCACCTTCACCTTCACCTTCACCTTGACACCAAGTGCTATCAGAAACTTTAGAATATCAGGGGGGAAACAATTATAAGGAGAAAAAGGCTCTGTTAGAATATACATTTAAAATTAGTCTACGGCTCTTACTTTATGGATCCAGGCAGGGTACCTCCATGGGCTTGCAGCAACAAAACCTGTAGCTGCTGGACCTGGAAAAGGCAAAGAAAAATAGTCAGCTAGTTATCAATCAAAACTACTTATCCCTACTCAGCAAAACTATCATGATTAGCAGTAGGGTAATTTTACTTGATGCTTTTGAATTGTGGTGTTGGAGAAGACTTTTGAGAGTCCCTTGGACTGCAAGGATATCCAACCAATCCATCCTAAAGGAGATCAGTCCTGAGTGTTCATTGGAAGGACTGATTGTTGAAGCTGAAACTCCAATACTTTGGCCACCTGATGTGAAGAGCTGACTCATTGGAAAAGACCCTGATGCTGGGAAAGATTGAAGGCGGGAGGAGAAGGGGATGACAGAGAATGAGATGACATCATCGACTCAATGGACATGAGTTTGGGTAAACTCTGGGAGTTGGTGATGGACAGGGAGGCCTGGCGTGCTGCAGTCCATGGGGTCGCAAAGAGTCAGACACGACTGAGCTGAACTGAATTTTACTTGATGCCTATGAAATCTAAGGCATATCTTAGGTATTACAGAAAGCAACATGGTTAATGATTCAATGATAAAAAGACAATCAGCACTACATGAATAACTAGTACTTAGAAGATGTCATCTCTTTTACCTAAGCATCTTCATGAGTTTATTGAGCCTCTATTCTGTTTTTTTTTTTTAAATCAGACTTAGCACCGAGCTAGGCAATGTGAGGCGAGGCGGGGGGTGGGGCACAAAATAAACTCTTGTGGTTTATTATCTAGTTTACAATCTAGTTGATGAAGACAAGACTAAGGCCTGAAAAAGTAGGAAATAACACAAGACAGAAGATGCTAAGTCATCAAGTATACTTAAGTACTTTAGGGTTCTGAGAAGAAGCAAATTAATAAAATCCCACAATAGTCTAAAGGAGGCTTTGTGGGGATGGATCTTAAACCAGAGTGTACCTGTAATCATTGTCTCCATTCCCTCTTATGACAAAAGAGGAGCTGTTCTGCTTGAGTTTTGCATCCCAACTCTTCTTGCCTTCTGATAAATCTTATTCTATTTGTTATCCCCTCTCTCTTCTATATATGTGACTTCTCTCTTTTTACAGTAGCTTCCCTGGTAACTCAAATGGTAAAGAATCTGCCTGCAATGCAGGAGACACGGGTTCGATCCGTGGGTTGGGAAGCTCCCCTGTAGAAGGGAATGGCAACCCAGTCCAGTATTCTTGCCTGGAGAATTCCATGGGCAGACCATGGGGTCGCAAAGAGTCGGACACGACTGAGCGTCTAACACTAACACTAACACTTCCTATTAAGATTAAAACATGTTCAAGTCTCTACCATCTTAAAAGCACCTCCCCCAATCCCACTTTCTATCTCTTTTTGCTTGATTTCTGTCCTTCATAAAGTTTAAGAGAATAGTCTACACCCACTGCCTCCATTTCCTTTGCTCTTCTCTCACTTGCTCTTTAACTTATTCTAATCTGATTTGTGCCCACAACATTCCACTGAAATAACTTTGGATAATGTCACCAATGATCTGCATGTCACTATATCCCATGGGCATTTTTTAGTCTTCATTTTATTTGACTGTTTGGTAGCATTTGGGTTACCAGACACCACACTTTCTTGCTTTTCCTTCTATTTTTCAAGCTGATCTTCTGGTCAATTTCTTAGTTCATCTTTGCTCCAACTGTCTTTTAGGTGATAAAGTTCCTCAAAGCTCTCTGCCTATAGTTTCATAAAAACTGGTGACTCCCAAATTTATCTCAAACACAGATTTTTCTGAATTTAGAACTCTTAAAATGCAAGAACACTAGTATTTTACATTTACTATCACATCATTATTTCCAAAGCATGACTACACATGAGATTTCATTTGATCCACACAGATTTCTCTGGGCTTTCCTGGTGGCTCAGCAGTAAAGAATCAGTCTGCAATGCAGAAGCCATGGGTTCAGTCCCTGGGTTGGGAAGATCCCCTGAAGAAGGAAATGGCAACCCACTCCAGTATTTTGCCTGGAGAATCCTATGGACAGAGGAGCCTGGTGGGCTACAGTCCATAGGGTTGCAAAGAGTCAGTCATGACTTAGTAACTAAACAACAACAACAACACAGATTTCTAAAGCATTTATAGGGAACAAGGTTGTTTGATAGGGGGAAACTGATACATTTACTTCCATTTTATGAACAGGAGCCTTCAGGCAGAAAGCTTAGGGACGATTTGCTGGCCATCAGTGAAGGAACTGCTGGTAGGGGAGTACTGTTCCCTCCAATCCAGCTCTCTCCCCCTTGCAACCTGCAAGTAAGGCTTACATCCAATTGCAGGGAGAAGAACTTTCTTGTTCCTTGAAAAGCCACTACCACTCCACTGGGGAGAGATAGTGGGAAAAGTCAAGGGCTGGCTATCAGGTGACCTGGTTCCTGTCAGCCTGCCCTGAACCACCATATTCATTTCTTAGACCCTAGTGTCTTAAAATGGGGATAAAGATACCTGCTGTGTTCACTGGCATATTATGATGATAAAATTAAATAATGAATATAAAAGGGTTTTTCTGAACCATGTCAAGGTGAGACAGGAAATCTGAAACAAAGGGAGCTTCTTTAAGGCCTGAGTCTAGCCCCTGGAGCCAGACACCATGGAAAATGGTTTAGACATAATGTCTCATTAAGTCCTCAAATCAGCCCTGAGGGGACTATTACTACTGGGAAATATTAACATTATTAATAAATAATACTGGGAACTGAGTATTACTATTATTGAAAGTGTTAGTCGCTCAGTCATGTCTGACTATTTGTGACCCCATGAACTGTAGCCCACCAGGCTCCTCTGTCCATGTGATTTCCCAGGCAAGAATACTGGAGCGGTTGCCATTTCCTTCTCCAGGGGATCTTCTCAGCTTTTTTGAATTTAGAACCTTTATACTGAACTATCTACTTAATATTTCCACTTAGTTGTCTGCTATCCCAAATCTGGTTTTTCTCTAGTGTATTCTGGTTCAGTGAAGATGCAGTTTCACATGGCAGAAAGCTGGGTGTCATACCTTCACCCCCTTATCTAACCCACTAGTCACTTCTTTCTATCACCACCACCACCCCAAGTCTAAGACACCACTTTTCTTTCTCTTGGACCATTGCAGTAACTTCTTGAGTGGTCTCCATGAGTATATTTTTGCTTCACCATAATCTATTTGTGCACAGCAGCCATACCATCTTTCAAAAGTGTAAATTATTAATGCTGCCACCTAGCTTAAAATCATTTTTAACACAGTACATGAGGCTTCGATCAGGCCTCTGTTTCTTTTCTAGTCTCAGACTGGATTACCCGCTCCTTGCTCTCTCCACTCTAGCCACAATGGCATTCTGAGGTCTTCAAATGCACTATACTCCTTCCTAACTCAAGACCTTTGCAGACATGCTATATGTCTGGCACTGTTCTAAGTGCTTTATATGTATTAACTCATTTAACCCTCATAAAAACTCTATGAAGCAGGTACTATTATTATTATTTCTGTTTTAGAGATAGGGAAACTGAGGCACAGAGAACTCGCCCAGGGTACATAGCTAGTGAGGTACAGAGCTAGGATTTGAACCCGGGCAGCTTGGCTGCATTGTCAATACTCTTTCCCATTATACTTTGATACACACATTATTGTGCTTTGCAGGTGGCTCAGTGGTAAAGAACCCACCTGTTAAGAACCCATCTGTTAAGCAGCAGATGCTGATTCAATCCCTGCGATAGGAAGATCCCCTAGAGAAGGAAATGGCAACCACTCCAGTATTCTTGTCTGGGAAATCCCATAGATGGAGGAATCTGGTGGGCTACACCCCAGGGGTCACAGAGAGTTGGACACAACTTAGCGACTAAACAACAACATGTATTTCTTCTCTCTGGAATCTTCTTTCTTTTCTGCATAGATGATTCCTACTTCGTCTTTCAGATCTCAGCTCAAATGTAGTTACCTTAGGGAAGCCTTTTCAGAGTAGATATTTAACAGAAGATCCTGTTCATACTTTCACAGTGCCCTATAATACACTATTCCAGTTTATAATACATTGGTATGATAGTGTGTTCATGTTTGTTTGTCTCTCCTACTAGGAGAGTTCCATGAAGGCAGAAACTATCTTCTTTGCTCAACAATATATTCTAGCACAGTACCTGACACATAATAGTGTTCAGTAAATCTTTATTGTTGGAATGGTTGAACAAATAAATGACCAGGAAGAAAAGCATTTCTGGCAATAGGAGTACACATGAAAGCAAACAAAGAAGCAGCACTGAATAAGGTACTTTATAATTAGAGTGATTTTGTAAACAGGTAAATTACTTATATTTTCTATAGTGAACCTTAAGAGGAAGGAAATAAAGGACAAAAAAAGGAGGGAAGACAACAGATTAAATGAGTTGTAATTATTATCACTGAGGAGGAAGCTAGAGATGGAGTGAGCACTAGACTGTTGAGAAACACTAGATTCCCACTGGGAAGAGTACTATACCAAGAAAAGCTGACACCCCTGCCAAGGGGACCAATCTCGCTACCTGCTATTCTGCCAGTGCTATTGAGCTGTTGCACAGTCATACTGATACCACCACAAATTCATGTTCCTAGTCAGCTACTTCTTCCATTTCCAAGACTTTAAGCCTTCCGAGGTCTCTTCAATCCCTCTATGCTATCATCTGCTTGATTGCTCTTAGAAGATGACCTTGTCTTTTATTTCTCTGAGAAGAAAATGGTCATCAGGCTGAAAATTGCTCAATTTCCCTTCTTGTTTATCTAAATTAGTGTCACTGCATCCTTCCTATTCTAACTTCTTTTCTTCTAGTCTTATGGGCAGGTATCCCCTCTACTGTCTAAGGTGAATCCCTCTTTATTTGTGCAGAGGATCTCAACTAAAAGAAAACACCTTATCAATTCATTCCTATTCTCAGTCTTTCCAAATCTATCCCAACCAGTCTCTGGTTCTTTCATATGCTCAAGTCTCTTCCATATTTCAAAAAAAAAGAAAAAAACACAGATTTATATCCCTTGACCCATGACTACCAGCTACTGTCTTCTTTTATCTTGCCTTCTTGAAAGAAGAGCCTACCAACTTCCTCCACTTCCTTGTCTAGCATTCACTGTCCATCCCATAGCAATCTGTTCCTATCACTCCCCTGACCCTCTTCTCATTGCAGTCATCAATAGCTTTCTTGCTGATTAAAAAAAAAAAAATCAATGGACCTTTTTAACCCTTATCTTTACACTTCTTTATAAATTTATACTTTTGATAGCCTTCCGTGAAACTTTCTTCCCTTGTTTTCCATGAACCACTGATTTTCTTCCTACCTGTTTGCTCTTTCATCTCCCTTGTTGTCGGCTCTCCTTTCCTCCTTCCTTAAATACTGCTGTTACCCCTGAGTTCTATCTAGCTTTCGTCTCTCTTCTTTGCCATTTGCTCACTCAGCAAATATTGAGTAAATGCCTTTAACATGCCAGGCACTCTTCGATTTCATCTACTTTGTAACATCAGGTACCATCTAAATTCTCACTTTTGTTGCTTAGTCACATCTGACTCTTTGCGACCCCATGGACTACGCATGCCAGGCTTCCCTGTCCATCACTGATTCCTGGAGCTTGCACAAACTCATGTCCATGGAGTCAGTGATGCCATCCAACCATCCTTCTCCTCCTGTCTTCAATCTTTCCCAGCATCAGAGTCTTTTCCAATGAGTTAGTTCTTCACATCAGGTGGCCAAAGTATTAGAGCTTCAGCTTCAGCATCAGACCTTCCAATGAATATTCAAGACTGATTTCCTTTAGGATGGACTGGTTGGATTTCCTTGCAGTCCAAGGGGCACTCAAGAGTCTTCTCCAACACCACAGTTCAAAAGCATCTGTTCTTCAGTACTCAGCTTTCTTTAAGGTCCAACTCTTACATCTGTACATGACTACTAGAAAAATCATAGCTTTAACTAGACAGACCTTTGTTGGCAAAGTAATGTTTCTGCTTTTTAATATGTTGTCGAGGTTTGTCATAGCTAAATGCTGATGACATACAAATCTGTATCTTCAGACCTTTCTACATTAAACCCGCATACCCAGCCATGTTTGAATAACTCTACTTAGATGTCCCTCTAGAGCTTCAAACTCAAAATGCCCAAAACTGAATTTCATCATTTCCATTTCCCTGCCTGACCCCTATTTTCCTCCTAAATTCCCTGACTCAATGATTGTTACTACCATTTATTCAGTTGTCCAAGCAAAAAACCTGGGGATCAACTTTGATTTTCTCTACCTCCCCTTTCACATCAAATCTGTAGCCACATTTGTAAGCTCATACATTCTACCTCCTTGGGTTTTTTTGTTGTTGTTGTTTCTATCAATAATTTGTCCCCCTTTCCTTATCTCTATTGCTTCTGTCTTTAGTTCAGGCCATAGTGTTTACTTGAGTTATTATAATTCTTTAAGCAGTCATATAAGGACCTTTGGGATCTGACTCCTGCATACCTCTCTCGCCCCATCTCTCACTGCTCACTTCTTTATCAGTGAAATATCCAGTGCCACCCTCTAATCTTAAATATGACCAAAAAACATGTTCATAGGAGTTACTTTAACATGTCTTCATACTAACAGAATGCTTAACCAACATCTCTAAAGTCCTGGTGGAGAAAAAGCTGAGAAATAGGAGCTCTGTCATTCCACTCACATATTTGTAATTTTCCCCATCAAATGTTAAGTCCCTTCTACCTGTTGCTTCAGATGATTAAGTTCAGCTGTCTGGGGATCAATATTGACAACAGGTTTGTTCTTGATTTTTCTTGCTCTGTCAGCATAACGAAGAGTGTTTAATGTTTCCTCTAGATTGGAGTCAGCAGGACTCACACAGGCTATCATAAGAGTGTGGCTATTACCTCCTAGAGAATCTGAAAAAGAATAATGGAAGGAAGTGAAATCCAAGTAGGACTCAAGCAAAGCTGTCCATTGGGTTGGAGAGTTCAATCTCAGAGCTGTAAGAAAATAATCAGACCCTTCTTAAGTATCTACAAATTTCCTATTGCATCAATATAAAAACATCAAGAATTTCTGCTGTGTAAAATGATATAGTTTAGCATGCTATTGCATGTGTCCTCCTTAAGTGAGACTGTGACATCAGCAGTTAATCAGGTTAAAACAACCGGGGCCTGGGCCAAGTAAGTTAGGAGCCACTATTAGGATTAGACATTCTTTGGATGCTTCCTCTAGGTAGATTTTAACTCTTTAGGGAATTCTGCTTGTCAGCATTAATAAATACAGTAAGCAAGTTCATTTCCAGATACAAAGTGCAAAGTACAGTTTACACTCTACAGATTTTTTTGGCTCTCAAATCCATATATGAAGACATTTTTCCATTACCTTAGAAGCCTGCTTGCCAACAGGTCTCTCTCCTGTTTATCAATTGGACAGCTCTGTATGTAATAGTCCAAAAACCTGGCTTTTTATTAATATCTGTCCTATCTTTGCATTCTCATCACTATCATTCTAAGTTACTTTCTTATTTCTTAGAGGCACTTTGGGCTTACCTTGAAGCAGTCGAGTCAACTTGGAATCTCTGTAGGGCACAAAGCCACACTTTTTGTCATCTCCAAGAGCACTGATTACATTTCCCAAACATAGGAGGCCTCGGTTAATATTAATACCTAATAATAGAAAAGAAAATTTAAATTGCTTGGTAACATCTAACATATACCTATCCTGAGAAAGAGAAAAGAATAAAGACCCTATAGAATTATTAAGTTAGCAATCTTAAGGAAACCTCTTAATCCTGTTCACTTTTCCAAGAGTGTCTTTTTTTCCCCCAAACAGAAAGCTCTATATAAAAGAAAAACATTATTTAAAAATCTTTAGTGTTCTTATCAAATATTCTTATGCTCTTTGAGAAACACACCATATTTTCCCTAGGTGGTATGGATAGAAATGGGAATAAACATAATGCTTGGTGATGTCCACTCTGATATTTTACTTTCTTTCCATCTCTTTCTCTTTCAAACAGTTGGTCTTCCAATTAAGTAAAGTTCAAAGGGCAAAGGTGAAAGCACAATTAAGTCAGTTGGCACTTCTTGCCCTTTTCCATGGAAACAAAGCAGACAGACAGATAACAGATCACCATGACAACAACCACTTGTATAGTTATTTACGTTTTATACTTTCCTCTTGTTGCTTCAAACAGAGTAAACATTCTTTTCCACTTCTTAAATTCCAAGGTTTACTTTTTAAACATTGTAATAATCTCTGAGGTCCCTTGAAAGCCCCCATGGTTATGTTAATCTTGGAAAGTCTATATAGTATAATGATTATAATCATGGAAAGTCTATATAGTATAATGGTTAAATGCATGGGCAATGGTGGCTAGGTTCTAATCCTGGCTTTGTCACTGACTAGTTATGCAATTTTAGGTAAGTTCTACAGAAGGGGGCAAATCTACCCAGTTCATAGATTGTGGTGGGGAGTTAATAAGATACCTTACACAAAACAAAGTTATATGATATATAAATGGCACGATGATTGTTAGTGCTATTCTACTTTACTTATCTAGCCACTGGACTGCCTTATAGATCTATGTCTATAAGATCTATATAACAACTATATCTATAAGATCCTTAACTCCAAAATTCCTCTCTGACTGCATCCTACTATCATCCTTCCGTTTCTTTCATGGATGCTGTTCTTCACCCTTATTGTGGCTACAAATTTACTGACACTCCTTCTTTCTCTTTTTCGCTGCACCACATGGCATACAGGATCTTAGTTCCCCGACCAAGGAATGAACCTGCACCTGCTGAAGTAGAAGCGTGGAGTCTTAACCACTGGACCAGCAGGGAAATACCAACTGACTCTAATACCCTTGGTAGATCATCTTTCCTGGGCCTTAAACTACCTATTCTGAACCCTGCAGTCATTTCAGTTATACTTTCCCAAGCACTCATTAAACCCATGACCTTCTGCCATTCCCACCATGTCAATTCCCAGGCCTAGGTTAAACCAGCTGTGTGTGTGTGCGCACATGCACACACATGTGTGCTTCTCTCTACACTGCAATGCTGAAGAAAGTTACGTAATTAAATGGACTGGATTCATCCATTATAAAGCATGCTATCTGACCTTGGCTGAACCCTTGGTCAATTGATCATCTTCTCTTCTTCATTCTTCCTTCACCATGGCAGCTATTCTAAACACTCATCATTTCCAAGACTGGAAATCTACCTTCACTCTATTAGTAAATGATTTCAACAAATACATTATGGTGATCAATTCTTCACAAGGGCTCCCTAACTTCCCCTCTCCTCACTTCACAGTCTTTCCTTTGCTGTTACTGATTCCTCTGTTCTTCTCCTTGTTTCAGGAGGAAATAACTACCTTTATTTTCCCTTCAGCCTCTGCTGGTGTTTCTATTCCCTTAATTTTCCCAGGGACCCTGGATTGTTCAATCTTCCACCTTCCTCTTAGATCTTCAATTTATTTTCCCTTTACAAATTCCTTCTTTTCAGCTTATTCACATGCTCAGATATCCCAATATATAAGGTTGAGTGCCAAAGAAATGATGCCTTCAAACTGTGGTGCTGGAGAAGACTTGAAAGCCTCTTGGACAGCAAGGAGATCAAACCAGTCAATCCTAAAGGAATTCAATTCCTAAAGGAAATCAATGCTGAATACACTGGAAGGACTGATGCTGAAGCTCCAATATTTTGGCCAGTTGACGTGAAGAGCCAACTCATTGGAAAAGACCCTCATGCTAGGAAAGATTGAAGGCAAGAGGAGAAGGGGATGACAGAGGATGAGATGGTTGCATGGCATCACTGGCTCGATGGACATGAGTTTGAGCAAACTCCAGGAGAAGGTGAAGGACAGGGAAGCTCGGCATGCTGCAGTCCATGGGGTCGCAGAGTAAGACATGACTGAGCAACTGAATGATGACGATGAAGACAAAAACAGTTCCATCAAGCAACCATCTCTTTCTTTTCCTTTTACTACCATTTTCCAGGGGCCATTTATCCCATCCAGGATGTGAAGGAGATCCTGCTGAGATTAATCAAACCTCACCATTGCCTGTACTAATCCTCGTATTAGTTCAGTTCTTTCTCTTCTTACACCTTTTAGTCAAACAGAACATTGTGCCATCTTATTGGCCCATATCCCATCTGGGATGTGAAGGAAAGACTGCTGAGGTGTTTCAAACCTATTAAGCAAAATGTCCATCTATTACTTCACAGGAACAACAACAAAAGCCCAGATAAGCCCTGTGAAGAAATTATGGGTACTGTGATCTAAGCAAGAAGCATAGACTTAAGAATAAAAAGGCTGAATTTTTTCTTCAAATGAGAGTTGGGGTTTTGGAATAGAGAGGAGCAAGGGAAATAAATGTCCCTTTGGAAAGAAATCATCACAAAAGAGCATTTGATTTCCTGTTGTTGAGAGAGAAATTCTTGACATGGATGGAGAATATATATCATAAAGACTGGGAAGAACATGTCTGAAGAGACTTAAAAGTTCTGATCAAGTATGGCTATGGAGAAAAATGTCTGGATAAAGTTGTAAGACCAGAAGTTCCTCTTCTCTCTAAAAGATTGAGAACGGATCAAGTGAGGAAAGGATCAAGAATACTACTCAATAGCTTCAGGTTCACTAGGGCAACAAATAAATAATAGAGATTTTAACTTTAAAGGGGGCCTAGAACTTCACAAGTGTAATGAACACATGTTATAATAGATTTTACAACTAGATTAAAAGGGTATATTTGTCACAGGAGAGAAAAACAAGGTAGGAGAGAAAGGAGGCAGTTCTATACGAAGCAGCTCTCAACTGGGGACAATTTTGCTTCTGTAAGACTTTTGACATCTGACAAAACGTGGTCCACTGGAGAAGGCAATGGCAAACCACTTCAGTATTCTTGCCTTGAGAACCCCATGGACAGTATGAAAAGGCAAAATATAGGACACTGAAAGATGAACTCCCCAGGTCGGTAGGTGCCCAACATGCTACTGGAGATCAGTGGAGAAATAACTTCAGAAAGAATGAAGGGACGGAGCCAAAGCAAAAACAATACCCAGCTGTGGATGTGACTGGTGATAGAAGCAAGATCCGATGCTGTAGAGAGCAATATTGCATAGGAACCTGGAATGTCAGGTCCAAGAATCAAGGCAAATCGGGAGTGGTCAAACAGGAGATGGCAAGAATAAACATCGACATTTTAGAAATCAGTGAACTAAAATGGACTGGAATGGGCAAATTTACCTCATATGACCATTATATCTACTACTGTGGGCAAGAATCCGTTAGAAGAAATGGAGTAGCCCTCATAGTTAACAAAAGAGTCTGAAATGCAGCAGTTGGGTGCAATCTCAAAAACAATAGAATGATCTCTGTTCGTTTCCAAGGCAAACCATTAAATATCACAGTAATCCAAGTCTATGCCCCAACCAGTAATGCTGAAGAAGCTGAAGTTGAACAGTTCTATGAAGACCTACAAGACCTTCTAGAACTAACACCCAAAAAAAGATGTCCTTTTCATTATAGGGGACTGGAATGCCAAAGTAGGAAGTCAAGAGATACCTGGAGTAACAGGCAAAATTGGCCTTGGAGTACAGAATGAAGCAGGGCAAAGGCTAATAGAGTTTTGCCAAGAGAACGCACTGGTCATAGCAAACACCCTCTTCCAACAACACAAGAAAAGACTCTACACATGGACATCACCAGATGGTCAATACTGAAATCAGATTGAATATATTCTTTGGAGCCAAAGATGGAGAAGCTCTATACAGTCAGCAAAAGCAAGACTGGGAGCTGACTGTGGCTCAGATCATGAANGTTTTGCCAAGAGAACGCACTGGTCATAGCAAACACCCTCTTCCAACAACACAAGAAAAGACTCTACACATGGACATCACCAGATGGTCAATACTGAAATCAGATTGAATATATTCTTTGGAGCCAAAGATGGAGAAGCTCTATACAGTCAGCAAAAGCAAGACTGGGAGCTGACTGTGGCTCAGATCATGAACTCCCTATTGCCAAATTCAGACTTAAATTGAAGAAAGTAGGGAAAACCACTAGACCCTTCAGGTATGACCTAAATCAAATCAGCAGTGGCTACAGGACTGGAAAAGGTCAGTTTTCATTCCAATCCCAAAGAAAGGCAATGCCAAAGAATATTCAAACTACTGCACAATTGCACTCATCTCACATGCTAGCAAAGCAATGCTCAAAATTCTTCAAGCCAGGCTTCAGGAGTATGTGAACCATGAACTTCCAGATGTTCAAGCTGGATTTAGAAAAGGCAGAGGAACCAGAGATCAGATTGCCAACATCTGTTGGGTCATAGAAAAAGCAAGAGAGTTCTAGAAAAACATCAACTTCTGCTCTATTGGCTATGCCAAAGTCTTTGACTGTGTGAATCACAACAAACTATGGAAAATTCTTAAAGAGACAGGAATACCAGAACACCTGACCTGCCTCCTGAAGAATCTGTATGCAGGTCAAGAAGCAACAGTTAGAACTGGACATGGAACAACAGACTGGTTCCAAATGGGGAAAGGAGTACGTCAAGGCTGTATATCGTCACCGTGCTTATTTAACTTATATGCTGAGTACATCATGCAAAATGCTGGGCTGGATGAAGCACAAGCTGGAATCAAGATTGCTGGGAGAAATACTAATAACCTCAGATATGCAAATGATACCATTCTTATGGCAGAAATCAAAGAGGAACTAAAGTGCCTCCTGATGAAAGTGAAAGAGAAGAGTGAAAAAGTTGGCTTAAAACTCAAGGTTCAAAAAAGTAAGATCATGGCATCCAGTCCCATCGCTTCATGGAAAATAGATGGGGAAACAATGGAAACAGTTAGAGACTTTATTTTGGGGGGCTCCAAAATCACTGCAGATGGTGACTGCAGCCATGAAATTAAAAGATGCTTTGCTCCTTGGAAGAAAAGCTATGACTAACCTGGACAACATATTAAAAAGCAGAGTCATTACTTTGCTGACAAAGTTCCGTCTAGTCAAAGCTATGGTTTTTCCAGTAGTCATGTATACACATGAGAGTTGGACTATAAAGAAAGCTGAGCACCAAAGAATTGATGCTTTTGAACTGTGATATTGGAGAAGACACTTGAGAGTCCCTTGGACTGCAAGGAGATCAAACCAGTCAATCCTAAAGGTAATCAGGCCTGAGTGTTCATTGGAAAGACTGATGCTGAAGCTGAAACTCCAATACTTTGGCCACCTGATGCGAAGAACTGACTCACTGGAAGAGATCTTGATGCTGGGAAAGACTGAAGGCAGGAAGAGAAGGTGATGACAGAAGATGAGATGGTTGGATGGCATCACCAACTTGATGGAAATAAGTTTGTGCATGCTCCAGGAGTTGGTGATGGACAGGGATGCCTGCGTGCTGCAGTCCACGGCATCACAAACAGTAGGACATGACCAAGTGACTGGATTGAACTGAACTGAGGACATTTGGTGATATCTGGAGACATTTTGGTTGTCACAACTTGCGAGGTCAAGGGGAGTACTACTGGTATCTTGTGAGTCGAGGGTAAGGATGCCACTAAACTTTCTACAATGCCCTGAACCGTCCCTGCCTCCCAATATTATTTGACCCAAAATGTCAATAGTGCAACAGCTGAGACACCCTGCTCTGTATGAGAAGAAAACAAGTATGAGCCTAAGGCAGGTAGCACAGTCGAGAAGATTAGGGGAGAAAAAAGAAGTAGTATGATAGTATAGATACACTCTGCATAATCAGAAAGGGAATGATCTGTTACTGCAATTGGTCACAAGACTTACAGGAGTAACTACTGAGAGGTGATAGGGTGAAAGGAACTTAATTGGGAGACAGAATCTTAGCTCAAACTCTGCCTCTGGTACTTATCAATGTGTATGACCTTGGACAAGTCATTAAAACTTTCCTTTTATCCATAAAACAGGTGTAATACATACCTTACTTACCTCATGCTGCTGCTGCTACTAAGTCGCTTCAGTCGTGCCTGACTCTGTGCGACCCCACAGATGGCAGCCCACTGGGCTCTGCCATCCCTGGGATTCTCCAGGCAAGAACACTGGAGTGGGTTGCCATTTCCTTCTCCAATGCATGAAAGTGAAAAGTGAAAGTGAAGTCGCTCAGTTGTGTCTGACTCAGCGACCCCATGGACTGCAGCCAGGCTCCTCCGTCCATGGGATTTTCCAGGCAAGAGTACTGGAGTGGGGTGCCATTGCCTTCTCCGACTTACCTCATGAGGCTATGATAAAAATCAAATGTGATCTATAAAGTGCTATCCACATGTAAGTTATTATTAGTAGGATAGAGAAACTTAGATAATGTAGTTATTTGCTAAGTTACATGACACTGAAAGCAGAGCACCCAAAACAGTCCTTATCTATTCTCATGACAATTTCTTCAGCAAAAGGATACTGTGAGAAGGAAATGGCTGCTTTGGCCTTCAAGTTGACACACATGGAAGAACTGACAGTGTAAGTGAAATGATGAGAATCTGGTTATAGGGGACCAAGGTGCAGGGTCAAATATCAGTACGCTAGATGTTTCTAATATCTAGAAAACAGATTTCTAGAACTCGGGAAAAAATAGTTATGCTTCTGGTACTGAAAGTCTAAAGGGAGAAAAGTATGAAAGGCTTTCAAAAAATAAAATTGTAATTATTTAGACACACATTATTCCAATAAAAATTGATATAGCTTCACAAGAATCAATGTAACAAAACTGCATACAAAAAGAACAGAGAACATTAGACGAAGTTCTGTTCAAACATAGAAGACTGACCATCAGCATTTCTTTACCCACTAAGATACCATTAAAAGGAATTTAGAAAGTAATAACCGATAAGATCACAGAGCATAGGAGAGGAAATACCAACAGGCAAGAGATCTCAATGTTTTTAGAGTACAGGTGGAGAGCAATAACTGACTCAGCAAGATGGAGGAGCCTCAATCTAAAGTGCCTGCAAAGGGACAATAATGATGATGACAGTGATAGTAACAGCTAAGTTTATATAGTGTTTACTAAAAGCCAGATACTGTTCTAGGAACTTTATACATATTACCTCACTTAACCCTCACAGTGGTCCCATAAAGTGTGCATAAAGCATGATTATCCTTGTGTCAACAGATATAAGAGCTGAGGCACAAAGAGGTTAGGTAACTTGCCTAAGGTCACATAGCTAGTAAGTGGCAGAGTCAGGATTCAAATGGAGGCAGTTGGGCTCCAAAGTCCATGATCCTAACCTCTATGCTCTATGGAAATGAGCTTATTTGCTCCCTTAGAGGCACCAGGTACCTTGGAAAGACGAGAGACTTGAGGCTGAAAAGATGGGGTTGGTAGAAACTATATTTAAAGAAATCTTAAACTCTCAAGTCTTCCCTCCAGAGCCATGTGACTACTGTATCCCCCATTCTCAGTCATTCCTAGTCTACTTAGTGGGGTAGACTTTCCAATACCCGCCCATTAAATGCTGGTATTCTCTTTGGACTGTCTTAAGGTTTTTGCTTACTATATACATTCTTCCTGGGTTATCTCATCCTTGCCTAGAGTTCCAATAAATATCTGTATTAATGACTCCCTCAAACCTGCATCTCCAAACCAGACCTCTTTCCGATTGTCCAAAGCTATATTTTATCTGCCGACTGAATAACCTCCAGTGGGCTGTGCACACATGACATTGCATAACAGAGACTTGAACAACACAGAATTCATCTTTCAGTGCAAATCTATTTCACTTTCAGCACTGTTCCTTTTCATTGTCTCACCATCTAACCAGTCACCCAACAAATAGCAAATCTGAGATATCCTGGACTCTCCCACTTTTCTCACCTCATACATTCGAGTCCTTTTCATCATTTAGTGAGTATGTTAAATATTCTAGGCACTGTGCTAGGCATTAGAGATACAAAGAAAAATAAGTCACAATCCCTACTTTCAAAGAGTTAAAAATATAAAGGGAGAGAGACACACCAACAAAAAATAATTGCAAATGTAATATTAAAGGAAAAGATAAAGATAGTAAAAATGAGTTTTCATAGGAGGGACTGGGAATTGAAAATTTGAGCTGAATTGTGAAGAATGACTAGGACAATGCTGATGGAGGAGAGAAGAGTAGGAAAAAAGAATGTAAGGGCATTCCAGGCAGAGAAGTAACATATGTCAAGGCAGATATTTGTGAGAGAGGGCATCATACATTTAGGAACTACAGGTAGTTCAATAGGAAAACAGTGCAAGTTACGAAGTAAAGAGTAACAAATAACGAGGCCAGAGGACAATTAGGGGCAGATCATAAACAGCATACGTCATGCTCAGGTATCTGTATTACCCTGTAGAACAGTGGTTTTCAAATTGTGTTCCTCAAGACCTTAGGGATACTTCAGGGACCCACAAAAATACTGCAGAATTTCTGTAACTGTAATTTGAATTTTGTTTTAAAAATTATTTTTATTGTGGTAAAATATATATAACATAAAATGTACCATTTTAACAACTTTTAAGTGTACAGTTTAGTGGCATTAAGTACATTTACACTGTTGTGCAACCATCACTGCTATTTAAAATTATTTTAACTATTTTAAATAAAACTGCATTTAAATGGCTCATTCTAATATGCTATAAAGCAAACCTTAACACACTGGAGTCTACGGATACATTATCTTGTACAGCAAGGTTAATTAATTTTTCTGCAGTCTTTGAATATACCTCTATTATTTGTACATGTTTGAATTTTTTGCAAATGTATAATTTGAGGTTATAGCTGTGCACAAGACTTTTGCCCAGTTTCCGTGCACACTCACAGAAAATTGTACAAATAACTGTACCACTGTAGCACAGGAGCTTGTACTGAAACACCAGACAGAGGCAGTTACTCAATTCATGTGCTCATCATATTTTCATAGTCAGTTGTGTGGTACCAAATTAATATGGAACTCAACATGTTACAATATGCTATTAAAGACAGTTTCACAATCTAAGTAGCCATTGATGGATGAATCAATAAAGAAAATGTGGTACACACACACAGAGGAATATTATTCAGCCACCAAAAAGAAGATCTTGCCATTTTTAACATGGATGGACTCTAAGGGCATCATGCTGAGTGAAATAAATCAGATGGAGAAAGACAAACATTGTATGTCCTTACTTATACGTGGAATCTAAAAAAGCTGAACTCATAGAAAGAGAGTAGAATGGTGGTGGCCAGAGGCTGAGAGGTAGGGGAAATAGGGAGATGTTGGTCAAAGGCTACAAACATCCAGCTATTAGATGAATAAGTTCTGGGATTTCACATACAGCATGGTGACTATAATCAACAGTACTGTATTATGTACTTGATGGTTGCTAGGAGAGTAAATCTTTTTTTAATTAAAACATTTTTATTGAGATAACATTGGTTTATAACAATATATGTTCCAGGTGCACAAGATTACACTTCTACTTCTATATACACTATAGTGTGCTCACCATCGGGGAAGGCAATGGCACCCCACCCCAGTACTCTTGCCTGGAAAATCCCATGGACGGAGGAGCCTGGTGGGCTGCAGTCCATGGGGTCGCTGAGAGTCGGACACGACTGAGCGACTTCACTTTCACTTTTCACTTTCATGCATTGGAGAAGGAAATGGCAACCCACTCCAGTATTCTTGCCTGGAGAATCCCAGGGATGGGGGAGCCCAGTGGGCTGCCGTCTGTGGGGTCGCACAGAGTCGGACACGACTGAAGCGACTTAGCAGCAGCAGCAGCAGCAGTGCTCACCATTAAAATTTTAGTTTTCATCCATTACCACACAGTTGATTCTCTTTACTCATTTCATCTTTCCCTGACCCCCTTCTCCTCTGGTAACCACTACTCTATTCTAAGGGAGTAAAGTTTAAGTGTTATCACCACACACACACACAAATGGTAATCATATGAGGAGATGGAGGTGTTAACTAATCTTACTGTGGTAATCAGTTTGAAATAAACACATGTGTCAAATCATCACATTGTACAAATAAATATAATATATGCTATGTGTCAAGAATATCTCAATAAAGCTGGGGGAAAAAATGAAATGCAATAGTATATATGAAGCATTTAGCCAACGGCACTCAAAAAAAAATGATTNTAGATGTGTATAAGAGACAGGTACAAATAAATATAATATATGCTATGTGTCAAGAATATCTCAATAAAGCTGGGGGAAAAAATGAAATGCAATAGTATATATGAAGCATTTAGCCAACGGCACTCAAAAAAAAATGATTTCAGTGCTTCTTGTAAGCTTTGTGAGTGTCTTGTTGGACATTAATAGTTATTATATAACATAAATTAGGAAATATATCGTCAGTGATCCAACATTGAATTTAAATGTCCTATCACTTCTGATCAAAGCTCCTAGATCAGTTTAATAATTGAAGAGACTGTAAAGTAGGCTGTTAAAAAACTCATAATTATGTATTAGTATGAATCAGGATTTTCTTGATAATGTATAACAAGGAAAAATCACAGAAAAAATTAGATACAAAACCTTAAATAAGATTGCAATTGTCATCCAGAATCTCCATCATGTCATATACTAAGAACTAAGAATGTTCATTGGAGCCTAGTGTGCAAAAGTCTGGAACCAACCTAATGTTTATCAGTAGGGAAATGGTGTAATAAACAAAATGGCACACCTATACAATATATGGACAAGAAAAAGAACACAGTAGAGGTGTATATGCTAATATGGAACAATCTCCATAAATAAAGAGTAGATTAGAAGAGAGTACATAGAATGCTTCCACTTAAATAGAGAGACTGTCTAAACACCTAGACAAGGGATCTGGGGAGAGAGAAAAAAACATTTTTCTTTATACTGCATTAAAAATATTTATTTTGAAATAATTACAGATTCACAGGAAGCTGCAAGGAATATGTACAGCAAGGTCTTGTGTACCATTCACTCAGCCTCCCCCAATGGTAACATCTCTCATAACCATAGTACAATAATCAGCAAAGGGAAATTAACATTAGCACAATCCCCAGATGTTATTTAGTTTTTATATATACTCTGTGTATGCGTATAGTTCTGTATAATATCACATGTATAACTTCATGAAATAATCACCAAAATCAAGAGACAGAACTTTTCTATGATCTTAAGGGTCTCCTGTACTATCCTTTCTAGGCACACTTACCTCTTCACGCTCCAATCCTTACACCCTGACAACCATTAATCTTTCTCCTCTACAATTTTGCTAGTTGAACAATGTATAAACAGCACATATAGTGTATAACCTTTTGAGACTAGCCCTTTTTTTTTCCACTCAGCATAACAATAATAATCCATCCAAGGAGTCTGTTTCAATAGTTCATTCTTTTTTACTGCTGAGTAGTATTACATAGTGTGGATGTACCACAGTTTGTTTAACCATTCATTTACCTGCTGGTAGACATTTGAGATGCTTCCAGTTTTTGGTTATTACAATAGAGAAGCTATGAACATTTATGTACAGGTTTTTGTGTGAACATTCACTTTCTCTGGAATAAATGTTCAATAGTGCAATGTATGAGAAATTCGATTTCACCACATTTTTGCCAGAATTTGGAATTTTTTCTTTTAGTTATTTTGAGAGGTATGCAATCTTCTTGTGGTTTTCACTTGTATTTGGTTAATGACTAAGGATGCTAAACATCTTTTCATGTGCTTACTGCCATCTGTATATTCTCTTCAGTGTAATATCTGTTTGTGTCTTGCTCATTTTCTAGTTGTATTGCTTTTTATAATATTGAATTTTGAGAGTTCTTCATATATTCTAGATACAAGTCCTTTGTTAAATGTATTGCATTTTTTACCATGAACAATTTCATGATATACAAGTGAATATAAAGAAAGAAATTGTGATAATAAAATAGCTGTAATATTCTTATTGCTTGAAGATTGACCTACTCAATGTTATATATCTGAACTTACAAAATAAATTTATGTGAATTTCAAACCTGTTTCTTAATTTACTTCAACTGTGAGAATTTATGACTTCATTTTAAAAATAGTTCCTCTGCTTTAAAAGGAAGGCAGATTAAAAACATCTGTTGTAGATGATGAACACAAATGAAAGGTTTTGAAGAGGGCATAAACATGATCAAATTTAGATTTAGAAATATTGCTTTGGTAGTCATTTGGAAGGTAGATTTGGGAGTTAAAAAACTGGTGTTTAAGAAACCATTTAGGAGGTTATTTTAATAGTTCAGTTGAGAGATCATTAAGGACTGGAACCATGGGAGAGGAACAAAGTCTTGAGAAGTTAAAGGTGTTTAAGACATAAAAATGACATAACCAAGAAACTTTTTGGATGCGGGAGACAAGAAAGAGAATGAATACAGCATGTGCTCATATTTCAGGAGTAGGGCAGATATTCATATATCTGGCCAGTCAACAGTTACAGAACACCTACTGTGTGTCAGACACAGTGCTTAGCACAGGTGGCAAGAAAATACCAACTGATCTCTCCCTTCAAGGAACTCAAAATTTAACAAGAAAAGAAGACAAATATAATTACAATGAAAAGAGAGAATGCTGCGAGACTCAGGCTAACAATTGACTGAGAAGGGAGATAATCTTTTATATATCATGAAAACGCTTAGGATTACAGTCTTTCAAGTAAATGCATTTGTCAAAATTCAGCTAAGATACACTTAAAATTTGTGCTTTTCATTGTAAATTTTACATTAAAAAATCTACTCAAATATTAAACTTCAGTTAATAATACATAAGCTTAAGAATTTGGGAGGAAGTGTACTAATGTGTACAATTTATTTAAAAATGCATTTTAAAAAAGAATGTAGATTAATAAGTAGATAAATGGACAGGTAATAAAGGAAATATACTAAAATATTAATGGTGGAATCCAGATGCTAGATGTAGAAGTGTTCCTGTATAATCTTTGTTGTCTCTTTGAAAACTTGAAAGTGTTAGGAAAAAACAGTATGGGAGCATCAACTGCTGCTGCTGCCGCTGCTGCTGAATCACTTCAGTCGTGTCTGGCTCTGTGCGACCCCATAGACGGCAGCCCACCAGGCTCTCCCGTCCCTGGGATTCTCCAGGCAAGAACACTGGAGTGGGTTGCCATTTCCTTCTCCAATGCATGAAGGTGAAAAGTGAAAGTGAAATCACTCAGTTGTGTCCAACTCGGCGACCCCATGGACTGCAGCCCACCAGGCTCCTCCATCCATGGGATTTTCCAGGCAAAAGTACTGGAGTGGGGTGCCATTGCCTTCTTCGATCAACTGATGGAAAGACTTCAACCCAAGAAAGAGGTTTTATAGATGAGTGACATCCAAACTGTGAATTGAAATATTAGTAGGAACTACCAGTCAGACCAAAGGGAGAAAAAACTCAGGCATTCAATGAGGGCCTATGAAAATATGTCAGGCACTATGCCAGGCCCTAGGGGTTCAAAGATGAATAAGACCTAGTTTCCACTTTTGATTGGCTTGCTGTCTACTGGGAGTTAGGCAAGGAGATGGCTATAGTAGAGAGTTGGGGTAGTGTTAGTATAGGAAAGAAGCAAGCACTAGATGCAGGTGTTGGGGGTGGGAGAAGTTGGAGGCAGTCAAAGAACTGGAGGTCGTTCAAGGGGATGAAACTGGAGCTGAGTAGTGAAGGGTGAAATAGAATAAGCCATGTGAAGACAGGGGGAAGGCATTTTTGGCAGAGGGAGCGGGATGTACAAAGACGCAAAGACAAGTGCGAACTTAGCACACTTAGTATGGCTAAGCAGACTGTGACAAAGGGTTGGGGAGAGAAGAAGGTAGGCAAGGCTGGAGCGTGAAAGCCATGCTGAGTGCCTGGTACAAAGTGAGGAGCTCTGGGAAGAGCTCTAAGAAGGGCTATCCAGTTTAGGGAGAGCATCCTGGCTGCTGGTTGGGAGATAACTTGAACAGGTGCCTAACTGAAGATAAGGAATTCAGTTAGAAAGCTTGCTATATGCTAATGATGAAGGTCTGAATGAAGGAGTGGTGGTAAGGCTAGAGAAAAGAAAGTGATGTGAGAGATGAGAAAGTAAGACTGACAGGACTTGGTGACTGATGGGATTGGAAGGAGGAGTCAGAGTGAAGGAAGAATGTGAAATGATGCCCTGGTTTCTGGCTTGGGTGACTGGGGGAATGCTGATATTACTGAACACAGGTAATGGAGGGACAGGTTTAACAGAGGCAGGGAGGGATGAGGAATTCAGCTTTGGACATGTGCCATGGGAGGTACCTGTGGGACATTCATGAGATGCCCCATAGGCAAATACATTTATAGGCTGAAATGTAGATGCAAGATATGAGCTGGAGACAGAAGTTTGGGATCAGCAGCCTATGGGTAGAAGCTATACGCATCTAAGTGTTGAGATAATTTAGGGTGGTGTGGAGGTGGCAAGGTGAGGGGCTTGAACAGCGGGAAGAGGAAAAAAAAAATCCCAGGCAGAACCTGGGCCATGTTTCAATTATAGGCAGGTAGAAGAAGAGGAGCCTGAGAAAGAGTCCTCAGAAATGTAAGAGGAAGAGCCTCCCTCGTGATCCAGGGGTTAAGTATCTGACGTGCAATGCAGGGGACACTGGTTCTATCCCTGGTCCAGAAAGGAGCAACTGAGCCCATGTGCCACAACTACTGAGCCTGAACTCGAGAGCCCTTGAGCCGCAACTACTGAGCAATCATGCTGCAGTTACTGAAGTCTGGGTGTCGAGAGCCCATGCTCCACAACAAGAGAAGCCACTGCAATGAGAAGCCAGGCACCACAACTGAAGAGTAGCCCCCACTCACCTCAACTAGAGAAAAGCTCGCACAGCAATTAAACCTAGTGCAGCCAAAAATAAAAATAAATAAATAAAAAAGTAAGAGGAAGCCCAGGAGGGTAGTGTCACAGATCCAAGGGAGGAAAGAGACTGTCCAGAAGAAGGGGCAGGGTGTCAGACACAATGGAGTCACCAAGTAAGAGGAGGACTGAAAAGAGCCTAATGGATTCAGTTATTCAGGTCACTGGTCGATCTCGGCAGGGACAGTTTCAATGGGATGAGGATGGAGGGCTGCCAAAAAAGCAGAGTGAAAGGAAAAGGGAAAAGAGCAGTAGTGTGAGGAGGATGAAGGATTTTGTTTGTTTTAAAATGGGAGAAACACATTGGTATGTTTCTATGCTGAGGGAGGAAAGCCAGTACAAGTACCACAGTGCAGAGATCTGAAACAACAGTACTGTTTGGAAAGCACGGAGTAGAGACTGCTATGGCTAGATCCCTGGATTTTATGGGGAAGTGGTGAGAGATGAAGCTGGAAATACAGATGGGCCAGAAAATGGCCAGGTGGCTCCCTGGTCATACGGAATTTCAGAGAAGAAATACATTAGAAGATAAAATAGTTATAAAAAGTGACATCAAAAACCCAGGACTTAAGTTGGACCTTGAAAGATAGCTATGCTGCAGATGGTTTGATGGGGAATGGGAGAATGACTTCAGTGTGGGAGAGAAGGGGAGACAGATGTGATGTGTACACAGAGCCAGAAATAGCAGGGCATGTTGTGGAGGCCATGTAGCTGGAGTAGAGAGCGTGGGCAGAGAAGCTGTGAAAGACAGCTGAGGAGGTAAACTGGGACCAGGGTACAAAGGTTTGGAAGGCCTAGCTATAGTTTTTAGAATTCATCCTATAAGCAGTGATGTGCCACTTAGTTCTAAGCAGAGGAGGTACCACGCACAAAGTGGTATTTTAAGGAGATCAGCATAGCTATGATATTTAAAAGGAAAACGTCCTCAGGGTGACAGTGTTAGGAGACTCCTGACCAGGTGTGTTGGGTAAGGAATGGACTTAGCAGAGGCAGCAAGAACACACTGGAAGTGGGTGAATCGCAGCAATATTGCTAAGGAAGAACTAACAGCAGGTACTCATTACTAGTCAAGGAAATCATGCTGAGTACAATAATTAGCATATTATTAAGAACAGAAAGGAAAGGAAACTGAAAAGTAGTTTGAGTTAAGAAAAGAACTAGGAGAGTGAGGATTCACAAACAAGAAGAGTTTCAAGATGGATATGTTCAAGTGTCAATGCCACAGAGAAGTCAGGTAAGATGGACACTGAAAAGAACCAATTCATTTTGGCAACTAAGATATCACTGGTGATTTTTTACACAGTGGTTTTAGCAAGGTGGGTATAGATTACAGAGAGAGTGAATCAGGTGCCTAGATACAAAGTCAGTATTAAAAAATAAATTTCACTTCCATATACCAAAAACAAAGTTAAAATACAAAATTTTTAAAGATTATACTTATCCTGGTTACATGAATTTATTCAGTTTATGAGAATTCAGCAAGCTATTCACTTATGATATATGTACTTTTCTGTTTGCATATCATACTTTACTAAAAAGATTTTAAAATATCACTTGCAATAGAGTCAAAATACAAATCACCCAAGAATAGAACAAAAGATGTATAAGATGTCTATAAGGAAAATTATTGAGAAATATTAAAGAAGTCCTCAATAAGTGAGGAGATATACATAGATTTGGAAGACTTATTTTTACTTAGCAGAACAGAGTACACAGAAACAGACCAAGGTATATTTGGGCACTTAATATACGACAGAAGTGGCACTGCTCATCAGAGGGAAAAGGATGGATTTTTCAATAAATACTGCTAGGACAAATGGGTATTTACATGGAAAATGAAAATTGGACCCCTACATCATTCTATGTTCAAAAAATAGTTTCAGATGAATTAAAGACTTAAATGTGAAGGCAAAATTGTGAAGTTTTTATTAGATAGTACAGAATACCTTGGGGGTTCTGCAGGATTTCTTAAATAAGACATAATATAAAAGAATCATAAATGAAAAGAGAGTGAATGAACAAACCAGAGACAAGATATGAGCAAAACATGTAGGGGTGGGGAGGTTTGCAATAAATATAACTGAACAGTCACTTGCCTTGTGAACCCCAAGAACAGTATGAAAAGATAAAAAGATATGACACTGAAAGATGAACTCCCCAGGTTGGAAGGTGTCCAATACACTATTGGAGGAGAGTGGAGAAGTAACTCCAGAAAAAATGAAGAAAAGGAGCCAAAGAGAAAAAACACCCAGTTGTGGATATGACTGGTGATGGAAGTGAAGTCTGATGTTATAAAGAGCAATATTGCATAGGAACCTGGAATGTTAGGTCTATGAATCAAGGCAAATCGAAAGTGGTCAAACAGGAGATGGCAAGAGTGAACATTGACATTTTAGGAATCAGTGAACTATAATGGACTGGAATGGGTGAATTTAACTCAGATGACCATTATATCTCTACTGTGGGCAAGAATCCCTTAGAAGAAATGGAGTAGTCCTCATAGTCAACAAAAGAGTTTGAAATGCAGCAGTTGGGTGCAATCTCAAAAACAACAGAATGATCTCTGTTCGTTTCCAAGGCAAACCATTCAATTTCACAGGAATCCAAGTCTATTCCCCAACCACCAATGCCAGAGAAGCTGGCAAAGAAGTTGAACGGTTCTATGAAGACTTCTACACATGGACATCACCAAATGGTCAATACTGAAATCAGACTGATTATATTCTTTGCAGCCAAAGATGGAGAAGCTCCATACCATTAGTGAAAATAAGACCAGGAGCTGACTGTGGCTCAGATCATGAACTCATTATTGCAAAATTCAGACTTAAATTGAAGAAAGTAGGGAAAACCACTAGACCATTCAGGTATGACCTAAATCAAATCCCTTACAGTGGAAGTGACAAAATAGATTCAAGGGATTAGAAATGATAGACAGAGTGCCTGAAGAACTATGGATGGAGGATCATAACATTGTACAGATGGTGGTGATCAAAGCCATTCCCAAGAAAAGAAATGTAAAAAGGCAAAACTGTTGTCTGAGGAGGCCTTACAAATAGCTGAGAAAAGAAGAGAATTGAAAGGCAAAGGAGAAAAGGAAAGATATATCCACCTAAATGCAGAGTTCCAAAGAACAGCAAGGAGAGATAAGAAAGCCTTCCTCAGGGGTCAATGCAAAGAAATAGAGGAAAAGAATAGAATGGGAAAGACTAGAGACCTCTTCAAGAAAATTAGAGATACCAAGGGAACATTTCATGCAAAGATGGGCACAATAAAGGACAGAAATGGTATGGACCTAACAGAAGCAGAAGATATTAAGAACAGGTGGCAAGAATACACAGAACTATACAAATAAGAGAGAAGGCAGTGGCACCCCACTCCAGCACTCTTGCCTGGAAAATCCCATGGACGGAGGAGCCTGGTGGGCTGCAGTCCATGGAGTCACTAAGAGTCGGACACAACTGAGCGACTTCACTTTCACTTTTCACTTTAATGCATCGGAGAAGGAAATGGCAACCCACTCCAGTGATCTTGCCTGGAGAATCCCAGCGACGGGGGAGCCTGGTGGGCTGCCGTCTATGGGGTCGCACAGAGTCAGACACGACTGAAGCGACTTAGCAGCATACAAATAAGATCTTCATGACCCAGATAACCATGATGGTGTGATCACTCACCTAGAGCCAGACATCCTTAAGTTTGAAGTCTAGTGGGCCTTAGGAAGTATCACTATGAGCAAAGCTAGTGGAGGTGATGGAATTCCAGTTGAACTATTTCAAATTCTAAGAGATGATGCTGTGAAAGTGCTGCACTCAATATGCCAGCAAATTTGGAAAACAGCAGTGGCCACAGGACTAGAAAAGGTCAATTTTCATTGTAATCTCAAAGAAGGGCAATGCCAAAGAATGCTCAAACTACCACACAATTGCACTCATCTCATACACTAGCAAAATAATGCTCAAAATTTTCCAAGTGAGGCTTCAACAATACATGAACCGAGAACTTCCAAATGTTCGAGCTGGATTTAGAAAAGGCAGAGGAACCAGAGATCAAATTGCCAACATCCACTGGATCATTGAAAAAGCAAGAGAGTTCCAGAAAAATATCTACTTCTGCTACATTGGCTATGCTAAAGCCTTTGACTGTGTGGGTCACAACAAACTGTAAAATTCTGCAAGAGATAGGAAAACCAGACTGCCTGTCCTGCCTCCTGAGAAATCTGTATGCAGGTCAAGAAGCAACAGTTAGAACCGGACGTGGAACAACAGACCGTTTCCAAACTAGGAAAGTAGTACGTCAAGGCTGTATATTGTCACCTTGATTATTTAATGCAGCCATGAAATTAAAAGACGCTTACTCCTTGGAAGGAAAGTTATGACCAACCTAGGCAGCATATTAAAAGGATGAAGCACAAGCTGGAATCAAAATTGCCGGGAGAAATATCAATAATCTCAGATATGCAGATGACCCCACCCTCATGGTAGAAAGTGAAGATGAACCAAAGGGGACGACAGAGGATGAGATGGTTGGATGGCATCACTGACTCAATGGACATGAGTTTGAGCAAGTTCCAGGAGTTGCTGATGGACAGGGAAGCCTGGTCTGCTGCAGTCCTTAGGGTTGCAAAGTGTCAGACACAACTGAGCTACTGAACTGAAGAGTGACTAGAATGTACAGCATATAAAGAACGACTTTTCAAAATCAGTAACAGACTGATACAATAGAAAAATGGGCAAGAATAGAATAAGCCTTTAACAGAAAAGAAAATATACATGGGCAATAATCATATGCAAAAGTGATCAACCATTTATCCAGTTAATGAAAATTAAAACAACAATGAAGTTTGCCACTCCACACACACTGAACTGGCAACTGTTTAAAATTCTGCTAAAACATGTGGAATATAACCACCTCAGGAATGATGAGCAACATGGACTCTCACACACTGGAACACTGTGGAAGACAACTAGGTGTATATGTACCCTATGACCCAGTAATTCTATTTCTAGGTATATACCTTAAAAAATTCTTACACATATGGATCAGGATACATTAACAAAAATGCTTGATTATGAGAACCAAAAACTGGAAACAGAAATATCCATCACCAGTAGAAAGAATAAATAGTGGTATAATCATACAATGGAAACTGTACTGAAATGGAAATAAAAGAACTATGCCTATATGAACATATGAACCTTTTACACAATGTTGAATAGAAGATGTAAGACACAAAAGATTACATATAGTACAATTCCACTTACATAAAGTTTAAAAGTAAACAGAACTAAATTATGTTGTTTAGATATGTATACACAAGTGGCACCACTGTCAAGGAAAGCAAGGGAATTACTATCCCAAGAATCAGGAGTGTTTACTTTTAGAGAAAAGGGAGGGGATCGTGAGCTGTGAGGATTATATATGGGTGCTGGAAATGGTTTTTTAAAAAAATGTTTCATTTTTAACCTAAATGTAACTACATGGGTATTCACTTTATAATTATTAATAAACTATACACATGGTTTATGCAATTTTCTGTAGGTATATCTCACTAAAAAATTTAACAGTGATTCACACATGTTGCTAAGCAGTGTAAACATTTTTAAGGAGTTTAACTTTAAAGGGAAGCAGATAGGGTAGCATTTACAGGAGAAATCAGGACTGAAGAAACTTGTGTATATATGTTTCCCAAAATATATGTACAAGAATATTCACAGCAGCACTATTCAGTAGCTCCAGACTGGAAATTACTCAAATGCCCATCCAACAGTAGAAAGGAATAAACTGTGGAATATGTATAGTAATGAAAATGAACGAATACAACTACATGCAATAATATGGATGAATCTCACAAACATAATGTTGAGTTAGGGTTACTAGATTTAGCAAAAGAAAAATATATAGGATATCTAGTTAGTTAAATTTGAATTTCAGATAAATGATGAATCATTTTTAATATATGTATCCTCCATGCAAAATGATTCACCATTTATCTGAAGTTCAAATTTAACTAACCAACCTGTATTTTCTTTGACAACCTTGTAAGGTTTCATACATTGTATGAAAGAAGTCAGACACAAAGGTTACCCTCTAGGGAAGATAGAGACTGGAAGTGGGCATAGGTGGTAATTCTAGGATGTTTATATATTGTTTCTTGATCTGGGCGTTAATTACATGGTTATATTCACATTGTGAACATTCACCAAACTGTATAATTATGATTTGAGCACCTTTCTATATGTACCTTATACTTCAATTAAATCATCTACCTGTTATCCATCTGTAATCTATTTATAACCTATCTGGCAGAAATCTGAACATGTTTTATATTCAAAGTCACAATAAAAAGTACGGATAAACCTGGGACTTCCCTGGCAGTCCTGTGGTTAAGACTCTGTGCTTCAAATGCAGGGGGTGCAGGTTTGATCTCTGGTCAGAGAACTAAGTTTCCACATGTTGAACTGCATGGCCAAAAGAAAAAGTAGGGATAAACTTAACAAGAAATGTACAGCACCCACAATGACTAAAGCGAGAGAAACACTTTGAATGGGTAATTTAATCCAAAATATAAACGGCCTATAAATATAAAAGTATGTTCAAATTCACTCATAACTATGGAAATGAAAATGAGATATCATTTTTAATTTATCAAATTGATAATACTTAGTAGAAAAGTGAGAAAACTTTATAAAATGAATAATTGCATACCTTCATGGGAATTCAAAAATGTAGATGAATTTTTAACAAGATGGTAGGTTAAAGACATCCCAGATTCCCTCTATTCCCAAGTTGGATCCATCTATTCTGCTCTTGAGCCAAGTAGGTACTGTTGTCAACAGAGAATGAGGTCACAAGATGGGTTTGAGACCTGAGAATAAGGGGTGAGGCAGGATTTTTCACCTTTGGAACAGATGAGAGCTCTGGGCTACTGGCCTGAGGTCTGATGTAGGAGAGACAAAGTGCAAGAATGGGAACACAGCTTCCGGTGAGGGCTTGGCCTGCAGGACTCTATTAACTCCTAGGGGAGAGTCAATATTGCCTATCAGAGTTTGCCAGGTTTTCGTGGATCTGAAAATGCTGAGAAGAAACTGAAGAGTTGGATTGGGTCCTCCCTACCTTGAGACAAGGACAGCACCCAGGGAACAAAAGTACAGAGAGGCCTCCTCTTGATCCCTCCCAAGAAGGTGACAAGCTGAATGACAACATGCCTGCTGCGACAAGCTGACTCACAACATGCTTGCTGCTACAGTCCCGGCTCATGGGCAGAAACCACTGTGACTTTTCCATTCAACACAGCTGGCTATGATGTAAGGCACCCCAGCATTAGACTTGAGCCCCAATGAGTGGACAAAGGAAAATAACAACACACATAAGGAGACCGGGAAGTCAATAAGAGGAATAAGCAGATGCTTGGAATAGGGCTTTTATGAAATAGAGCTGCTGAAGGAAGCAGACAACTTGAGCTTAAAAAAGATCTCTCAAGGACATTAAAGTACAGCATAAAAAAGACTTCTGGAATTAAAAGAATGAGATACCATTTACCAAAACCAGTAGCAATTAACATTCCAAATATTAAAATACTAAAACTATTCCAATTAAAATCAGAAACTAGATTCCTCCCAAGGAAAGCAACTTTACAAGCTCAGGATGTATCCTTCGACATGCTTCTTACTAATAAACAAAAAAGAGAATTAAAAAACAGGAATAAATTTTGGCAAAGAGATAATTTTCTTTTTACTGATATGATTTTATACTAAGAAAATCCAAGACTAGTTTAAAAAACTTAGAACAGAACTATATGCTTTGGGACCCCATGGACTATGCAGTCCATGGAATTCTCCAGGCTAGAATACTGGAGTGGGTAGCCGTTCCCTTCTCCAGGGGATCTTCCCAACCCAGGGATTGAACCCAGGTCTCCCGCATTGCAGGCGGATTCTTTACCAGCTGAGCTACCAGGGAAACCCCTTAAAAACTTAGAGTATATGGATCAAGATGGATGAATCTCAGGACTTCTCTGGTGTTCCAGTGGTTAAGAATCTGCCTTCGATCCCTGGACGAGAAACTAAGATCCCACATGCTGTGGGGCAACTAAGCCTGTGCGCCACAACCAGAAAGCCCACTTGCTTTGGAGCCCAAGCGCCACAACTAGAGAGCCTGTAGGTCACAACTACTGAGGCTGTACACCACTACTAGAAAGAAGCCCGTGCAATGAAAGATCCTCAATGCTGCAATGAAGATCCAACGAAGATCCTGCATGCTGCAACAAAGACCCGATACAGCCAAATATATAAATATTTTTTAAAATAACAAATATTTTTTAAAAGATGGATGAATATCACAAATTTAACACTGAGAAAAAAAGTCAGTGATGAAAGGACAAATACATTTGAAACCACTTATGAAAAGTTTAGAAACAGGTAAAATAGCACTATATATCATTGCTGTTGCTGCTAAGTCGCTTCAGTAGTGTCTGACTCTGTGCGACCCCATAGATGGCAGCCCACCAGGCTCTATGTCCTTGGGATTCTCCAGGCAAGAACACTGGAGTGGGTTGCCATTTTCTTCTCCAGTGCATGCATGCCTGCTAAGTTGCTTCAGTCGTGTCCAACTCTGTGTGAACCTATGGACAGCAGCCCACCAGGCTCCTCTGTCCATGGGATTTTCTCTAGGCAAGAATACTGGAGTGGGTTGCCATTTCCTTCTCCAACTATATATCATTAAGGGATAACAAGAGTAATGAAATTAATGGAAAAGATAAACATCACATTCAGAATGGTAGGTACATGCATATCTCAGTCTGACATAACCTGCCCCAATTCCTTACCACACAACTGACACTGTTCAGGTAAGGATCACCAAAAACCTCGATGGAGAGACAAATTCATCTGCTTCTTCTCAGTCTTCATCTTACAGAACCACTCTGAAGCATCTGACCCAGGTGACAATCCCTTCTTTCTAGAAACTCTTACTTCAGTTTTTTTTTTTTAGCTACTATTATCCTATGTCTCTTGAACCTCTTTAGCTGGCTCCTTTACCCTTGACTCTTGAATATCAATGCTCCTCACTAATATTAGAGTTGCTTCTCTCAATATCTAGTCTTTCTCTACAATTCTCTCCCAGGGCAACCTAACTCATAGATTCCAAATATTTTATCTCCAATCCAGATGTTCCTTTTACACTCTAGTACTGAATTTTCCTATTTTTTCCTGGACTTTTCTAATATGCATTTCAAATCTGACACATCCAAAATCAAACTCATCTTTCTGCTTCCTATATACCTATGGCTTGTTTTCTCACTAGCTTTCCTTTCAGTTAATGGCATCTCCCACTTAATTTAAGACTCAACTGTGATTTTGTCATAAACTTCTTTGCCTCATAAATCAAATCTGACACTTGAGTACACCTCCTCCCTCCACCCCCAGTAATGCAATATGCAACAAAATTCTGATGAGCCATATCCACCCTCTGAAAATATTTTAGAGGGGCTAGCAACCTTCTTACCCACTCCAGTGTTCTTGCCTGGAGAATCCCAGGGACGGGGGAATCTGGTGGGCTTCCGTCTATGGGGTCGCACAGAGTCAGACACAACTGAAGCGACTTAGAAGCAGTAGCAGCAGCAGCAACCTTCTTAGCTCTTGATAGGTAGAAAATCATGCCCTCCAACAGTGGAGTCTTGGCTTTGGGAATTATATTTTGTTAGCCAAATAACACAATTCCACTGGTACAAGTCACATCCCCATAAGCCTCTTCCACCCTCAAAAATTTATCTCGGATGATGATAAGCACCATAGCAAGCTCCTAGGAGTCTTAGTTCATCTGAGCTTGTTTATAAATATCAGTAGGACCCCTATAGGAGAAGGCAATGGCACCCCACTCCAGTACTCTTGCCTGGAAAATCCCATGGACAGAGGAGCCTGGTGTGCTGCAGTCCATGGGGTCACTGAGAGTTGGACATGACTCAGTGACTTCACTTTCACTTTTCACTTTCATGCATTGGAGAAGGAAATGGCAACCCACTCCAGTGTTCTTGCCTGGAGAATCCCAGGGACAGCGGAGCCTGGTGGGCTGCCATCTATGGGGTCGCACAGAGTCGGACACGACTGAAGCGACTTAGCAGCAGCAGCAGCAGGACCCCTATATTCTATATTAACCACCACTCAGAGCAAGTGAAAACACAGAAGATGGAATTAATAATTACTAAAAGGCTACTATATACCAAGAATTATGTTGTATTTTTTTTTACAATATTAGTTCATTTAATCCTCACATCTTTGTGGAAGTATAATATTCAAGTATACATTCAAATCCTATTTTACAAACGAGGAAATTGAAGCTCTGAAGAAAAAAAAAAAAAAAAAAAGCAACCTGGGATGTGTATGCAAAACTCTCTAAAGAAATTAAGTTAAATTCCTTTGAGATTTGAAGATGCTGCCAAGTGAGAAAGCCGGCAATCACTTGTGAATCTATCACTGGTGGATCAGAAATGGCAAAATCTTTGAGATTAAAAACAGCTGAATCAGATTAACATAAGAAAAGATATACAGGAAAGAACTGCTGTAAAAAGGTGGCACCAACTCTATGGATAATGCAGACTTGAAGGCAGTGGATCCAGCAAACAAGAGGGAGCCTTGGGACAACAATCAAGGTAATTGGTTGTAGTACCAGAGTAGGAGTAGGTCACTGGGGCTAGTAGCAAATGATACGGCAGGAATAAGTCCAAACACAAACATTAAATAAAACAAGTAGAATAAAAAAACCTCTGTTAAAAAAGAACATCTGATTGGGTTGAATGAATGAATGAATGAACTCAAGATACATGGTTTCAATTAATAGATGCAAAAAGACACACCAAGCAAGGGCTAACAAATAGAATGTAGGTGAAGAAATATTAACCAAACAAAATAGATATAATCATGTAAGAAGATACATGCCATGATACTTTATGCAGCTAGCAACATAGCTTAAAAATATATAATACATAAAGAAATAAATGGAGAAATTGACAAATTCTTGATTGTAAGAAAATAACATTAAGCAAATAACAGGATGGGACGTGGAGACTGTGAATAGTACATTTAATGAGTTTCATAGGTATACACCCAACAGAAAAATACTCTTTTCAAATATACATGGAATATTAACAAAGATCAAATAAGAATTAGGCAAAATTTCAAAAAACAGAAATCATATACACTTAATGATCATAAATGCAAAAAATCAGAAAGTAACCACAAAAGACTACATAGAGATACTTTCTACCTAACTGTTAGGTTAAAGAGAAAATTAAAGAGGAAATCTCCCATAGCTACTGAACCCTGTGTGCCTAGAGCCCATGCTCTGCAACAAGAAAAGCCACCACAATGAAAAGCAGCCCCTCCTCACTACAACTAGAGAAAGCTCATGTGTAGCAATGAAGACTCAGTGCTGCCGAAAAAAAAAAAAATAAAATAAACAAAATTTTAAAAAGGAAACCTCCTATTTAAACGTGAACAGTTAGAGTACCATTTGTCACAATTATAAGATTATATTCAAGTGGTACTTAGAGGAAAAATGTATAGTTTTAAATATATCTTTTTAGACAGGGACAATTGAAAATAAAGGAGCTCTACCATCAAAAGAGAGACAATCAAACAGTATGTACAAATAAAAGAGAAAAAAAAACTGATCCTGAATGTGATTTAGCCTCCAGATCCAACTAGCAATTTGTGGGAAATACAGAGGAAAGACAAACATGTTAAAACTACATGGCACACAATCAGTGAAGTTCAAGACTATGAGAAATTCTATAAGACAACCTGCTTTCTTCAATAAACAAAGTCTAGGAATTTGAGGAGTAAGGGGAGATGGAGGGGGTACCTATAGATTAAAAGACCTATCAAGTACAAGTAATAACAATATGTGGACTTTACTTAAATCCTGATGCAAACAAATAAAATCAGTGAGACTTGGCAATTTGAACGCTTACTAGACATTTGATGATATTAAGTCATTATTATTAATTTTTAGGAGATTAAATTTTTTAAAGATTTCTCTTTTTTTTCAGATACAAACTGAAATAAATAAAAACATATGTCTGGGATTTGCTTCAAAATAATATCACAGGGAGAAAGTGGTTAGGATACAGATGAAACAAGACTGGTCATAAATTAGTCACTGTTGAAACTGCATGATAGGTACATGGGGGCTTCATTATAACATCCTGGCCTCTTTTGAATATGCTTATAAAGCTTTTTTTAAAAAAATTAATTATTTTAATTGGAGGCTAATTACTTTACAATATTGTAGTAGTTTTTGCCAAACATTGACATGAATCAGCCACGGGTACACATGTGTTCCCCATCCATAAACCCCCTCCCACCTCCCTCCCCATCCCATCCCCCAGGGTCATCCCAGTGGACCAGCCCTGAGCACCCTGTCTCATGCATCAAACCTGGACCAGCGATCCGCTTCACATATGATAATACACACGTTTCAACACTACCCTCTCAAATCATCCCATCCTCGCCTTCTCTCACATAGTCCAAAAGACTATTCTATACATCTGTGACTCTTTTGCTGTCTCGCATACAGGGTTATCGTTACCATCTTTCTAACTTCCATATATATGCGTTAGTATACTGTATTGGTGTTTTTCTTTCTGGCTTACTTCACTCTGTATAATAGGCTCCAGTTTCATCCACTTCATTAGAATGGATTCAAATGTATTCTTTTTAATGGCTGAGTAATATTCCATTGTGTATATGTACCACAGTTTTCTTATTCATTTGTCTGCAGATGGGCATCTAGGTTGCTTCCATGTCCTGGCTATTGTAAACAGTGCTGCGATGAACATTGGGGTACATGTGTGTCTTTCAATTCTGGTTTCCTTGGTGTGTATGCCCAGTAGTGGGATTGCTGGGTCGTATAGCAGTTCTATTTCCAGTTTTTTAAGGAATCTCCACACTGTTCTCCATAGTGGCTGTACTAGTTTGCATTCCCACCAACAGCGTAAGAGGGTTCCTTTTTCTCCACACCCTCTCCAGCATTTATTGCTTGTAGACTTTTTGAGAGCAACCATTCTGACTGGCGTGAGATGGTACCTCATTGTGGTTTTGATGTGCATTTCTCTGATAATGAGTGATGTTGAGCATCTTTTCCTGTGTTTGTGAGCCATCTGTATGTCTTCTTTGGAGAAATGTCTGTTTAGTTCTTTGGCCCATTTTTTGATTAGGTCATTTATTTTTCTGGAACTGAGCTGCAGGAGCTGCATGTACATTTTTGAGATTACTTCTTTGTCAGTTGCTTTGCTTGCTATTATTTTCTCCCATTATGAGCAGGATCCTCTATGACCCACCTCCCAGAGTAATGGAAATAAAAGCAAAAATAAACAAATGGGACCTAATTAAACTTAAAAGCTTTTGCACAACAAAGGAAACCATAAGCAAAGTGAAAAGACAGCCTTCAGAATGGGAAAAAGCTTTTTAAAAAAGAAAAGGAAGAGAAGAAGAGAGTTAAGTTTTCAACTCAGGAAGCCATAAAAAGCATGCATGTGTGCATGCTCAGTCACTTCAGTTGTGTCCAACTCTGCGACTGTGGCCTGCCAGGCTCCTCTGTCAATGGGATTTTCCAGGCAGGAATACTGGAGTGGTTGCCACACCCTCCTCCAGAGGATTTCCCGAACCAGGAATTGAACCTGCACCTCCTCCATCTCCTGAGTGCAGGCAGATTCTTTACCCACTAAGCCACCTGGCAAGCTCCATAAAAAGCATATATCTAAACAAAATAAAATAACCTGGGAGGAAGTCATTAATTGAGAGCAAAAAGTTAAATAGGGGAAAAAGTACAGTTAAATACAAATCTGTCAAATAATGATAGGAAAAAAATAGTGAAGATATGTAAGCAAATGAACTGAAAGGAGAGACATAATTACAGAATAGATTAAAAATAGTAAATTTGCATGCAGTATTATATCAATAAACTTGACAATCCAGACAAAATAATTTTCTAAGAA
>SJYT01069288.1:49407-69040 GCA_006410635.1 Cephalophus harveyi | reverse complement strand
TCCTCTGTCCGTGAGATTTTCCAGGTAAGAATACTGGAGTGGGTTGCCATTTTCTTCTCCAGGGGATCTTCTCAACCCAGGGATTGAACCTGCTTCTCTTGTACTGCAGGTGAATTCTTTTAATGCTGAGCCACAAGGGCAGCCCATGCATATACCCTGTCTCTTATACACATCTTTATTTTTATAATTTCTTCTATCAATAATTTATAAAAGAAAATACTAAATGTTCATTAATTCCCAGTCAATGATAAAATCCAATACTCATTTCTTATTTTAAAAATATGTAATTCTTAAACCAGGACTCAAAGGTCACTTCCTTAACTTGATAAAGGCTATCTGCCAGTAGATAAAGGTGAAACACTAGCAACATTCTGGTTAGAGCAAAAAAAGGAAAAAAAGATGAGAATGGTTACTATCATTGGTACTAAACCTTATACTGAAAAAAGACATGAAAAAAATATATATTGGAAAGGAAGAGGCCAAAGTATGTATTTGAAAATAATGTGAATATCTACCTGGGAAATCCAACAAACACAACTGACAAATTACGAGAAACTAAGAAGGCAACTCAGCAATGTGGTTAGATATAAGATGGAAATTTGAAAATGAATACTTTTCCTAAACACGACTAGAAAAAAAAAATAGAAAAAGAGGTATTCAAAATAGCAGCAAAAACTATAAAATTCCAGAATAAGCCTACCAAGATCTGTGGTGTAATAATTACATTAAGAAAACTACAAATCTTACCGAAAGACATAAAAGAAGACTTGAATAAATGTGGAGAGATCATGCTCATGGATGGGTAGGCTCAATTATACTTAATCTATAATTTGAATTTGGTTCTCAATAAAAATCCCAAAAAGATTTTTCACAGAACCTGACAATTTGATTCTAAAATTCACCTGGAAATAAAATATCAAAATAGTTCTGATAAAAGAAAAGTGAGGGGAAACCTGTCCTCCCAGAGATTAAAACATACTAAAAACTAGATTCAATAAAAGGTTTAAGAATAAACAAATTCACTAATAGGGCAGAATAGTGGCCAGAAATAGATCCACACATTGTATTGGTCAACTCAGTACACTCAGATACTAAGTCAAAGGAGTAAAGGAGTTTCTTTTTAATAAATGGTGCTAGAAGAACTGGATATTCACTGCGGGTAGAGGATGATTTTCAACCCACACCTCAGTTTATAACCAAAAACTAACTCAAAATAGATTATACAACTAATGTAAAAGCTAAAACTATAAAGCTTCAAGTAGAAAACTTTGGAAATTATCTTCATCACTTTGGGTATACAAAGATTTCTTGGACAAGATACCAACAGCTCTAAGCACTAAAGAAAACAAAACTTGACAAAACTGAACTTTATCAAAATTAAAGTTTTTGTGCAAATAAAAACTACAGTGACATACCACCTCACATCAGTTAGGATGATCATCATTACAAGTCTACAAATAACAAATGCTGGAGAGGGTGTGGAGAAAAGGGAATCCTCTTGCACTGTTGGTAGGAATTTAAGTTGGTACAGTCATTATGAAAATAGTATATAGGTTCCTCACAGAACTAAAAATAGAGTTGCCTTATGATCCAGCAATCCCACTCCTAGACATATATCCAGACAAAACTGTCATTTAAAATGATACCTGCACCCCTACATTCATAGCAGCACTATTCACAACAGCCAATATGTGAAAACAACCTAGATGTTCAATGATAGATGAATGGATAAAGAAGATGTGGTACATACACACAACTGAATACTACTCAGTCATAAAAAAGAATGAAATAATGCCATTTGCAGCAACATGGATCAACCCAGAGATTATCATACTAAGTGAAGCAAGTCAGAAAGACAAATAACCATATGAATCATTTATATGTGGAATCTAAACTATGACACAAATGAACTTTTCTACAAAACAGACTCACAGACAGAGAACAGACTTGTGGTTGCCAATGGGGAGGGCGGTGGAGGAGGGATGGAAGGGGAGTTTGGTTCTCAGTTCAGTTCAGTCGCTCAGTTGTGTCCGACTCTTTGTGACCCCATGGACTGCAGCATACCAGGCCTCCCTGTCCATCACCAACTCCCAGAGTTTACTCAAACTAATGTCCATTGAGCTGGTGATGCCATCCAACCATCTCATCCTCTGTCGTCCCCTTCTCCTCCTGCCTTCAATCTTTCCCAGCATCAGAGTCTTTTCCAATGAGTCAGTTCTTTGCATCAGTGGCCAAAGTATTGGAATTTCAGCTTCAACATCAGTCCTTCCAATGAATATACAGGACTGATCTCCTTTAGGATGGACTGGTTGGATTTCCTTGCAGTCCAAGGGACTCTCAAGAGTCTTCTCCAGCACCACAGTTCAAAAGCATCAATTCTTCAGTGCTCAGCTTTCTTTATAGTCCAACTCTCACATCCATACATGACTACTGGAAAAACCATAACCTTAACGAGACAGACCTTTGTTGGCAAAGTAATGTCTCTGTTTTTTAATATGCTCTCTAGGTTGGCTGTAACTTTTCTTCCAAGGAGTAAGCATCTTTTACTTTCATGGCTGCAGTCACCATCTGTGGTGATTTTGGAGCCCCCCCCCAAATAAAGTCAGCCACTGTTTCCATTGTTTCTCCATCTAGTTTGGTTCTAGCAGATGCAAAGTAGTATATATAGAATGGATAAACAACAAGGTCCTACTCTATAGCACAGGGAACTATATTCAATATTCTGTGATAAACCTTAATAGAAAAGACTATAAAAAAGAATGTATACATATATATAACTGAATCACTTTGCTGTACAGAAGAAATTAACACATTATAAATCAATTATACTTCAATAAAAAATTTAAAATTCTTATTCAACAAAAGACATCACTAAAAAGATATACAAGCCACATACTGGAAAAAAATATTTGAAATATGCATATCTGATGACTGAATTCAGAATATATAAAGAACTGCAAATATCAATAAAAAGATGATAACACAATTTAAAAAAATAGGCAAAATACTTGGATTCCCCTCCTCCCAAAAAAAGATATATGAATAGATAATAAGTACGTGAAAAGGGGCTCAACACTGTCATCCTGGAAATGAAAATTAAAACAATGATGAGATGACCAAGTGAAGTAAGTCAGAAAGAAAAAAGGCAAATAACCATATGATACCACTTATACATGGAATCTAAAATATGACACAAATGAACATACCTATGAAACAGACACAGACTGACAGGCACAGAGAACAGTAGGGGATGGAAGAACTGGGAGTTTGTGATTAATAAATGCAAACTATTATATATAGGATGGATAAACAAGGTCCTACTGTATAACACAGTGAATAATATTCAATATTCTATGATAAACCATAATGGAAAAGAATACAAATATGTATAAACTGAGTCACTTTGCTGTACAGCAGAAATTAACACAATATTATAAAAACTATATTTCAATAAAATTTAAAAAAAATTATGGGGGGGGAATTCCCTGGTGGGCCAGTGGTTAGGACGTGACGCTTTCACTGCCATGGCCCAGGTTCAGTCCCTGGTCTGGAAACTAAGATCTCGTAAGCTGCACGGTGTGGTTATAAAAAACAAAACAAAAAACACTATGATGAGATGTATTTGACACCCACTAGAATTTCTAAGACAATATCTTTATTTATGAAGCTGTGATAAGCTGGAACTTTCATAATATTGCTGGAGTATAAAACAGTACAAACCATATTACAGAATTGTTTGGCACTCAAAACTAAGCATATATCTACCTCTTCCACTCTTAGAGAAATGAAAATGTATGTTAACAAAAAGACCTGTACATGAATATTCAGGGTAGTCTTATTCATAATAGCTAAAAACTGGGAATAATTCTAATTTCTATCAATAGGAAAAATGGAAGAACAAGTATTATTATAATGATATAATGGAATACTACTCAGCAGTACAAAGGAACACATTATTAATCAAAGAAAGAACATGAAAAAAATCTGTCCCCAAAATCTTATGTTGAGCAAAAGCCAAACACATGAAAAAATAATGATTCCATTTATATGATGTTTAAGAACACATAAAAGTAATCTGGTGCTAGAAGTTAGAAAAGTGGTTTCTTAAAGTGGAATATGGGAAGGGTGAATTGACTGGAAAGAGGCACAAAAGAATTTTCTAGGGGAGATGGAAATGTTTTTTATCATGTTTGGGGTAGTAGTTGCATGAGTGCATATGACTATCAAAACTCAAGAAATTGAGCATTTTAAATATGTGCATTTTATTGCACATAAATTTCACCTCAAGAAAAAACTATATAGAAGAAATACACACATAAATGAATCAAAAGATTAACAAAGTTAGGGACTTCCCTGGTGGTATAGTAGCTTAAGACTCTGAGCTTCCAAGGCAGGGGGCCTGGTCAGAGAACTAGATCTTACATGCCACAACTAAGAATTCTCATGGCACAGCTAAAGATCCTGTGTGCTGCAAATAAGACCCAGCACACCCAAATAAATGAATTAATAAGATTAACAAAGTTAAAAAATGAGACTGAGAAAAATATATGCAATATATGTAACAAGGTTTAGTATCTAGAATATAGAAACAACTCCTAAAGTCAACCAGAAAAATTCAACCTGATAGAAAACAAAACAAAGGAATAAGCAGGCAAATTCATAAAAGTAGAAAGAGAAATGGAATAAACATGAAAAGATGCTCCATTTCATAAATAACTGGAGAAACACAGGTTTTAAAAAATAACATGCAATGTTCAAGATAGGCACAAATGAAAAAGATCAATAATATTCAGTATTGTCAGCAGTATAGGGAAACATATTCTCATATATTGATGTGCATACTGAGACAGACATTTTGGAGGACAATATTTAGTAGTATTTAAAAGCCTGAAATGTATACACTTCAAATTAGCAATTCCTCTTCCAGGTACATAGCCTAGGGAACACTCTCATGTGTGTATCATGCACAAGGCTGTTGACTGAGGCATCATTTTGCCACAGTCAAGAATCGAACAACCTAAATGTCAATTAAAATAGGAATAGTTAAAGTGAACTTAGTGTACTCTGGAATCCTAGATAGTTGAAAAAATGAGGTAGACTTATAAAGTGATAAAGAGTTCTGAGTTGGGAAGATCCCCTGGAGAAGGCAATGGCTACCCACTCCAGTATTCTTGCTTGAGAAATCCCATGGACAGAGAAGCCTGACAGACTACAGTCCATGGGGTCACAAAGAGTCGGACACGACTGAGCAACTAACACTTCACAAACAGAGTTCAAACATATATTGCTGAGACAAAAGCAAGCTGAAAAACAATATATGCTCTGCGTGTATGCATGCATGCTAAGTTGCTTCAGTTGTGTCCTACTCTTTGTGATCCTATGGACTATAGTCTGCCAGGCTCCTCTGTCCATGGGATTCTTCAGACAAGAATACTGGAGTGGGTTGCCATGCCCTCCTCCAGGGACCTTCCCAACCCAGGGATTGAACCCATGTCTCCTGTGGCTCCTGCACTGCAGACAGAATCTTTATTCCTGAGCCATCGAGGAAACCCCTAATATATGCAATATGATAGCATTTATCTTTAAAAACAAGAGGAAACACCAATAAAAGTATATACAGAAAAAAATCTTGAATGCTATCCCCCAGGCAGGTAAAAGTAATTACCTCTAGATTAGAATTAGATGGTAAATCAAGGGGGATTTTATCTTCATCCATATTGCTTATGTTTGTATACTGGGCTTTCCAAATGGCAACCCACTCCAGTATTCTTGCCTGGAGAATCCCAGGGATGGGGGAGCCTGGTGGGCTGCCGTCTATGGGGTCGCAGAGTCGGACACAACTGAAGCGACTTAGCAGCAGCAGCAGCACAGGTTAAAGTGTCTGCCTGCAATATGGGAGACCCAGGTTAAATCCCTGGGTAGGGAAGATCCCCTGGAGAAGGAAATGGCAACCCACTCCAGGATTTTTGCCTGGAGAATCCCATGGAGAAGCCTGGTGGGCTACAGTCCATGGGGTCGCAAAGAGTCGGACACGACTAAGTAACTTCACTTACTTACTTACTACTTGTTGATTCATGAACTTTGGGGCTTCCCAGGTGGCGCTAGTGGTAAAGAACCCACCTGTCAACGCAGGAGACATGGGTTCGATTCCTGAGTCAGGAAGATCCCTTGGAGAAGGGCATGGCAACCCACTCTAGTATTCTTGCCTGGAGAATCCCATGGACAGAGGAGCCTGGTGGGCTACAGTCCACTGGGTTGCAAAGAGTCGGACATGACTGAAGCAACTTAGCATGCACGCACACTACTTGTGTAATTAAAAAGAAATAAATTAATTTAGCAATGCCAAAATTTTTAAATGCATATAGCAAATGTATTACTAAATGTGCATTTATATATATATATATTGTTGTTGTTTAGTTGCTAGGTTGTGTCTGATTGTTTGTGACTCCATTGACTATAGCCCACCAGGTTCCTCTGTCCGTGAGATTTTCCAGGTAAGAATACTGGAGTGGGTTGCCATTTTCTTCTCCAGGGGATCTTCTCAACCCAGGGATTGAACCTGCTTCTCTTGTACTGCAGGTGAATTCTTTTAATGCTGAGCCACAAGGGCAGCCCATGCATATACCTGCATATAAAAATATGTGGTGATGATACACACCAGACTTAATAAGCCATGGTCAAACAAGAGCCTGACTGAAAAGTTAAAAGGAAGATCTGGGGAGTGAAATGTCCACTGGGGACTTTAAAAAAGCTCTGATATATTGCTGGAGAGCTAGAAAGCTGTATGCATGCTCAGGAAAGACCTAAAAGGCCCTCATTTTATACCTCTGGCTGACTTTGAGGCTCTGCTCAAGAAGTAAAAACTAAGACAGAGTTGTAAAGAACCTGGGCATTGAAAATAAGCCCCAACACAAACTCAGAGCCCTAGGAAAATGCTGGAAGAGATTATAGGCTCAAGGCATTAAAGGTAATGAGACCAATCATCGGGCTTCCCAAGAGGCACTAGCGGTAAAGAACCTGCCTGCCAATGCAGAGACATAAGAGATGTGGGTTCGATCCCTGGGTCTGGAAGATTCCCCTGGAGGAGGCCACTCCAGTATTCTTGCCTAGAGAATCCCATGGACAGAGGAGCCTGGCGGGCTACAGTCCGTAGCATTACAAAGAGTTGGACACGACTGATGCAACTTAGCACGCACACTTGCATTTATGACCAATCATTAGCTAACTACTAAAGTTAACTGAGCATACACTTCTGTGACCACAAACCTCAGGGAATTATAGAATTAGTCCAGTAAAGTCACAAGAGGTATAAAACAATAAGTTAGATTTATTTAAGGAGTACAAGATGGTTCAGCACCCAAAAATCAATTAATGCAATATACCATGTTGACAGAACAGAAAATAATGTGATCATGTCAACAGATGATGAAAAAAACATTTGACAAATTCATGATTAAAACATTCAACAAACTAGGTATAGAAAGGAATTTCCTCAACTTGCTAGGGGGAATCTATGAAAAGTCCACAGCTAACATCAGTCTTAACAGTAAAAGACTGAATGCTTTTCCCCTAAGATCAGGAACAGGACAACAACATCCACTTACACCACTTCTATTCAACACTGTACTGAAGGTTCTAGCCAGGAGAATTAGGTAAGAAAAGGAAATAAAGGTATCCAGACTACAAAGAAAGAAGTAAAACCATCTCTGTTCACACATGACATGACTTTGTAAATAGAAATCCTAGAGACTCCATTAAAAAACTATTAGAAATAACAAGTTCAGCAAGCTTGCACACACAAGATCAATATAAAAACTCAATAAATAATTTGAAAATGAAATTAAGTAAAAACAATTCCATTTACAAAAGCATTGCATTGAAAAGAACAAAATATTCAGGAATAAATTTAACAAAAGTAGTGTAAAACTTGTACTCTGAAAATTAAAAAAAAAAAAGCACTATTGAAAGATATTAAACAAGACCTAAATAAATGGAAAGACATCTGATGTTTATGAATTGAAATACTTGAAAAAATTGAAAGACAGCAATACTTCCTATATTGATTTACAGAGTCAACACAAGCCCTGTAAAAATTCCAGCTGACTTCTTTGCAGAATATGACAAGCTGACTCTAACATTCATATGAAAATTCAAAGGACACAGAATAGCCTAAACAATCTTGAAAAAGAACAAAGGTAGAGCCCTCACATGTCTCAATTTCAAAACTTATTACAAAGCTATAGTAATCAGGACAGTGTAGTAATGGCATAAGGATATACCTATATATATAGATCAATGGAATAGAACTTAGATTCCAACTATTCCTTGACAAGGATGCCAAGACAATTCAATGGGTAAAGAATAGTCTTTTCAACAAATGATGCTGGGATAACTGAATATCTACATCATGCAAAAGATAAAAGTTTGAACTGTCATTTTATACCATATATAAAAGTTAACTCAAAGGTTTCCCTGGCTGCCTAGTGGTTAAGAATCTGCCTGCTAATGCAGGGGACATGGATTCAATCCCTGGTCCGGGAAGATCCTACATGCCACAGAGCAACTAAGCCCCTGTGCTGCACTACTGTCTCTGTACTTCTGAGAGCCACAACTACTGAGCCCATGCACTGCACCTACTGAAGCCGGCACGCCTAGAGCCCACACTCTGTAACAAGAGAAGCCACCAAAATGAGAAGCCTGTGCACTGCAACAAAGAGGAACCCCTGCTCGCTGCAACAAGAGAAAGCCCATGCACAGCAATGAAGACCCAGTGCTGCCGAAAATAAATAATAAATCTTAAAAAAAATTTAACTCAAAATGAATCTCAGATCTATATTTAACATCTAAAACTACAAAACTCTTAGAAGAAAATAGAGATATAAATCTTTGTGACCTTGGATTAGGCAAAGATTTTTTAGATATGACACCAACCTAAAGAAATAAGAGAAAAAAACAAACGAATGGAATTCATAAAAAAATCTTAAATGTGTGCTTCAAAGGACACCTTCAAAAAACTGAAAAAGCAACCCAAAGAATGGAAGAAAACATTTACAAAGCATGTAACTGATAATGGGCTGCTGCTGCTGCTAAGTCGCTTCAGTTATGTCCAACTCTGTGTGACCCCATAGACGGCAGCTCACCAGGCTCCCCTGTCCCTGGGATTCTCCAGGCAAGAACACTGGAGTGGGTTGCCATTTCCTTCTCCAATGCATGAAAGTGAAAAGTGAAAGTGACGTTGCTCAGTTGTGTCCAACTCTTCATGACCCCATGGACTGTAGACTACCAGGCTCCTTCGTCCATGGGATTTTTCAGGCAAGAGTACTGGAGTGGGGTGCCATTGCCTTCTCCAGATAATGGGCTAGTATCTAGAATATATAAAGAACACACACAATTCAATAATAAAAAGATAAATAACCCAATTTAAGAAATGGGCAAAGAATCTGAATGGACATTTTTCCAAAGAAGATACAAATTGCTGAGAAGCTCACAAAGCATTATTAGCCGTCAAAGAAATGCAAACCCAAACCACAATAAGATACCACTTCATAGCCACTAGGATGGCTATAATTAAAGACATAATAAAACAACTAACAATATGGAGAAATTACAATCCTTATATATTTCTGGTAAGAAAGTAGAATGGTACAGTTGCTATGAAAAACAGTCTGGCAGTTCTTCAAAAAGTTAAATATAGAATTATCATTTAAGCAATTCCACTTAGGTATATACCCAAGAGAAATGAAAACATATATCCACAGGAAAACCTGTACACCAGTGCTCATAGCAGCATTATTCATAATAACCAAAAGTGGAAACAACCCCAATGTCTGTCAACAAATTAATGGATAAATAAAAACTTAATATATTCATGTGGTAGAATACTGCTTGGCGATAAAAGGAAGGAAGTACTGATACCTGCTATAACAGGAATGAACCCAGCAAAGATGTTAATGAAAGAAGCCAGTCACAAAAGCTCACATATTGTATGATTACATTTATATGAAATGTCCATAATAGGCAAATCCACAAAGACAGAAAGATTAGTCACTGCCTGGAGGTGGGGTGGGGGGAGGTAGACAATGGAAAAAAATGAGTGACTACTAATGGGTGTGGGTTTCTTTTGAGGATGATGAAATATTCTAAAATTTATTGTAGTGATGGTTGTACAACCTTGTGAATATATTAAAAAAGTCACTGAATTATACACTTTAAAAAAGTGAGTTTTATGGTACATTCATCACATGTTAATATTTTAAAGAGATATAAACAGCTATCATATGACCCAGGTATAACACTCCTAGGTTATACCTAAAGAGAAATTAAAACATTTGTCCTCATAAAAAATTATACATAGATGTTCACAGAGCAATATTCAAAATAGTCAAATTGGATACAACTGACGAATGGACAAAATGTTGTATATCTGTATAATGGAATATGATTCAGCAATAAAAGGGAATGAAGTAATGATACATGCTGTAACATGGATGATCCTTGAAAACTTTATGTTAAGTGAAATAAGACAGTCACAAAAGACCAGAAATTGTGATTCCATTTATATGGAATATAGGTTAGTGGTTGCCTAGGGCTAGAGAATGGGGTGTGGATGGGGAGTGACTGCTAATGGGTATGAGTTTCTCTTGGTGGGTGATGAAAATGTTCTAAAATTAGATTGTGGTGATGGTTGCACAACTCTGAATATACAAAAGTTCGTTGAAATGTACAGTTTAAATGGGTGAATTTTATGGCATGTGAATTATATCTCAATAAAGCTGTTTTTAAAAAACCCTCAGAACTGTACACCTAAAAAAAGATAAAGGAGCCACAAGAACCTTTAAAAATAGTCTTAAGAAGGATAAATCTCAAAAGTACAAACATAGTACAAAAAGGGCACTTTTAAATATATTCAGAACAAAAAGCTGAATGAGGAAGAAATAGGTCTCTACCCTGTGTCAGCAATATAATAATGATAAATGACAAAGAGGTAAAATTCCTCAATTACTATTCCTGTTTCTGCCTTCTTAGTTCCCAAGAGGGAACTGAAGCCCAATATGAGTAAAGAAGTAGTAAGCAAGAACTCAACTACTTTAATAAGAGTTCAAATATCTTAGACCAGATGAATTATAGCTGAGGGAACTGCAAGTAATTTCAAACAAGAATGCTGAAGCTATGTCAATGATACTTGAGGCATCACAGAGAAGGATGTTCCAGAAGAGTGGGCAGATGTAATTTCAATTTTCAGGAAAAAAAGGTTAAGTTAATTCCATAAATTACAGACCAGTAAGTTTGATATAAGTCTTCTAGATTATTACAGGGATGGAGCATTACAGGGATGGCTTGCAAGAACCTAGAAATGGAAGAATAAGCACTAGAAGCCAGCTTGAATTCACTTAGAAATAGTCGATTTAGGCTAATCCTTATTTATTTTTGCACTGTTAGTAAGCTGGTAGCCATGAGAAATATGGTAGACATAGTATATCTGGATATTAGCAAGGCATTTGACAAAATCTTTTATGACATAAAAGATAAATAAGTATAAATTGAGAAATGGGAGCTGGTTGTTAATTTTTGTTAGCTAGATTAATAATTGCTTGAAAGACCATTCCCAAAGCATGCAGATTATCAGGTCACTAGCATGCTGGATGAAGGTTTCTAATATTAATAGCATACACCATGGGGTTCTTCTAGCCTTAGGAGCATCATCATTTATATCTAACAACTTAAATGAAGATATGGAAACCATGCTGATGAGGTTTATAAGTGACAACATCTGGGGAAGGATAGTGAATACTTGGAATGACAGAATCAGTATACTGATTTTAATTATAAGTAGTTGGGGATAAAACAAAACAAAAACTAAAACTTGCCTGGGCCAGATGAAATCAAACCAAGGACCAGATCCAAATCTCATACCTAAATTAGGAAATTAGTACAAGGGAAAGAAACAGTTTTTCACTATTTCTGAAATCAGCCTCAAACTTGAATTGTCGATATTGTTAGAATGTGACCTGAAATATTCCAGTCAAGACACCAACAATAGCAGTAAGAGTATTAGAGGTTTTTATCTATGACTGTGGCCTTAATTACTCTCACCTTCTTTTAGACGATCCCCTTCAGCCTTGGTTTTCTTTTGTCTTTCTGATCCAGCAAGGTCTACGAGATGCAGCTTGGAGCGAAAGCTGCTATTCCTATGAAAATAACAGGACGTAAGTGAGAACGGTACACAACTTTGAGGGCAGGTGAGTATCGAGGCTCATCTGCCTGCTCTCATTTTCTTTCAAGTCAGTCTAAATGGATTGATTCATTACAAGTGCTCAGAGTACTGATGTTTGATAATTTGTCAAATCAAGAAGCAATTATTCACCTTTAGTAGAACTAACATTAAAAATCTTAACTCTTTAAACTGTAACTTACTTGTCACTTTTCTTTCTTTGCTCTATGGAGATTGTGAAGATGGCATGAGATCGAGATGACTGGGAGTTCATAGCTGTGGAGGCCACAGTCCTACAGTTGTTGCCCTGCTCCAAACAGGAAACAGTATCCAGAGCAATGAAAACAGTCTTCTCAGTGAGTCCCACAATCTAATTCAGAGAAAGAAAAAACTCTTATAATTCAACTTCAAATACTTCATCATTTTAGGGTAGCAATGGATAAGTGCCTTCCAGGGAGCCCCAGGTGAAGGTGGTAAGCTTTGGCCCTAAGAATAGTAAGGGCAACACAAATAGCTGTAGTATTTCTCTTTGCTACTTTCTCCTCCATGTGGCCCTATGTTCTTTCCTATATCTCGGGCCCATTTTATATTTCATTTTCACTAGGGAAAATAGCCTGGTACAATTTCCACTGGATTAGGAAAACAGGGTCCTAGGTTTGGTACTGTATCTACCCAGGAGAAGCTGTATAAGTTAAAATCTCTTGGAGCCTCTGGAGATTGAACTAGATGATAATAAAGTCCCTTCTAGCCCTAATATGCTACAATTTTAGTATGCCATAACTCCCAAATCAACATCTGTGGCCCTAATTTCTAGTCCTACATTTCAAAACCAAACTCATCTTCCTTCCACCAATAGTGATTCTCTCCACTACTTCTTCATTTCTAGATCTCTATTCTCAAAACTTCAGATTTGCCCTTAATTCCTCCTCTTCCTCCATATTTCATCTATTACCACCTCTCCATAATTCTTCTTTTGAATCCATTGCTTCCTTTTCCTTTCCATATCTACCTGTCTAATCCAGACTCATATTACTTCACATGCCTGAAAAATAAGGCAATTTCCCCAAATTTTCCTCCCTCATCCTAGTCTCTCCTTTTCCCATTCTTGTTTAGCCTTCTGAAAATCCTGCTTCCTAAAATGTCACCAAACTCCTAAGCCCCATGTGAAATAAGAATACAAAGAGATTTTAAGATATTCTCCTAACCTCCCAGGAGCTAACTTAGTCAGAGATATACACGAAAGATAAAAACTTGATAAAAGTAGCAGGAAGTATTAAGTAGCTTATATACTATTCACAGAGATAGAAACTAAGCTCTTTAGTCTGGCTTCATAATCTGGTTTTAATATAGCTCCTATTAGTTCCTAAGACATATCCTCTAATCCAGACAGACTAACCCAGTCTTACTACCCCCATGAGTATATTTTCTGCTTTCCTGCTTTAAGCTATTCCTTACTACAAGAATGCCCTTACTTCTTAACTTACTTCTTACCATCCATGCCATTTGAACAGTACTTACGAACTTTTCCTTACCCACCACAATTTGAATCAGAAATTCACACTTCTCTGTATTGCAAATTTCCCCTCAAATAGTGTTTGGGATTTAATTCCTGCTCTAGTATAGTTTAGGCACACAGAAGATCTTAGCCAGTCAAAAGCTGGTTAAGTACCAACATTCTTTCTGGTGATAGGCATGCATCTTACCCAGGTTTCTTATCCCCACCATGCAAACTGTCTTCCTGTATTCCATGCTTATCAGGCTTTCAAAATAGGTCTGATCCTTCAAGCTTTGCTTTAGTGCCTGGCTAATGACTCAATGGCTCAGAAGGAAAAAAATTTCAGAAGCACAGGCAACTGCCTCTCAGGCACCTGCAACCTAAATTTCAACTTTCAGTACAGAGAGAAGGAGAGGGAAATGCATAACGTATTATTTTACCAAGTTGTCCTAAGTCTGTACTACCCTATTCTTATCTACTCCCCTCCTCAAATTCCCCAACTCCTGAATACTCAAGCTGCTGCTAGAACTGAACTCTGCCTGTTTTCAACACTGGCTTCTGGATTTGGCCCACTCCCATATACAAAACTCCCAACCTTGCCTCAAACTTTGTTCAGCTACAGGTCCTCAGCCTACATCTATACCATGTGACAGAAGCCTCTCAAATAAGTGATCTCTTCCTATGGTAAACTCAAAATTTTTGTATCATCTTACTTTCTAAATATCCTTACAGAGATCTAGCACAATGTCTCTTACAGGGCTAACAGAATTTTCTATGACCATGTTCCATATCTGTGCTATCTAATACAGTAGCCACTAGTCACATGAGCACTTGATATGTGGCTGGTGTGACTGAGAGACTGAATTTCAAACTATATTCAATTGCAGTTCATTTAAGTTTAAATAGCCATTTATAGCTGGTGACTACCATACCGGACAGCCCAGCCTCAGGACTCTGTAAGTAGCCAATAAATATTTAATTGATATTAGCATTCCTTCAAGAGGTAATATGGAGAAGGAAATGGCAACCTACTCCAGTATTCTTGCCTGGAGAATCCCAGGGACAGAGGAGCCTAGTGGGCTGCCGTCTATGGGGTTGCACAGAGTCGGACACAACTGAAGCAACTTAGCAGAAGCAGCAGCAGCAGCAGCCTCTCTAACCTTCTCTAAGAAGGTGGTAAAACTTCCTTCCCCACAAGAGTTCCCATCTAGGAATTCTAGATTAGCAAGGGGAATTAGGACCTAATTCACACAGAACCTAAAAGACTGAGGTGCTAACGGTCATTTAAAACCACAGTGGCAAATAAAGGGAGTGTGAACAGTTAGAAGTGGCCAACATTTTAAAATAACATCAAATGAGAGACAAACACACCTTTATGCCTTCCTTAGGATCCTCCCGTATATTTATTTGAGGGGCTTTCTCACGAGATGGGCATAGAAGATCCAAGATTTCTTCATTGTATATCTGGCATTATTGAAAACAAAGTGGTAAAAACAAGATGTCAACAGTGGTAATCAAGGAGTTGTGGGACCACAAGTGATTTCTAAAATTCTTTGACTTTCTGTATTAAAAAAATTTTTTTTGCAACAAACATATTTTTTATAATTAAGACAAGGATTTTAACCCTAAATGTAATCATTGATACTTATAAGAATAAATTCACATTTATTACTTGTAACAAAATTAAAACTGCTATCTTGAGAGTGAGCTTCTTAGGAATAGTAGACACAATGAAAAGCTACATGGGTATCTAAATTCAGTTCTTCGATGGTCATAACATCACCTTCACTGATTTTGTTAAAATGTAAGTAATAGGTCTTTATTGGAGGGTGAATGGCAACGAATATTTCAACAACAACCAGAACTTTAAGTACTGTTTCATAGTAAGCACCATGTTTGTTTGTTAAATTATATACATTTAGTTACTGCTCCTTAAAGACATCACTGCTATGGAATCAACCAGGTAGATTATCAGAAGTTGTAAGTTCTCTAGGTATGTGTTTCTGGTATCATGAGGGCTAGATGTAATTGGTCAGTCTATTTGTATACTACTATATACTAGAATGAAAATATCCACAAAGGTAGGGACTTTTATGGTTTGTTCACTGATATATCCCAAATACCTAGAACAGGGCCTGTAACACAGTAGGTATTCAATAAATATCTGTTGAATAAACACTCTATCATTACTTAAACAGCTCAAAACTTCACCCAATTTTTATAAACATTCTTCATGGAGTAGCAGCATGATCACTCAAGCTTCAAAACAGTAAAGGGATATCAAATATTTTTCTAAAGACTCTATAGGCAATCAATAATAGAGGCCAAACTCAAAGTATTCCTATCTTCTTTTTATATGGGAATGCCAACTTCTCTAACAATCAGATTAAACAGACTATTCTGACAAGGAAAGAACTGGGTGAGAGCCAGATCCAACTAAGCCAGTAAGTTTTCTCTATCAATTTATTAAAATGCAATTTACTAAAAATTCAATTTATTGAGTCATACCAGGAAAAATTCAATATGCATTTATTTTTCCACCCAAAGATAAATTTGAATTCAGAATAAAGATAAATCATTTACCTCCAAGTACGATACTTTCAGAGTAAATTCGAAGTCACTCTTTTTATCAATTTCTTTGAAGAGCAGTTGTATTACCCTAGGAATGACCCCAACTGTTGGTTCATTTTCTTGTTCTGCAGTATATGCACCTCCCATCGAATAGGTTTTTCCAGAGCCAGTCTGCCCATAGGCCAGGACGGTTGCATTGTATCCTGGCAAAACAGAAGTCACATGTATAGTGATGGGGGGTCAAATATTTTCATCCAATCAATACCCTCCATGTCCTTCAGTAATTACTTGTAGCAGAACTGAGACTGGTCTCTGAACACAAGGGTCTCTTGGGAATGTCAGACACAAAGAAAAATTATATGGGTGCCATGACTTTGCATTACTCCAAATAAGCAAAGAAGAAAAATATCTAACCCACATGTATGCTTCTCTTGCTAGCTTTTAAAAGCTAGGAAGAAAACACTTAAAAAGATATGACTGAGATAATGATAGTGACTAAGTCACTGTCTAAAAGCCATTCAGGGTTTTAGAATTCTGCTTTCTACCTGAACAATTCTAAATTATGGGAATTAAGTGGAAGTCTTAGAAAATGCATAGATAGAAGGGATTCCAACATGTATTTCTTTGATTAACAAAGTTTTCATTTGAACCCTATTATCAGGTTCCTCATAGAAATGTCATCATTTAAGTATGATTCAATGTGATGTATCTGGAGAAGGAAATGGCAACCCTCTCCAGTTCTCTTGCCTTGAAAATCCCACGGATGGAGAAGCGTGGTGCAGGCTACTATCCATGAGGTCGCAAAGAGTTGGGCATGACTGAAAGACTTCACTTAATGTGATGTATGTCCTTTTTTTTTTTTTCTTTTTTGAGAGAACTTATTTCTGCTTTATTGACTATGTCAAAGCCTTTTGGAGATCCAACCAGTCCATTCTGAAGGAGATCAGTCCTGGGTGTTCATTGGAAGGACTGATGCTAAAGTTGAAACTCCAATATTTTGGCCACCTCATGTGAAGAGTTGACTCACTGGAAAAGACTCTGATTCTAGGAGGGATTGGAGGCTGGAGGAGAAGGGGATGACAGAGGATGAGATGGTTGGATGGCATCACCAACTCGATGGACATGAGTTTGGGTGAACTCTAGGAGTTGGTGTTGGACAGGGAGGCCTGGGGTGCTGCAATTAATGGGGTTGCAAAGAGTTGGACACGACTGAGCAACTGAACTGAACTGATTCATGTAAATGAAGACCTTGATGTTCTGGAAGATCTTAAGATGTTACATTGAGATTTTCACTGTAATAGACTGGTAATATCAACTGGCATGACTCTGGGGCAAGAGAATAACATTCCATAATCATCTATAAAATCACAGATATGTATATATAGTAATAACTGGGAAATCAAGTTTCAGCACTTTTTAATAAAAAACTCAGGGTGTGGTTGAGCTGATTGAAAAATACTGGCTTTATCTTTGCAGCTGAGAGCAATATTAACCAAACACATATACATTGAAATCACTTTCTACTTTATATTGCCTCTAAAGACCATAATTCCCATAGTTTCCCAAGTTAAGAATATGAAAGTAATGGAACTGGAGACACACAAACAGGGCGGGGGCAGTGACGAAGACACTGATGATGACAGCAGCAGCACTGAACAAGGTGGTGGGGGTTACTCAGCGTGGCTGTCAGGTGAACTCTGTGGCTTTTCAGTTTAGTTGAAATTCCCTCCATGGCCTTCTGGAGTCCCTTGGTGTGTCTCCAGAGTAAATTTAAATTACTCTACATTTCATCAGTGTTGGAGTGGCAAGAAAAGGGGGGAACTGATTTGGGGTGAAAAGGTATAACGAACTGTAAACTCCATATAAATATCTCAAAAACAAAGATGAGTGAAAAGAAACCAGAGCCTTTGGACTTCATGAAAGATTTCCAGGAATTTCTGACTCAGCAGACTCATCATGTCAACATGATTTCTGGATCAGTTAGTGGGGACAAAGAAGCAGAAGCTCTTTAAGGAGCTGAAACAGATGGTGATCAAAATGGACTCAATCACCCATCTGTTGAAATTTCCTTGGATGAAAACTCAGGAATGTTAGTAAATGGGTTTGAAAGGACCTTTGATGGAAAGCTCAAGGGTTGATACTGCAACTATGCCAGCAAAGGCACCACCTGGCTCACTGAACATATTTAAATCCATACAGGTGTGAAACTTCACTGATGTCACTTATGCCCATTTGCATCTGCCTGTGATCCTCATCTGGAAGCCCATGTGTGTTCCCATATAGGAGAAAAACCATATAAATGTGGATTGTGTTCCTTTTGCTGCAGTGATTGAAGCATCCTGTCCCATCATCAAAAGCACAAATATAAAATGGTACTAGGTGAAAGGTACTAAGGAGACACCCCACGTCCGAGGTCAGGAGCAGTCGGGAGAAGCCACCTCGAGCTTGAGGCTAGGAGCGGTGACCCCGGGGAGCCACCACGAGCCCGAGGCCAGGGTCGGCACCTGGGAGGAGCCACGCATGTCCGAGGCCAGGGCCGCAACCCAAGGATCGGTGGCTGCCTAGACGAGCTATCCCACGTTGAAGGGAAGGAGATACCCCTCATCCAAGGTAAGCAGCAGAGGCTGTACTTTGCTGAAGCAGCCGTGAAGAGATAACCCACACCCAAGGTAAGAGAAACCCAAGTAGAATGGTAGGTGTTGCAAGAGGGCATCAGAGGGCAGACATACTGAAACCATACTCACAGAAAACTAGTCAATCTAATCACACTAAGACCACAGCCTTGTCTAACTCAATGAAACCAAGCCATGCCTGCAGGGCAACCCAAGGCGGGCCATGGTGGAGAGGGCTGACAGAATGTGGTCCACTGGAGAAGGGAATGGCAAGCCACTTCAGTATTCTTGCCTTGAGAACCTCATGAACAGTATGAACAGGCAAAATGATAGGATACCAAAAGAGGAACTCCCCAGGTCATTAGGTGCCCAATATGCTACTGGAGATCAGTGGAGAAATAAGTCCAGAAAGAATGAAGGGATAGAGCCAAAGCAAAAACAATACCCAGTTGTGCATGGACTGGTGGTAGAAGCAAGATCCGATGCTGTAAAGAGCAATACTGCATAGGAACCTGGAATGTCAGGTCCATGAATCAAGGCAAATTGGAAGTGGTCAAAAGAGATGACAAGGGTAAACGTTGACATTCTAGGAATCAGCAAATTAAAATGGACTGGAATGGGTGAATTTAACTCAGATGACCATTATATCTACTACTGTGGGCAGGAATCCCTCAGAAGAAATGGAGTAGCCATCATGGTCAACAAAAGAGTCCGAAATGCAGTACTTGGATGCAATCTCAAAAA
>SJYT01069288.1:4952-47173 GCA_006410635.1 Cephalophus harveyi | reverse complement strand
GAGATCCAACCAGTCCATTCTGAAGGAGATCAACCCTGGGATTTCTTTGGAAGGAATGATGCTAAAGCTGAAACTCCAGTACTTTGGCCACCTCATGCGAAGAGTTGACTCATTGGAAAAGACTCTGATTTTGGGAGGGATTGGGGGCAGGAGGAGAAGGGGACGACAGAGGATGAGATGGCTGGATGGCATCACTGACTCGACGGACGTGAGTCTGAGTGAACTCCGAGAGATGGTGATGAATAGGGAGGCCTGGCGTGCTGCGATTTATGGGGTCGCAAAGAGTCGGACACGACTGAGTGACTGAACTGAACTGAACTGAACTGAAAGGTACTAGGTCTTCCTTAAGCAGCAAGAGAATGTGCAGGGGTTTACAGAAGAAAATTAGCAATCTGAGCTATAGCAGAAGAGCACTAATCAACTTAAGCCCACCTTCCACAGTGGTTCAGGAGCCAGACACCCTAATGATTTTACCCATGAAATCCCAAATATCCAGAGTGACTTCTATGAAAGTATGGCAAAAAGCACACCAACAGAGGGCTTGCCAAGAGACCCCCAAGAACTCATGGTTGACAACCCATTAAACCAGCTCTCAACTCTAGCAGGACAGTTGTCCAGTTTGCCACTTGAAAACCAAAACCTTGCACCACCTGATGTAGTTCCCTGCATCAACAAGAAGCCTTTCACTGATGCAGCAGCCCTCTACCCAGGCAGTAGTTTCTGTAGTGTCAGCAAGTATCCCTTAGAGTTCCTCTTCCCACCAGCCCTGAACCTCGGCCGTCACAGTCAGAAGAACTACAGCCCAGTGGGACGTCCAAGCAGTGAACCAAGTGCCCACACGAGTAGTCCAAGCATGGGAAACAGCCAACCAAGCACTCCAGCTCCCACCCTGCTATATAAATCTAGAGTAAATAAATTTGAATAGGAGGCTGTCATTTTTATATTGGATAATAACTAGCTTACTCTGAGGACAGCTTGGTCAAACAATAAATATATTGTTACTAACTCTTGCTTTCTGTGTACTTTGTAAAATTTTTAAAATTTGATTCAAATCTTGAAAGTGTTACTAACTGGCTTCTTAAAGCAAACATTTTAACTATTAACATATTAACTAAAAAGCACTTTTACACTTACAGTAAGTGAAAGGGAAATATTGGTGGTATGTGTCCATTAAAAACCCCAAAGTGCCAAGTAATGTATCTTCTGTCCTCTCTTCCAAATGCTACAAAGCCATTAGAATGAGTTCTTGTGGTTTAATATCTAATCTAATCTCCACTGCACTGTTGAAAGAGCAGCATCAAGGAGTTTCTCCATATAACTCTCCTTGTCAATCTGAGGCTTGTGAATCTAAAGTCTGCAGTCTGTTCTGCTGTTGCTTTTAGCACTTACAGCTCAGATTAGTTTTACAGCAGTCACTTCCAAATGTGTAACTTGGCCCTTGTATGTATATATTGTCAGAAACAGGATGCTGTCATTTTGACACTTTTGTGGCTATTTTTTTCTACTTATTCTTCATATAAAAGCAATACCACAAAATAGAAAATGAAAGCTTTCATTAAACAAAAAGGAGGACCTCTCATGCTAAAGCCAGTTTATTAACTGTATATTCTAGGCCAAATAGTGACCAACACTTTTTTTTTTTCCTGACAACTAAAGATGCTTTGAAAGAGCAATTTAGTTCAGTTTTTTTTTCAGAACTATAAACTAGAATGTATAATTTAAAAATTCCTATGAATTAAAGTTGGAATACAGTTGTATTCCAAAGGTATCAATGCTTGAAAGCTAGTTAATTCTAAACGCATGAACATTTTTGAAGCAAATCTACATTAGAAACTTTTTTTGTATTTTATTTTTTAAAATATTTAAGGTTTTATTTAAATTTTTTGTAAGTTAAATTCTGTATCTGCTGCTGCTGCTGCTGCTGCTGCTAAGTCGCTTCAGTCGTGTCCGACTCTGTGCGACCCCACAGACGGCAGCCCATCGGGCTCCGCCATCCCTGGGATTCTCCAGGCAAGAACACTGGAGTGGGTTGCCATTTCCTTCTCCAATGCATGAAAGTGAAAAGTGAAAGTGAAGTCGCTCAGTCGTGTCCGACTGTTCGCGACCCCATGGACTGCAGCCTACCAGGCTCCTCTGTCCATGGGAGTTTCCAGGCGAGATTACTGGAGTGGGATGCCATTGCCTTCTCCGGTAAAGGGATTAACAGGGAATAATTTTATTTCAGATTTTTATTAATATAGTAAGTAGCTACAACTTCTTGAAACTCAAGTAAAGGATATACTTTTACTTTGAAAAAATTTCACTAGCTATTTTCCAGTGCCATTTCATTTTAGAAATAGGTGTTCGCCATTCATCTGCAGAACTGTTTGACAAAGGGAATAGTTACTAAAAAAAAAAGTCCAGAGACAAATTTCATTTAAGTTCTACAAAAATATTTATCAAATGGATGTATTATTTTTTTTAATTCCCTACTAAGGACTTTTCATTAAGTAGTCTTAGAGAATATATGATTTCTAGAACTTAATTTTGTTAATATGTACTTTGATGTAAAGAACGTATTTTGTATGTAAAACATAAAACTTGAGTGAAGTGAAGTGAAGTGAAGTCGCTCAGTCGTGTCCGACTCTTTGCGACCCCATGGACTGTAGCCCACCAGGCTCCTCCGTCCATAGGATTTTCCAGGCAAGAGTGCTGGAGTGGATTGCCATTTCCTTCTCCAGGGGAACTTCCCGACCCAGGAATCGAACCCGGGTCTCCCACATTGCAGGTAGACGCTTTACCGTCTGAGCCACCAGGGAAGTCCCATTGCAAAACACACTACATTAAGGATTCCAAAAATCAGTTTAATGCTGGAATAACTATTTAGTATGTAATAGTTTTACAATTATGTAATTCATATTGTGAATGAAGCCTTGCTTTTGTAATATATGAACAAAAAAACACCACACTTTCAAAGAAAGAAACAGAATATAAAAGTAGAACTTTAACATTCTTATGAAGTTGTGAAGGTACATTCCATGAAAGATAACAGAATAATACAGGGTCTGGATGCCATATTTTTCTTTAGGAATGGCTAAAGGAAAGGAGGGATGGTTAATTAGAAGAAAATTAGAATAAAATAATGGTCCTCCAAATACACAGATAGGAAAAAGATTAACTTTATAGGAGACGTCTGGCAGATACCACCTTAATCAAATGATCATAAAGAACATCAGTAGTAATAGAACAAATCAAGATTGTGTGCTGTCCTGTAGGATTCAATGAGAAGAATACAGCACCACTTCTGCGATACTCCTGCTAAAGATATACAATCTGAATCTAATCATAAACAAACATCATTTACAAACTTGGCCTGTGATTATCAAAACTGTCATGATCATGAAAGTCAAAAGACCAAATGAGTTTTATAATAAAGAAGACTACAGAGGCAGTACAAGTAAATACAACATATGACTTTGAACTAGATCCTTTTGCTATATGGGACATTATTGGGACAACTGGTGAAACTTGAATGAGGTCTGAGTACCAGATGGTAGTGATGTAACAATGCTAATTTCATGATTTTGATGATCGCATTGTAGTTACATAGGAGAAAGCTCCTGTTCGTAGCAAATATACACTAAAGTATTCAGGGGACCATCAGGACAACAACTCATGTCAAAGGTTTCAGAAAAAAAAAAAGTACTTTATGCTGTTCCTGCAACATTTGTTTGAAATTAAGTTTGAAATTACTGCTTTACTATTTTAAAAATCTGAAACAAAGTGTTCGATGTGTCTTAAGCCATGACATCATTTTAAAAAGTGAGAAAAAAAATGTGAGTAGCTGTTGCCTGGAAGAAGGCTTCTGTTTTGTCTAGAAGGATGAACTAATGTCACTGAGTAGAAATTACTGGGAAGCAAATTTCATCTCAATATAATCTAACACAATTAGAGTAGTCCAAAAACCAATCTGTGATATTTCTGTCAAAGAAAAAAATTTTAACCAGATGCTGGAAGTTCACTTAACAGAGATACTGCTAGAAAGTAATTTTCTTTGGATGGAAAGAAAAATAGACTAGATGATGTGTAAATATCACTTTCAACTTTAAAGCACTAGTATGCCATGGTTCTACTTATTTTAAATCCTTTGAATCTTGACTAACCACTGTAGTAGACTAACAATTAGACACCCCTCTGGTACTCCTCCCTTCTTCAGAACTTTGCCATAGTCTTAAATAACACTAAAGCCCTGGCTTCTCTTCTGTAATCAAGATTATTAACTGGCCAGTGTACTCAGGGGCTTAAGGAAATCTCAAAGGTTTTAACATTTAAAATACTTTTGTCTAAAAAAATGAAGCAAAAAGTTTAATATTTCTTATGTGTTTAACGGGCTTCCCTGGTGGCTCAGAGGTTAAAGCCTCTGCCCGCAATGCGGGAGACCTGGGTTCAATCCCTGGGTCAGGAAGATCCCCTGGAGAAGGTAATGGCAACCCACTCCAATATGCTTGCCTGGAGAATCCCATGGACGGAGGAGCCTGGTGGGCTACAGTCCACGGGGTCGCAAAGAGTCGGACACAACTGTGTTTAACAGTGTGTACGCAGTCATCTACTTCCACTCCTACCCCTGGACTTTGAACTCTTTCAGGGCCCAGAAGCTGTATTATTTACCTCTGAATCCCTCAAGAGGCTTTGCAGTGCCTGGGCCTCAACTAGTGCCTCATCAGCACCCATCAAAGAACTTAAAATCTAACGAGGTTTCAGAGCAAACAAACAAAAACATATACAAGTCAAAGACGAGCAGAACCATAGCAAGCAAATATAGCATAAAGGTACTTTCATTGGGTCAGTTCTTAGGTTGTGGGCTTTTTGAAGGCAGGACTCATGTTTCATCCATTCCTGTATTGGCAGCACCCAATCACAGTGCCTGACACATAGTATATGTTCAAGAACCGTTTGAAGAATCAACCAGTCTCACCTTTAAATACGCCTTTTATGAGTGGTGCTACTGCTGTATTGAAGACTTCCTCTTGTTCAGTAGAGGGGTCAAACACAAAATCGTAGGTAAAAGATTTGTCAGTACCAACCACCACCTAGAGAAGGCAAGGGACAAGGAGTAAGGGAAAAAAAGAAAGGCTAGACCATACCCCTCACTGCTATTTGGCACCAGCTGTTCATAGGGAGGCCCAGGACTCTGCTACGCACCTGAGGTTCCCCGGGTACGAAGGAAAGGCACATTTGGCAGCCCTCATTAATCTCTTTGGGGACCAAAGGGCGACATCGCAGTGCCACTCTTACAGGAATGCCCTTCACCTCTTCCTTCATGATCCTACTTCGGCACCGTCTCTGCTGAGGGTAAAAAAAAAAAGAAAAAGATGCTCTTTGATAAACCTTGGTAGGTCGGCAGGAGTGGGAGACCGTCCTCCTTCAGTTCTGGCCCTCCTCGGAGGGTGTGGTGGGTTAGGGAAGTCAGCGGTAGCCTACGGCGGCAGCCTCTCCCTCCCAGCGGGATCGCTGCCTCGGGAAAGTCACTGTCTCTCAGTCTTGGCCAGGACAGGACTGCCCATCACCCTGACCCTCTGAAAACAGCGAAGTGGCCCTGAAATAGAAAGAAAAAGCCCAGCGGAGACGACGACAAAGAACCAAAGCACCAGGGTACCGGGAAGGGCAGACCCTGAGCTAAGGTGCCCCCTTAACTCACCAAACTATACGTCCCTTACCAGGTCTCCCGCCGCCCTGTCCCAACCAGAGGTTTAACCGCCAAGTTTCAAATCACTCCTGGAGGCGCCAGCCAATCGGAGCGCAGACAGCCTGAGGGCGGAGCACGCACGCGGCGCGCGCAGGAAGACGCCTGGGAGGGGGACTTGTGCGTCGCTCCCTGACCCCGCCTCTTTCCGACTCAGCCTAACATCCGCTTCCGGTTCCCAGGCTGAGTTGGCGGTGAGCTGAGACTCGGCGCCTGAGGCCTGCGGGTTGGAGAGGTAGTAAGACAACTTTTACAGTGCTGTGGGCACAGGAATCAGGCACGATGCGGGAAAGAGATCTGGAAGGTGGCTGGTGGTAAAGAAAAGGCCAATCTGCAGACCTCCACCATTACTCATCACATTAGGGAATGTGGGGCGGTGCCTTGCCCCGAGTTTCTATGGATAGTTGGAATCAGCATTACGTTGAATTTCGAAAGTAGTCAGATATTTTAGATTCGATCCTGATTTCCTCCTCTCTAGAATGAGGACGGTAACATATGTTTCACAAACTTGTTGTGAGAAAGCAGATCATTTCTATAGTGTATCTAAGAGGTTGTTAGTATCCAGATACTCAGCCAAGTTGATAGTTTTCTTCCTTCTCTCGCAATGGCACCCCACCCCAGTACTCTTGCCTGGAAAATCCAATGGACGGAGGAGCCTGGTGGGCTGCAGTCCATGGGGTCGCTCAGAGTCGGACACGACTGAGCCACTTCACTTTCACTTTTCACTTTCATGCATTGGAGAAGGAAATGGCAACCCACTCCAGTACTCTTGCCTGGAGAATCCCAGGGATGGGGGAGCCCAGTGGGCTGCCGTCTATGGGGTCGCACAGAGTCGGACACAACTGAAGCGACTTAGCAGCAGCAGCAGCTCCCAAAATCTATCACCTACCTAGAAGTGGGCTGGGCGTATAGACTGACAGTCTTGGAATGGGTTGGGTTGTTTTCTAAAACTTGCTGGGCTGTTTTCCCTTTTAAATCATTTTCATCAGCTTTGATTCACACTTCCATTCCAGGTCCTTGCTGGAGATGGACAGCCGGATTCCTTACGATGACTACCCGGTGGTTTTCCTGCCTGCCTATGAGAATCCCCCAGCATGGATTCCTCCTCATGAGGTGGGAACCATCTGTACAAGGAATTTTTTTCCCATAGGCACAGGATGATATATGAAAGGTAGGATGGCAGTTAGAAAGCTCAATGGTGAGTGAATCTTAGCTAGAAGTTGGATTCTGAGCAACTGTTACTAAAACAGTGTTATCTGTTTTACTTAAACTAAGTCCATGACATCACCTTCTCCTGGCTTCAGGGTGATGCATTTGTGTTCTGGATTAAAGTAGTAAGCCTGATAATAAGATTTCGGGGGTTGCTGTGTCTTGCAGAGGGTATACCATCCAGACTACAACAATGAGTTGACCCAGTTTCTGCCCCGCATTGTTACACTGAAGAAGCCCCCCGGAGCTCAGGTGAGCTTATGGAACAGTTGCCTCTTATTCCAGGCTAGGTTTGTCCATACCAGGCCCAGAAGTTGGTCATGGTTGGGGGGGATGAATTGGGAAGCAGATAAGGAGACTCTGAATCTTCCTTTTATGAGCAGAAAAGCTGAGATGCCACTTCCACAACTGACTGCTCTCTGAGGGACATAAGGCAAGCTATCATACATTGATGCTACTAGATATTCCTGTGTTTGTGGTCTGGATTGAGCCCCCTTCTGTGCTCTTGTCTTACAGTTGGGGTTTAACATCCGAGGAGGAAAGGCCTCCCAACTGGGCATCTTTATCTCCAAGGTGCGTCTGCCTGGTAGGCAATATGGATAGCTACTTCCTTTTGTTATCAGATTGCTGAACCCTGATGTCCCAAGGCTGGGGAGAAGGATGATTCAGTAGACATAGAAGGGGCATAGTGAGACTGTCCTTGCCCACTTACAACTTCCTACCTTGCAAGCCACCTGTTTCCCCACATCATCTCTCTCTCTTACACACACACACACAACCAATATAGTACCTTACATTTGAATGGCATTTAATTTCACTTACATTGTTTGAAATTATCCTACCTTGATTATATATATTACAGGTGATTCCTGACTCTGATGCACATCGAGCAGGACTTCAGGAAGGGGACCAAGTCCTAGCTGTGAATGATGTGGATTTCCAAGATATTGAGCACAGCAAGGTAAGCACAGCACCTGGGCTGTGGTGAGGCTAGAAGCCATCCCAGGTAGGATGCAGTGGGTAAGACTAACCTAAATGTGTAACTTGATAAGAAAGAATTTCACCTTGATAAGAGGGAGGCAGCTATTGGTGACCCAGAAGGTGGGAGTGGCAAACTACTTTCCTCCTGTTATAATTCTTTCCTGGGTTGTATCTCTTCATTTGTACAAGCTGCCATGTTCCTTCCAGGCTGTTGAGATCCTGAAGACAGCTCGAGAAATCAGCATGCGGGTCCGCTTCTTTCCCTACAGTAAGTGCCTCTCTCTTTTTTGCTTACTTGGCAGAACCCTCAGTGGGAACTCTTTAAATACTGATTACTAGAGGCCCCACAAGTTGGTGATGGGGAGTTGGGAGCTCAGGCCAGAAAATAACCTGTGCTTTTCTTCCTTTTCTTTTTTGTTTTCCCCAAGATTATCATCGCCAGAAAGAGAGGACTGTGCACTAGAGAGTTGCAACCCACAGCCCTTCACATGGGATCTCCTAGGACAAGCTAGCTAGGTCTCAGGGAAGCCATCTGGGAAACTACTCTCAGCCTCACCCTGGGAGAGTGGAGTCGGGAAGATGGGGAGACTGCAAGACCCTGCACTGAGCCAGCCGGCCAACTGCATTTTCCCAACTGTACTGTGCTTTGAGTTCTCATATGTGGGCTTCATACCCTGGAAGGAGAAGGATGGTGATGTCTAGGTATCTCTTAGCTTGTGGAGAACCCTGCTAGAGAAGGCAGCTGACATTTATTGAATACCATGTGCTAGGCAATTCCACATATTTTGTGTCATTTTCATTAGCATATACAAATCAGTAGAAAAAAGGATATTGGGCCCCCACCCCCGCTAATCTGCCTGACCATCTCATCCTATCCTTATACTAGCAGTGTATACCCATACATTTTGGAGACTGCAGTGGAACCATGTTTTCCTCCCCTCCCTCATTCTACTTTCTCTCTGCAAAAAAGTAAAACACAATGCTGAGGACATGTTGGTGTGACTTGAATGATACTGGTTGGGTGATAAATGCTTTTGAGATAAAAATAAAAGCTCTTCCAAAGAGAGGAACCACTAGAAGCAACAGAGCAACACTGTACAGTACTTCACAATTATCTCTTTCTGGCCAGAATGTTAGGGAGACCCAGGAAGCTTATCTGCAGTATGACTGAGGAACGGGTATAGGGTGAGGGGTGCTGGAGGAAACGGTGTCCCTTCCCCCATGAACTATGGCCACTTCTGTGCAGGAGCCAGTATTAATATAGTTCTGTCTTCTCTTTTCCCAGATTCTTTCATCTGGAACATAAACTAAGGGAGAGGCTTAGATGCATTTCTTTTCAGGGATAGCAGTAAGCAGTCGGTTCCCAATTTCCACCTGGTCGATTGAGTAGTACTGACTGCTTGCTGATTTCCCCCTTGTCTTCACTCCAACCCCCAAATAGCCTTCTGCATTGTTCTTAGCAATCCATTGTTAGGTATTCCAGGCCACGTGTAATGCCATTGACATGTTCACAATACCCATTAAGAATAGAAAGTTATCTAACGAGGTATGGGGTGAAGTTGTACCCCATAATGAAAGTCCCACATTTTCCTTGAAGAATCCTGGGAAACTTCAATATATATTTTGAGGCCCTTCCCCCTGAAGAGTGATGCTGTTGGTTTGAGATGTAGCCTAGATGTCTGATTTTTTTGATACATATTTATTTTTTTGTACTTAAAGATCTTTTTATTCAAAGTCGCAGTACAATTGTGTACATCAACTATGCCTCAGTGTTTAAAAATCACAATTAGAAGGCTGCACCTCTACACTTTCAGCACCACCTCTACTCATGTTGCCACAGTTAACTCACTTTCCCACTCTACTCTCCCCAAATTTTGCACAAACCAACCAATTTACTGACTCTGCCGAACACTAATCAACCAGGGTTTCCATCCCACTTCTTTTTAACGAATTTGAGTAAGTCTTCAAATATGGGAAACTGTTCTAAATAGTAGTAACATACCTCTGTGAGGAGTTCTGGTTCTTCCTATAAACACCTCCCCAACCCCAGCTCTACTGTGGTACCTCTTGTAGAGGCTCAGTGCTATTGTCAGGTAGCAACATCCTGGTGAGCAGAGCTGGAGGTACAGTGAATCTAGCTGTCTCTGTGTTTCCTGGAAAGTGAAAGTGTTAGTCGTAACTGACTCTTTGTGATCTCATGGATTGTAGCCCACTAGGCTCTTCTGTCCATGGAATTCTCCAGGCAAGAATCCTGGAGTGGGTTGCTGTTCCCTTCTCCAGGGGAATCTTCCTGACCCAGAAATCGAACCTGGGTCTCCATTGCAGGTGGAGTCTTCACCATCTGAACCACCAGTGAAATCTGCCCCCCCGCAGCCCCACATAGAATATATGTTCATATTTGCTGTGCTGCCCCCAAATGGCCATCTGAATAAGAAACTAAGGGCTGAGATACTTGCACAAAGACATATTGGCTGAGTCTACTGAATGTTGAGGTTCAAGACTCTCTCTGTGGGTAAAAGGTTTTAAAACAACTCATCTAAGAAGTGTAGTGAACGGGGTAAAAAGTCCCATCCAGGTACCACAGGCCTAAGAGGCAAAAATCCTCTTGCCCTGAATTGGTTCTTACTTTGAGGTAGTTAGGGCTTCCCTGGTGGCTCAGAGGTTAAAGCGTCTGCCTCCAATACGGGAGACCTGGGTTCGATCCCTGGGTAGGGAAGATCCCCTGGAGAAGGAAATGGCAATCCACTCCAATATTCTTGCCTGGAGAATCCCATGGACGGAGAAGCCTAGTAGGTTACAGTCCACGGGGTCGCAAAGAGTCGGACACGACTGAGCGACTTCACCTTCACCTTCACCTTTTGAGGTAGTTAGAATGGTTCTGTGTTGGGACACTACCGTGGTGCAGCTGCATTGTGGAGGTGTAGGTATGGTGTGGAGAAGGCACAAACAATAAGAGACTGGGGTGAAAGGACCTGTCATGTATTGAAGGTGTAGATAAGAAAACAATGAAGGAACTGTGTTGGTCTTTGAGATATTCTAGCTGCTGTAGCGGAGAAGGCAATGGCACCCCACTCCAGTACTCTTGCCTGGAAAATCCCATGGACAGAGGAGCCTGGTAGTCTACAGTCCATGGGGTCGCGAAGAGTAGGACACGACTGAGCAACTTCACTTTCACTTTTCACTTTCATGCATTGGAGAAGGAAGTGGCAACCCACTCCACTGTTCTTGTCTGGAGAATCCCAGGGATGGGGGAGCCTGGTAGGCTGCCATCTATGGGATCACACAGAGTCAGACACGACTGAAGTGACTTAGCAGCAGCAGCTGCTATAGAATTGCATCCCCTGCAGATGTTGTTTATCAGTAAGACATCCTACATGGTCAGGTGGGATTGATTCCTGGACTCTGCAAGAACTTTCCACCTTGTAACTGTGAGAAGTGGTCAAGGAAAAAAGATAGCATTTTCAGGGCTTCTGTTTTACTCCTAAGCCTAGGAATTGAATAAGAGCTTCATAAGTAGCCAAGTATTTAAACCGTAAATGTGAGGTGGGGGAGGACTGGAACTGGGAAGCCCAAATACAGCAAATTGATCAAGTTAGGCAGAGAGAGAGAGCCTAAGCTGTCAATAAGAACAGTGGTTTTTGATGTCTGACTCATTGGAGGGTCCCAGTTGGATTTTACCACCAAAGTGTGTGTTAAGGAAGGAAGGTAGTAGAGTGAAGTGGCTGGAGTCAAATCTCAACTCTCAGAGGCATCTTCTAGGAAACACAGAAAAGAAGTTTTTATCTTCTCATCCCTTTCACCTAAAAGCAAACCAGGCAGCTGCTTTGGGCTGAAGTTAGTCCCATTTCCCCTTCAGTATGTCAGGCAGAAAAATTGGCCTGGCCATCAACTCAGCAAAGGAAGTTTGCCTTCTCTGCTTGTACCCTCCCTACCTCAGCAAGACTGGGAGAAAGGATCCTCTCCTCTTCCTTCAGTAGAGAGGATTTAACCTCTGGAAAGAAGGGCAGAAGCCATGCCTTGGAATAGCTCTGTGTGTGTGTGTGTTTTTTTGTGTGTGTGTGTGCAAAAGAAAAAACAAAGGTCAGGTTCAGGGACATGATTCCAGGCCTTGGTACTGCATAGTATGGAGATGAACCTTACCCCCACCCCACAATAGGATAAGCCAAGGTTATCCAAAAGAGTAAGCCATGGTGAATAACTAGGGACAAATGCAATGGAGAGATCACAAAGAGACATGAGTTATATTTTTTGCATTGCAACTGGTTTTGGCACTGGGCTCAATAATTCTGCCTCCTCTGTAGAGACTTGTCTGGATAAATGAGAAATGAAGTTAGTGATCAGATAGTGTTAAGACCCCCTTCTGACTCAGAGTTACTGGATAGGGATAGTCCTTTCTGAGGCATAATGATGCTTCCCTAGGACCAAGAAGCCTCAAAGCTCTAATCCCTGACACAGGTAAATCTCCCAAGTAAATAGAGCAAAGTATTAAAAAGCAGAGACATTACTTTGCCAACAAAGGTCCATCTAGTCAAAGCTATGGTTTTTCCAGTAGTCATGTATAGATGTGAGAGTTGGACTATAAAGAAAGCTGATCGCTGAAGAATTGATACTTTTGAACTATGTTGTTGGAGAAGACTCTTGAGAGTCCCTTGGACTGCAAGGAGATCCAACCAGTCAATCCTAAAGGAAATAGGACTGATGCTGAAGCTGAAACGCCAATACTTTGGCCACCTGATGTGAAGAACTGACTCATTGGAAAAGACCCTGATGCTGGGAAAGATTGAAGGCAGGAGAAGGGGTCGACACAGGATGAGATGGTTGGATGGCAACACTGACTCAATGGACATGATTTTGAGCAAGCTCTGGGAGCTGGTGATGGACAGGGAAGCCTGACGCACTGCAGTCCATGGGGTTGCAAAGAGTTGGACATGACTGAGCGACTGAACTGAACTGAACTGAGATCCTCCCCATTGGGACTGAGCTAGATATGCCAGAAGCAGTTGTAGTTATACCTTTCCTTTTGTTCAGATCTTGTTACCCACCAACATGATGATGATATAATTACCTCTCTCTGCCCATACATCTTCTACCCACTTACCTGTTTCCTCGAAAAAATTGATGTCTACAGGATAATGTGTTGCAGAGAGTTGAAACATTTAGTTGAGATTCAAAGAGAATAATGTACCTGTCTTTCTCTCTGCTAGTCTTTTTTTTTTCCTTATGCACTCGTGATTGTATTTTTTTTATCCTCTCTGCTAGTTTTACCAACCTCTCTATTGCTTCCTGCACTCCCCTTTTCAGGTAAAATGCGGCATAACACCCACTTGTGATGTTGAAGACAACCACAGCAATAATTGAATCATGAATGTTGCTAGAAATTAGGCTGTAAAAGTGCTTCTAGCCAGCTGTGTTTCATAACTGCAGCTAACTAGCTTTCTAAAGGCTAGAATTTAATGAAGGGAAAATCAAGAGTTAAGGAAATTGGGTTCCTGAAAAGTAGCGGCTATGGCCACAAACCAAGTAAGTGCCTATCATCCTAAGAGAGGTTCTATCTCAGTAGACTATTTTCATGAAGGAAGACCCTACAGAGCAACAGATTTAAGGATTCGAGACTACTTGTACTTTGTTACATATAGGTAGAGATTAGATGAGAAGAGACAGAATAAGAAACAGCACAGGGTTTGGTGATTTGGGGAGGTTTCACTTTTTAGTCTTATTTATTTAGTTACTTTTGTAGAGGTTTCACTTTTTAGTTCTCCTTTATCCACAGGTAATGTGGGCTTACAGTACAGTAAGCACAGCACAGTGGGTGCTACCCTACTGTGATGAGTAGGCCTAAGTGGTTGAGGTACTGGGTTAGTGACGTGGGAGTGAACACTCACTATTCGGTGCTCCAAGGACATGACCTTAGACAGGAAATCAATGCCAAAGGTTGCCTGCAAAGGAGGGACAGATACTTACTCTGTACCCCTCCTCTACCCCCAGTACCAGGCAGTCTTAGACCCAGAAGGTGAGTGAGTGAGTGAGTGAAGCCGCTCAGTCGTGTCTGACTCTTTGCGACCCCATGGACTGTAGCTTACCAGGCTCCTCCATCCATGGGATTTTCCAAGCAAGAATACTGGAGTGGATTGCCATTTCCTTCTCCAGGAGATCTTCCTGACCCAGGGATTGAACCCTGGTCTCCTGCATTGTAGGCAGACCCTTTACCGTCTGAGCCACCAGGGAAGTAGAGAATGTCCCTTGAAAAGTGTCCTGGTTCCCTGGTGGCTCAGAGGTTAAAGCGTCTGCCTCCAATGTGGGAGACCTGGGTTCGATCCCTGGGTCGGGAAGATCCCCTGGAGAAGGAAATGGTAACCCACTCCAGTATTCTTGCCTGGAGAATCCCATGGACGGAGAGGCCTAGTAGGCTACAGTCCACGGGGTCGCAAAGAGTCGGACACGACTGAGCGACTTCACCTTCACCTTCAACTTTTCAATGCTTACAATAGATAACTTTGAGGAAAAGAATCCCCAGGTAAGTTGGCCAAAGAAGGGGGCAAAAACGTACTGTGTGATGCCTTGTACTGGACTCACCCAGCAGGCGCTGGGTTCCAAGCTGTTGTACATAAAGTGGGTGAGGATAAGTAGGCCAAGTGACACCCTGGATGAAAAGGATATTGATTCCCCTGAGAGCCCCCTACTCCATTCCATACCATCACATCTTCCTATCCCCAAAGCCCAACCTAGGCCCCCACCACTCTGCCAGCCAAGGATTGCAGGGCTTGGATTTGCACAGAGACTGGTGCTCAGGTGTGGTGGATCCCAGGCTGAAGCCTCAGTGGTGGGCCTTGTGGTGTGCTTTGTGCTTGGCAGGTGGGTGGCACTTGCTGCTTGGGGTCACATGGCACTCCAACCAACCATCAGCATCACCTTCAGGCCTGGGCTTGGGGCCATGCCCTCTCAGGCCCTGCCCACAGCCCTGAGGTGGGGCAGCTGGGCCGTGTGTGATCCTGGGAGTGGGATAGTTGGGGGTGGGATGAGGGCAGGGATGGCCAGGAAAGCTGAAGCACAGAGGGTAGGTGGTCTTGCCAGAGGGAAGTCAGGGGTCATTTGGAGGAAAAGCACATGCTGCAGGAAATCTAATCACTAGTGTGGAGTGGGGGTAGGAGGCTTGGGGTGGGGAGTTGGTTCATTCTAGATAGTTCCATTATCTTCCTCCAAGAGGAGGAAGTACCAAAGAGATCAGGAGGCACATCCGGACAAGCTGATTTATTGAGTGTTGCAGGGGGCTCCCACACGTAGGTACTGGAGCCAGGCGCTCAGCTGCCCTCATTCCCCTCAGCTGCCAAAGCCTCCTGGCTCTCCTCTCCACTGGGCTCCTGCTGAGCAAACTCCTCGATGACTATGTCCTCAGAGCTTGCAGAAGCAGCAGAAGGGAACAGAGGGTTAGGAACAACTTCCTGAGCATCATCCACTCTCATTTCCTGACCCCAGAGAAGTGATCCCTTCCTTGCCACTCAGCTCAGACCCTCACCCCCTCTCAGGTGCGCCCCCCCCCCCAACATGGACCACACTGGGCTTGTTTCCTTCATTCCTTCCCAAATCTCCAAACACAAAAGTTCCCCCCTCAGAGGGGAAATAAGAATTGGGGGTGGAAAGGAGAGAAGGCATGGAAAAATGAAAAACGAGAAATAAGGGCTAGGAGGCAGGGAAGAAAAGACTGGAAGGGATGAGGGTGAAGGATGACTGGGAGAAAAGCAGGAGGTGGAGGGCGGGGGATGCAAAAAGGGAAAGAGGGACTTATGAAAAGCACTGTACTAAACTACGACACGAAGTTAAACCATATGTTTCCACTGCACACCTATTGAAAACAACACTCCAGGGAAGCTTTTTAACATTTCCATTGTCATAAAACGGAGAGTGGCAGTGGGGAAAGGGGTGGGGGGCGAGGTTTCCAGGCCTCACATTTTCTTACCTAGCAGCCTCTGTAGTGAGCATAGAGAGGGAAGGAAATCTGGATTAAAGCTGATAAGTTCCCTGAAGAAATGTCTTGTTACTCTTCCCTCTCTCTTTTTGACCCGTCTCCCTCTCATACATACACAATACACACACACATGCATGTGTGCACACACACATACACACAATTGCCCTGAAAACCTATTCACCCAACCTACCTATTGCTATAGAATCTCTACTCAAACTGCCAGTTCTAGATTCATGAGATCAGAATTGCTTGGTCCCCAGCCTTTCGGACCACTGTTTCTGTGAGTCCCACCTGGTCACTCACCGTTTGATGGCTTTGGATGCATCAGGATCAGGGGGAGCTCCACACCAACATCACTGCAAGGATCCCAAGATTGGGTTACAGATCTCCCTCCAAGGCTACTCCCTGAACCTCTCTCCCTCAGTTTTTTGGTCCTAGGGTCCCCTTAGATTCTCCCTCATCACTCTTTTGATCTGATTGCATCCTCCTTTTTTTGCCCTGGTTCCCCCCACCCCACAGTCTCTTACCTGGCTGTCAGGTCGCCTAGGATGCTGAGGGTAGAATGACACCCTAAAATTAGCAGCTGGAAATGGAAAGTAGCAACCTAATTTGACAGGGGAATTAGGGATTGTAAGGCCAACTCAATCACAGAATCGGTTTCTGGAAGGGAAGGTAGCCTGCTCATGGAGCTCACAGGTTTGGGGAACGGGTCCAGAGAAGGGGTGGGTTGAATGGGTCAGTCCAACTGGGAAGAAAACAAAAGTGGCTCCCCAGCCCCTGCCCAGACAGACTCTGCATTCTCACTCACCCTCCACAGGACACCATCAGGTTGACTCTGACTTTGTAGGACACCAAGATCCCCAGCAGCTCCTTGTCCACTCCTGGTCGAAGACTGGGAGGTGGTAATATTCATCGTTGTGTGTTTGAGGGGAAATGGCTATGAGGGAGCTAATTCATTCAGTCCCCCAGTCCCTTCCTGTGCATCTTTTGTCATCTGACGGGTCTCCCAGGCTCTGATCTCCTACTCATTGGGATCGCATTTCTGTTCCTCAAATCCAGTTTTACCATGTCACCCTCTGCTCAAGAATATAATTAGTACACTGCTTGACTTTCACAACCCTTAACAATTTGGCCCCACCTAGCGTCTCTAACCGGAGAAGGCAATGGCAACCCACTCCAGTACTCTTGCCTGGAAAATCCCATGGATGGAGGAGCCTGGTGGGCTGCAGTCCATGGGGTCACACAGAGTCGGACACAACTGAAGTGACTTAGCAGCAGCAGCAGCAGCCTCTCTAACCTTCCTGCCCTAACTCCCTAACACCTGGGATACGACCTAACCAGACCCATCCTCTCTCCTTGCTCAGAACAAGTTGTGCAGATTCTTACTGTCTAATGTTTTCCCAGGCTATATTCCCAACCTGGAACTCTCTTTTCTTCCTCTATTGCTATCCAAATCCAACACATTCTTCAAGATCTAGCTCCTTCTGTCTCCTCCAGCTATGCTGGCTTCTTTGAACTCCTATTGGATTTATAATCTGAACTATACATACTAACATTTAACTGATAGATGGCATTAACATTCCTCTTTTTTCAATTTTTTTAATATAAATATTTATTTTAATTGGAGGCTAATTAGTTTACAATGTTGTATTGGTTTTGCCATACATCAACATGAATCTGCCATGGGTGTACATGTGTTCCCCATCCTGAACCCCCCTCCCACCTCCCTCCCCATACCATCCCTCTGGGTCATCCCAGTGCACCAGCCCCGAGCATCTTGTATCATGCATCAAACCTGGACTGGTGATTTGTTTCACATATGATAATATACATGTTTCAATGTCATTCTCCCAGATCATCCTGCCCTCGCCCTCTCCCACAGAGTCCAAAAGACTGTTCTATACATCTGTGTCTCTTTTGCTGTCTCGTATACAGGGTTATTATTGCCATCTTTCTAGCTTCCATATATATGCATTGGTATACTGTATTGGTGTTTTCCTTTCTGGCTTACTTCACTCTGTATAATAGGCTCCAGTTTCATCCACCTCATTAGAACTGATTCAAATGTATTCTTTTTGATGGCTGAGTAATACTCCATTGTGTATATGTACCACAGCTTTCTTATCCACTTGTCTGCTGATGGACATCTAGGTTGCTTCCATGTCCTGGCTATTATAAACAGTGCTGCAATGAACATTGGGGTACACGTGTCTCTTTCAATTCTGGTTTCCTCGGTGTGTATGCCCAGCAGTGGGATTGCTGGGTCGCATTCCTCTTTGTTCCCCATTTCAGCCATAAACTGAAGGCAGAGACTATCTTCAACTTCTTTGTACCCTCCCAGATTGCTTAGCATAGGAATGACTATGTAACAAGCATTCAGTGAAAACCAACTGATTGAAAAATAAGGCACAGGAGTTCCCTGGTGGTACAGTGGATAAGAATCTGCCTGCCAATGCAGGGGACACAGGTTCGGTACCTGGTCTGAGAAGATTCCACATGCTGCAGGGCAACTAAGCCCTTGTGCCACAACCACTGAAGCCCACACTAGAGCCCATGCTCTGCAAACAAGAGATGCCACCACAATGAAGAGTAGCCCCTGCTCACCTCAACTACAGAAAGCCCACACACAGCAACGAAGACCCAGTTCAGCCAAAATTAATTAATTTTAAGAAAAGGAAAATACAGAAAGCCATATGATCTTGGAGATTTTCCAAGATTTTTCATTGCCCTAGGATGCTGATCCTCTGTCTGCAAAGTAATGCTATTGGGATGATTTCTCAGTCTCTTTCAAGCAATAACAATGTATTGCTGCATGATTGATAAAGCACAGAGAAAGGCAGTGGGAATGAATGCTTGTCAGATGGTGGCAGATGGTTTTCGGTAGGAGACACATCTTACACTAGGGCCTCCAAGTGTTAGGCATAGGACCAAATGAATGATGATATAATTCTATCAGTTCCTGTCATATTCTTTTTTGTCCTCTTTTCTCTCCATTTCTCATCTGTCTTCCACTGAACTTCTATCTTCACTAGAGAGTAGCTGCTACAGAGATCACAGTGTTAGAGCCATATGACATGTGAGAGCATCTTTTCCACCTCTGCCACTGTGCAAGCTTGGACAAGTTCCTTCGTCTCTCTGAGCCTCAGAGATAGAATAAGAACACATGTTCAGCCTAATTGATGGGATTCTTATGAGGATAACAGTACCATACATAAGACCTTTCTGAGCTGTAAAATATTATACAACATAAGGAATTTTTCCTATCCACTTTTTCCTTTCTTGTTACCTATGACCTAAGCCTGTCATTGGTCCCATGGGTATTATTTAGCTTACTGTTAGCCCTCTTGCCTAGAGGTGTCTCTGAATGTTTAAAATTTTTTTGAAACAGGTAGGCTTCATTGAAGGTGAAACCTCAGAACTGTATATATAGCACACAGAATGGGTTGTGGGGGGGGGGTAGAAAATGAAAGCTGGTAGTTACATGTGAGCTTACATTGTGCTAGAGGCCAGATTGGTGTCACCCTGCTTGAGTTTGCCATCCAGTGCCAGGCCCTGTTTCTGGCAGTTGTCTGCCAAGAGCGGGGTTACTGCAAAGCTCTTAGAGAAGGTGGAGTTAGCAGCTATAGTCTCCCTTTGAAAGGAAAAGAAGAGAAGAACTTAAGCTAGGCCTGCCAACTAAGTGATTCTCATTCCCAGGAGTATTTTGCACAATTCCATGAACCTACTGGAATATCCAAGAGAGCTGACATGTCTGACTGTGGAGAGTGGGAACGATTCACTCTGGTGGGAAATCGTCTTATGCCCCCTCTCAGAATTCGATGATCCTCTTGTGGGTATCTTCCCTCTAGCTCTCTTCAGAATCCCTCCCTTTTTCCACGTCAGCCCTCACCTTGACCTTCCTCAGTCCTGGCCTCTTCCCCACTTCCTTCTTTCCCCAATCCTCTCCTCTGCCTCCAGACCTTGACCCTCTTTCCACCACCCTACCCCTCAGCTCTCTGACCCCAGCCCCGGTGCCAGCTCACGTGAACTCCTGAACGAACACAGTCTTGGTGTACTTGTCTAGTGAATACAGGACAACATCTGTGATCTGGTCAACTGCAGAGCCAGGAAAAGCACATGAATATAGTTAGTCATCCTCAAGACCCCAACTCACCACCCTTGTACACGGGCACACTTCATGTGATGTACTAAGATGTGCATATATGGTGAACAGAGATGTATGTTTTGATAAGCCTGCAATGGAGGGAAAGCCTAGATGAATGCAGCCTGGGTAAGTGGGGGCAGAGTTCTGGAAAAAGACGTATGGATTTGGGACCAGGGGCAGGGAGACAGGAAAAGAAGCTCACCTGAAATCTTGATTTTTTTGATGACCTTGTTGGTAGAGTTGTTGATGGAAACATTGACAGAGATGGGTTTGCCATGATAATTTACCTAAAGCAGGAGGAGAGGCTGTTATAAGGTTGGAGGGAGAACACTCAGATAAAGACCTAGAATTTGTTTCCCCAGCACTCTTGCTGACCTGGCCTCTACCCCTGTCTTCCCAAGTAGGTGATCAATAAAGAAAGGGTTTCAGAGCAGTTGCATGCTAGGGGGCAAGAAATGGGGGTCACAAACCTCCTTGTCCATCCAGGCCTGGAGTTGTAGGGGCTGAGCTGACAGGAGGAAGCGGCGCACAGTCTGGGCGCAGGGGCCAGGGCCTGGTTCCAGGGGGGCAAACTGTATTTTCCGAATCACCAGCCGCACAGAGTCTCTAAGTAGAGGCCAAGAGGACAGCCAGAACATCTCCTTAGGACCCACAGACCTTTCTTGTGCCAAACCTATAGCCCAGTCCTCGCTTGGGTGGTGGAGGAGGCAGAAGGTTTCCCTCAGAGAATGCCTCTGGACCCTCAAGGTAGGTATCTAGACCATAGGCCAGCAAACTATGGCTCACTGGCTAAGTCTGGTCTGCTGCTTGTGTCTGTATGGCCCACAAGCTAAAAATGGTCATTACATTTTCAAGTGGTTGAAAAAAAACAAAGAACAATATTTCATGACATGTGGAAATTATATAAAATTCAAATTTCAATGTTCATAAAGTATTGGAACGCAGCCATGCTTGTTCATTTACGTACTGCCCATGGCTGTTTTCATGCTACATGGCACAGCTCAGTAGGTGCAACAGGAAGTACATTGTTCACAAAGCCTAATATTTCTTGTCTGGCCTTTGACAGAAGAGTTTGCTGACCCATGCTCTAGAGCAAAGAAGAGAAATTAGAGGGGAATCAGAAATGGGCGTCTGAATTGGTGGTGATGCTGCTACACAGGTTAGAAGTAAGGATGTTTCTGTCCTGAGAGCAAGATCTGTTTCCTGGTACAGGCTAGAGGCAGGGATTTTGAAGTTGACCACAGAAACACCTCTTGGAGACTTTCTCCTCCAGGTTTTCGGCACAGAAACTCTTCACTTCAAAGTCAACACCGCAGGCCTGCAAAGGGGCAGAGGCAAAGAGAACTCATTTCTGACACTGCCCACTCCCTTCCTCATGGGTTTATAAGGAAATGTCTGATCCCACCCATTAGCTGTCCCTTTCTCCAGTCTTGTCCATTTATCCCTCTGTCCACCTTTTTGAGAACCCAGACCTCACCTTTCCTGTATCATCAGGACCTGGCTGCAGTGTCACCGAACAGGGCAGGTTGACAACCATCTAAAGGATCAGAAGGAGGTCAGCAAACAGAAGAAATAGGGACCCCTTTAGTCTGTTCTCTTTGTTAAGCTTTCTCTCTTAATCTTCCCTAGAAGCCTTACCTAGGGTTTGGGGTCAGTACCTGAAGAGTAAAGGGGTAGGCATTGTCCCCCAGCTTGTGCAGCAGTCGCTCCTGCAGGACTGTGAGGGGGCCCCGGGGGCTGCTGGGCTCCACTGGGGCCACTTGCTGGACCTGTACGTACAGATCTTTGCGGAATGTCAGACCAATCACATCCAAGTCATCATGGCCATAGCGAAAGGCACAGGTCAACATGACAAACACTGCAGGCAAAGGAACAAGAGAGTGACCTATCAGGTCTGAGGGGAAAAGGAGATCTTAACAGCATCAGAAGAAGCTCAGAGGAAGACATGGAGAGACAATGTAACATTATCAAACCAGTATGGCCATAAAGAAAAGGATTAACACATTTGACTACAGTAAAATTTAAAACTTCTTTACATTAAGAATCTTTATAAATAATGAAACAAGCAAAAGCCTGAGGAAATATTTGCAACACCTGTAACAAAAGTTTAGTGTTCATAGTATCTAAAAAAACTCCCACAAATCAGTAATAAAAATACAAACATTCCAATATAAAAGTGTGCAAAATGTATGAATAGGCTCTACACAGAAGCGTGGAATGGAATGGCCAATGAAGTATGAAAACATGTCCAGTCTTATTAGTAATCAGATAAATGCAAATTAAAGCCACAATGAGGTAACATTTCTGCCTCTTCAGACTATCAAAAATTTTTAAGTCTGACAGCACTAAATGTTGAACAATGCTCCAGATGTGAAACAATTGATTACATACTGTGGTGGGAGTATGTTTGTACAACCACTTTAGAAAACTGTTGGACACTGTCCAATAAAGTGGAATCTGCTCATATCTTATGAAATAAGAATTTAGTGGAACTCTTGCTCTTGTCTATCAGTTCAGTTCAGTCGCTCAGTCGTGTCCGACTCTTTGCGACCCCATGAATCGCAGCACGCCAGGCCTCCCTGTTCATCACCATCTCTCGGAGTTCACTCAGACTCACATCCATCGAGTCAGTGATGCCATCCAGCCATCTCATCCTCGGTCGTCCCCTTCTCCTCCTGCCCCCAATCCCTCCCAGCATCAGAGTCTTTTCCAATGAGTCAACTCTTCGCATGAGGTGGCCAAAGTACTGGATGGTGTTGACCATCTGGTGATGTCCACGTGTAGAGTCTTCTCTTGTGTTGTTGGAAGAGGGTGTTTGCTATGACCAGTGCATTTTCTTGGCAAAACTCTATTAGTCTTTGCCCTGCTTCATTCCGCATTCCAAGGCCAAATTTGCCTGTTACTCCAGGTGTTTCTTGACTTCCTACTTTAGCATTCCAGTCCCCTATAATGAAAAGGACATCTTTTTTGGGTGTTAGTTCTAACAGATCGTGTAGGTCTTCATAAAACCGTTCCACTTCAGCTTCTTCAGCATTACTGGTCTATAAGGAGAAACATATAAAATGTCCATGGCGTCAGTGTTTGTCATAGCATAAAACTGGAAATGATTTAAATACCTATAAATGGGAGAGTGGGTAAACAGTTATGGTATATTCATATCGTGGAATATTAAACTGAGATTAAAATAATGAACCTGAACTCCATGTATTAGCATGGTTAAGTCTCAAAAGTTGAGTAAAAGAAGGATGATATGCACAATCATACCATGTATATAAAGTTGGAAAGCATGTAGAACAATACCAGAGTTGCTCACTAATATATAAATATAGTTAGAAGTATAGAGACATCATGGGAACAATAAATATCAAATTTAGAATAGTTATTACCTGAGGTGGAGGCAGGAAGGAAAGGAGGGAGGGAGGAAGGAGTATGGGATTAGGGAAGGATACACAAGAGACTTCAGTTGGTTTCTGTAATTCTTTTTAAAACTAGGTGATGGGTACAGGATATTCATTGTGTAATTCTCTAGGGTCAGAACCTAGGTTTACATATGACTTGTAGAAATCCCTCGTGTTGTCTGAGCCTCAGTTATTTCACCTTTTGATTATAGGACTGCAGAAGAGCTCTACAGTTATTATCTCTGTTTTATAGGTAGAGAAAATGAGCCCAGAGTAGCTAAATGACAGCCCAGGATTTTAACTCAGATATGACTCTAAAGCCCAGACTCATATGCCCAACTTAACTCACAGGATGGTTGTAAGGAGGTGATGTACGAGAAATCCCTGTGGATATTTAAATTATAGATGTGGATGATGATGATGATCATGGGAATATTAGAGAAATGGAACAATAATAATTGAACTTATACATTACAGCTAGTACCTAAGATTTTTGGGACAAATAGAAAGCTACTTCGTGCACTAGTGGAGTGTGGGATAAGGTACAGAAAGATATCTTTCCAAGGATAGTGACAGAGACTGAGGGAAAGAAAGATTTACAACAGGGGTTGGGGAAAAAAATGGAATAGGGGTCAAGAATCTTATTTTTAATCAGGAGCCCTGACCCAAAGAAAAGAAAACTACCAAGAGCCACACACTAGTAGAAACCAACTTATTTTTGTATTTTTAAGAAAACAAAATATACAACAGCCAGATTATCTGCTTTTAAAATTACAAACAAGCAAAGCAAATGAATCTATATTCAAAAGATACAACAAAGACTGAAAGTAGCGATAATGGTAGTGCTTATAATGACTGGGACAATGGGCAGCCTCATGCCCTGCACGAAAGTGAAGTCGCTCAGTCGTGTCCAACTCTTTGCAACCCCATGAGACCCACCAGGCTCCTCTGTCCATGGGATTTTTGAGGCAAGAATACTGGAGTGGGTTGCCATTTCCTTCTCCAGGATACCCTGCACGAGGGAGAGTTAATTGGTACAACCATTTTGAAGGGCAATTTGGTGAAAGAAAGCTTTAAAAATGTGTGACTACCCTTTGGCCATTCATTCCTTTTCCAGGCATTTAGTCTAAAGAAATAATTGGACAAGTATGAAAAGAAATACATACAAGCATGTACTTTATGGGGTTGTTTGTCATAGCAAAAAATGTCCAGTGGTTAAAGTTGGCGAAATACATTATGGTGCACTCATACAATATAGTACTAGGCAACTAAAAAATTTATAGATTTTTACATATTGCATAGGCAAAAAAGAAGATTAGAAAGTATTATGTATAATATAGCATTTAAAATAAAAATATAGATATTTTTACACAGAAAATATGAATAAATGTGAACTGAAATATTGGTGATTATCTCTGGGTGAGAGGATTACAGTCTTTCTCCTTCATCTGCACTTTCTAATGTTTCTACATGAAGACAAACTTAACAATTTTCAAAAGATACAACAAATTAAATTCATCTTGGTTTCCCAGTTATGCCAAAAAAAGGTGGAAAAAGGGAGAGCAAGAATAGGAAGAGGAAAGAGGGAGCAAAGGAAAGAAAATAACAGAGAAGATGAGGAAAAGAGGTGGCTGGAAGGAAGCAAGGGAAGGGATGAAGTGAAAGAGAAGAGAAATCAGAAAAAGAGGAGGGGCCAGGCAAAAGGGTGTCTAATAGCCCCTGAGCTCAGGGTGTGTTAATCAGATGAATTGTTCTTGTCACATCTTGTCACATCTGTGTATGTGGTGGGAAGGGCATCACCCCACCCCCAAGATCTTATTGAGTCTCTGACAGTTTACAATCATCCTTTTTTGTGTTAAATAGCTTGTTTTAGTTTTTTTTTTTTAATTCAGCATCTAAAGTTATTTATATTTGTGTTTATTACATAAATAATACATATTAGTTGTGTGACAATTAGAAAGGAGAAGGCAATGGCACCCCACTCCAGTACTCTTGTCTGGAAACTCCCATGGACGGAGGAGCCTGTTAGGCTGCAGTCCATGGGGTCGCTGAGTCAGACACGACTGAGCGACTTCACTTTCACTTTTCACTTTCATGCATTGGAGAAGGAAATGGCAACCCACTCCAGGGTTCCTGCCTGGAGAATCCCAGGGATGGCGGAGCCCAATGGGCTGCCGTCTGTGGGGTCGCACAGAGTCGGACACGACTGAAGCGACTTAGCAGACAATTAGAAAACACAAACAAAAAGAGAAATCAAAATTCTGCCATCATTCATATTTCAGAGATAACTGCTCTTAATTTGTTTCATTTGCTTCCCAACTTTGTTTCTGTAATTAAATATAAGGCCACCTTAGATATTTATGACTTATCTTTCATTGCCTTTTTGAAATGAAACATTTTATTTTGAGATCATTGTAGATTTACATGCAGTTGTAAGAAATAATACAGAAAGGTCCCACATCAATTTTTGTTAAACCACACTTCATTCACACTACCACATATATAGCCCTACAACTAGCCTTTTTCATTCAGTGGCATAGTATTAGCATATTTTACATCAACAAGTGCACCTCAGAAGAAAAAAATACATATTTGGAAATGTTATGCAAGTAAGATTATCTTGATAAAAGTAACAAAGCATATAAAAAAGCTAAGGAATAAACTTAAATACATACAGCTTAAATGAATAATAATATAAAACTACTAAGGGACATGAAGATGAAAATTAAAGGAATAAACACATTTTATTTCCTGGGTCGACATACATTTTTTAAACTAAAGATTTTTTTCTGTAGGTTATTCTGAAAATTTTGTAGGGCTGTGAAAAAATGATTTAGGGTTTAGAACTACAGAATAATTGAAAGTCTTAAATAAGTTGATTAATTTACTGGCTATACCCCAAAATTCCTCTGATATTTAAAAGTGGATGGATTGCTTATCCACACTGTTTAATCTGAACAATTAAATTTGGTTTATTCCACAATTCCTAAAGGTTACATTTGAACTAGAATTCATCAATTTGTTCTGAACCTTTTTCAAATCGAACCCAATTTTCAATCTGTTGGATCACAGAGCAAGAATCAAAGAAAAAAAATGGCAAAGCAATTATTTCAGTGTAATCTGGAACTATAATATTGTAACCAGAGTAACGTGTTTTGCTGTTACTTGCTGTAGTTATTGTTTTGCTTATTTCTTTGTTTGGGATTTTTTTTTTTAGTGGAAAAAATGGGTTTCCCTACACAAAGGAGATACGGAAAGACATATGCAAATAAAGGGAAAAAGAAATGCAAAGTGGCAGCCTGCAGGTCCAGCCCTTGGAAAAATAAAGTTTTTTGATTTATCCAGGGCTTTAAAAAAATCTCTTAGTTAGCTGCCAACATCTGAAAATCAGGACATTTGCTTAATGCAAATTTTAATAATTTAATCCATATTTTAATAATATGGATTTCTGGTGTACTGGATCTTTCAGTAGGCCGTCTAAGTGTGTGTTTAGGTTAGCAGTGAAGCAAAGGCTCCACCAACAATAAGGGAGAAAATCAGATATTTTAGAAAAAAGCATTTAATTTCAGCACACATGTAAATTTTGTGTGATCTTGGAAAAGAAAATATAATTAATGCTTTAGAAATATATCTATTTAAAATATTATTTGGGAAGAGGCACTAGAATCTTTTCAGACTTTGAGCCTCTCAAAGTCTTATTCTGACTTTTATTTCCAGTTCCTCTTTAACAATCAGAGAATTTGGCCACACTGGGCTGAAATTCCCAGTTGTTAGCTTCTATCAGATAAGACATTCACAGTTCCCACCACTTTTTAATTTTCTTATAACCCTCTGGTCCACTCGTCCAGTCCACTCACTCAGATTACTTGTCTGGTGTGTGTGACATTTTAGGTTAGGGTCCCTGGCATATACACAGACCAACAAGGATTTTTACTTACTCTTTCGGCCTTTTAAGTAATCAGGGTCAACCAGGACTACACCATCTATGGAGAGGGGGAGAAAGGGCACCCTGGTCAGGAAAAGTCCGCAGACTGTGAAACAGAAGTTCCTCTTCTGCATGATCCTGTCTTGGCTTTCTTTCACTCCCTTGATCCCACTCCCCTTCTCCCCAGGCTCTTTCCCTTTTCGGACTCACTGACCAATGGGTTCCACCATGTCCACATGGTCCACGAAGTCCCGTTTCCCCAGGTAGATGGATAGCTGTTGTGGAACAACCTCCCATGTTACTCTCATAATCTTCTTTTAATGGATTCCCCTGAAGGCCCCGACCCAAGCCCCTGAGACCTTGAAGGACATACACATCTATCCCTTTTCCCCTTTCATTTGCCCAGCTGGGTCAGGTTCTCTCACCTTGCCATTGGAGCAAGTCTTCTTAAACACCCTATGAGGAGAAAATCAGAGGATATGGAAGGGGATTGGAAGAGAAGGGAGTGGGAGAAGAAGGGAAAGGAAAGAAAGGGAATTGGGGAAAAAAGGAAATACTTCTAGGATTAGAGGAAGAGGCCCAAGGAAAATGAAGTGACACCCAGGTGGAGGCAACACAAGTAAAAGAGAGGTTGCAAACCCCCGCCCCCCAAAGGCAAGTCGTTGGGTTTAGGTAAGCCACAAGTCACAGAAGCAGAGAATTAGGAGTTCTTACTTACCTAGACGTGTTGGCCATGGTGCAGATGTTGAGCCTTTTCTGGCAAGAGGGGAAGGAGGGAGGCTCAATCATTTGGTCCCATTCTCCTTACCTGGCTTTGATATACCATCTGGACACACCTGGTGTGACATAACCTTTTCTTCTTAGATAGACACCTCACCACCATCCATGCTTCCTATTCTTCCTCCTACCAGGGTTACTTATTCAGGCATACTCTCACCCATCCAGGAGACAGGGAAAAAACTCCCCTAGTTTTTACAAATTATTGACTAATCGTACTGTTTGTTCTCCAGAAAGGATGAGGCTTTATTAAATAGCTGGGGCCCTCTCCTCTCGAGAGTGTTTTGGGAGAAGGAATTTGTTTGGAGAAAGGCCTTCATCCAGGAAATTATGAAGAAAATTGTACTGGATGAGGTTGAGCATCACCTAGCACAGGGTAGATGCCAAGACATGTTTGTTAGATACATGAATGAATGAATGACCAAAACCCAGACTCTGGTTTTTGCGATGGATTCTGAGCCTGAGTTCACCTCATGGTGGCCTTAACACAGCTAAGAAAGGAAAAAAGGTGCAGAAGAGTAAAGGCTCCCTCATGCTCTTGGTTGTTGGTAGCAGAAGCCGCTATGGAAGTTGAAAGCCTTCCTTGAACCTATTCATTGTTCTCATCATCCTCCCCAGATTTGCCCACTCTTACCCCCTTCAGTGTCCTCAGGTGCTAAGCCTTGGAGTAGGGATCCTTAGAGAGAGAAAGATATCTCTCTAATGCTTTTCTTTGATGTGTATTAGATCTGGCCTGAGAGGAGCTTAGGGGAGTTTTCAGAGGTCTCTTCCAGGGTATCTCGGCCTGAGTGCCTGTCAGCTCTGTTGGGAAAGGTGCCCCTCAAATTCTTGATATATTGAGGAAGGTGCTAAGGGCAGGGGATATGGGGCCTAGTATGGGCTGGAGATAAGAGGACTTTGGACTATTTACCTGGGGAGGAAGGTGAAGCTCACATCCGTCTCCAGCTCTGGTCACTATGCTCGCCTCTCCAACCTCTTATACTCAAGGTCCTGTGAATTTTCAGATTGGTGGGGGTCAGGGGAGAAGAATAGGGTCCTGGAGGGGGGGAGCGCATAAAATACTGCTTTATAAATAGCTCAGGTACCAAGAGTTTGGAAAGCAGATTAGTGGACAAGAGATTAGTTGCTAAAAGATTAGCTGTTTGCTGCTGGGACAGGGCCAAGGTCAGGGGTTGAATCTGATGGTGTTAAAGTCAGAGGAGCTTGAGAAAAGGAACTACAGGGTTTTGGCCTCCTCGTGAGGCCTTGAACCTGAGGACTGGGATCAAAGGGGAGTCGGGGACATTAAAAGAAATGCAAGGTGAGGGATAGAAATAGGAAGGCTCAAAGTATAAGCCTTTGTGATTCTGAAAGGAGAATCTTGTGTCACATTCCAGTCTTTCTATACCTCTTGATCAGGTATAACAGGCCACACAAAAGTCAAGGGTATGGAAAAGAGCACCCTTTCTCTAGCCCACTGCTACTTGGGACTTGGGACTCTTGAAGTAATGTTTAGAGACCCAATTATCCCAGATTATGTTCACAGCAGGAGTAGATCTCCTGTAAATGGGGGTGGAGTGGACAGGGGAGGCTGAGTGTACTGAGCTGTGTGCACACATCTGTGAGCCTTGAAATTCTTTTCTTGTTGAAGAGGAAGGTAACACAAGATTCTTGGCCCAGAGGCAGGTTATCCCGGCAGAATGTTGCCTGTGGACAGAAAAAGCAATTGACATCTTTACATGTCTGCCCCCACCACAGCCAACCTTCCCCCATACGCGCCCTCAGCCCTTGACTCGCTCCAATCCCTAAAACTAAGTCCACGCTATAGGCCCTAAGCAGCTTCCCTCACCTCATATGACCACTCATGGAATTAAAGATATTTTTGTCCTGCAGCTGCCACGACCCCTGCAATGGCAGCAACAAAAGTAATCTTTCTTTCTTGGCTGTCCTTTCCATAGAACCCAGGCCCAGGTTTCATGGACATGGGGGATGTAGAGACAGGATCTCCAAACTCCGGGGGTACAGGACCCCACCCTACTTTACCTCACCATAGCGCTGGCTGGGCTTCAGCACCTATCCATAGATGCAGCCTCAACCCTCCAGGACAGCCTGTCCATTCCTCACAGGGTGGCCATGGCTGTGGCTTAGGGGCTGGGCCTTCCCTACCATCCACTCGCCACTGTGGGTGCTGAACAGCTGTCCTGTATTCTCTGCCCAAATAACCATGTTAACCTGGCCATTCCTTGTCAGTATGCACCCCAGGCCCTTGGCTTTTAGTCGTTGTAACTCTCTGCTTTAGCTAGAGCTAGAATCCCAGACTCTGAGGAGAAGGTTGGTGTCCATGGGGAAGGTGAAGTCAGAATGAATGTTCTTTTGGACTAGGCTTCAACCTATTTTTGTCTTTAGACCCACATTTGAAGCTTAGCCTCTCTTTCGAATCAGGTCCGTGGTCCTCTCAGCAGGAAGAAAGTAGATCTGGTAGGCCTTTAATTCATTACTATGATTGAACTTAAATCATTCTCTCTTTTCCTGAAGTATGTACATTTCTTGACTGAGGTATAATTTAGCGAAAGTAAAATGCACAAATCTCAATTGCACAGCTTGATGAATTTTTACCTACTGTGGAAAGCTGAATAATGGGCCCCCAAAGATATCAGGTCCTAATCCCGGGAAGCAATGAATTTTACCTTATATGGAAAAAAAAGAACTTTGCAGATGTGATTAAATTTAGGATCTTGAGAGGGGGGAGACTATTTTGGATCATCTGGGTGGGCCCTAAATGTAATCACTAGTCTCTTTATGAGAGGGAAACAGAGGGAGATTTGACTGCTGAGACAGAAGGCAGTGTGAGGATTGCAGCCAGATGTGATGCTACAGGCTTGGAAGATGGAGGAAGGGAAGATGGAGGAATGCAGCTCTAGAAACTGGAAAAGGCAAGGACACGGATTCTCTCCAGTAGTCCCTCATGGTTGCAAGGAGGCTGTCACAGTTCAGGCATAGCCCTGCTGATACTTTGGTTTTGGCCCAGTGAACCTTATTTTGGACTTCTGGTCTCCAGAACTATAAAAGAATAAATGGTATTTTAAGCCATCAAATCTGTGGTAACTTTTTTGCAGCAGTAATAGGAAACTATTACTATGTAATACTACCTATGTAACTACTACCCAGATCAAGATATAGAACATTTCTAGCTCCCCAGAAAATTCCCCTGTGTCCCTTTCCAGTTGATAATCTCTCAAAGAGAACCATCACTCTGGTTTCATTTTGATTAGGAGTATTTTCATTTTAAGGCTTCCCAGGAAACTCGGATGGATGGAGGAGCTTGGTGGGCTGCAGTCCATGGGGCCGCTAAGAGTCGGACACGACTGAGCGACTTCACTTTCCCTTTTCACTTTCCTGCATTGGAGGAGGAGATGGCAACCCACTCCAGGGTTCCTGCCTGGAGAATCCCAGGGACGGGGGAGCCTGGTGGGCTGCCGTCTATGGGGTCGCACAGAGTCAGACACGACTGAAGCGACCTAGCAGCAACAGCAGCAGCAGGTGGTGCTAGTGGTAAAGTGCCAATGCAGGAGATGTAAGAGACATGGGTTCAATCCCTGGGTCGGGAAGATCCCCTGGAGGAGGGCATGGCAACCCACTCCAGTATTCTTACCTGGAGAACCCAATGGACAGAGGAGCCTGGCAAGCTCTAATCTGTAGGGTCACACAGAGTTGGACAGGACTGAAGCGACTTAGCACACACATTTGCATTTTATGAGGAGGCAAGAGTAAGAAGGCAAAGGAATGCATCTCTAATGGTGAAGTATCTGGCCCCTGTGATAGATTAAGGGGAGACCTATTTTCAGGTCTTTACCCACCCTCACTTTGCACACTCCAATGATATTTCCAAACCCGCCCTTCCAGTTAGGAAGTGATGATCAGATCTCTGAGTGAGAAATGCTTGGCTTATTAGGCATCGTAGCAGACAGGATTGTTTATCAACTCAATAGGCATCTCTCACTTCCTTCTTTTTGTTTTTATAATTCATTTATTTTATTTTTGGTTGAGCTAGGTCTTCATTGCTGCCCTCGGGCTTTCTCTAGTTGCACAGAGAGCTGGGGCTACTCTTCTTGCAGTGCACAAGATTCTCATCATGGTGGCTTCTCTTGTTGAGGAGCAGGGGCTCAGGGCACATGGGCTTCAGTAGTTAAAGCATGTGGGCTCAGTAGTTGTGGCATATGGGCTTTAGTTGCCCACAGCACGTGGAATCTTCTCCAACCAGAGACTAAACCCGTATCCTCTGCCCTGGCAGGTGGATTCTTTTCATATATCTATATCTATCTATCTTTATTTATTTTCTTATTTGGCTGCATTGGGTCTTAGTTGAGGCATGTGGGATCTGATTCCCTACCCAGGGATCAAACCTGGGTCCCCTGCATCGAGAGCCTGGAGTCTTATCCACTGGACCACAGGGAAGTCCTTGCCCTTCCTTCTTGTGGACAGAATCCTCATTTTTCAGATACCCCACCTTCCTCCACATGGCTCACTTCTCCTCTTGGCCAGTCATGGTCATTTTATCCTCCTTGCCAGTTGTTGGTTTAGTTATAGGCATAATGAAACTCAGGCCACTGAGATATGAGGGAAAGCATGGTAGGGAGATACTGGGAAAGGTTTCCTGAGTAATAAAAATAAACACACAGGAAGAGAGCCCTTCCTCTCCTGTCATCAATGGTATTTCCACGTTTGGTTGGATGCAATGCCAGAAATAAAACAGCCACCTTGTGACCATGAGGGTTGCTGAACAACAGGCAGAAGGGTGCAGATCAGAAAGATGGAAAGAGTCTTTCTTCATATAAAGAACTTTTTAATGACAACGTTAAACTGTTGAATTAGCCAACTCAAAAGCTCCCTGCTCCTGGACTTAGATTATATGTTTCCTTATTTTAAACTCAGCTGAGTTGGAATATTCTGTTATTGCAGCTGACAGCACACCAGCAGACTTAAGTGGCATGTGGACAATGGCACTCAGTGTGGGAGGATGGAGAGGAGGCAGACTAATCAAATAGCAGAAACAGAGACTTCCCCTGCTGTCCTAGGTACTGGACACAGAGGTTCTGGCCTCTAGTCTAAAGTTGTTAACAGCCTCGCTGGAGATAAAGAGCAGACATTTAGAAACACTAAAAGGGAACGCTTCAGAAAGACCCCTGGTAAAACACTAACCTGGATACAATTATATGGAACCAGCCAGTCTCCCATGATTTTACTAATAAATTTGGATTGTTCGGGATTTCAGATTACTGCTCCTTTCCATCAAGCCTGTGGGGACTGTCTTGTTCCACTCCACACTGCACCTTACTCTCAGCAGGTAACCTCACTTTTTCACCTCACAAGGAAAACCTAGGCAATTGGGGTGAACTTCTCAATCTCCAAACCCTCCAAATTCACGTATACTTTAATTCCTAATGATGAAGAGGCTGGTAACTGCCAGACACTGAGAGTTGACACATTGCCTCATTTTCTCCTCACAACAAGGTTGCTACTCATATCCTCATTCTATACATGAGGAAATAGAAATTTAGGAATACTTATCCACAGTCCTATAGCTAGTAGGTGATGAAGCCATAGGTAAACTCTAAGTCTGTATGACTCCAAAGCCTGCATTTCCCCCACTATTTCACTTTTCTCTCCTGTTCTTCCTTCCTCCCCACTCCTCCCACTCCCAACTCAGAGAAAGAGATTAAAAACCATGCCTTTCTCCCTTATCCTTCTTTAGGCCTCAAGGAAACAGTTAACATTGCAGAGAAACTGTCATCAAGACATTTATGAATATTAGATATGAGGGGCCAAGAGAGGGAAGACCGAAAGAGTAGGGGCACCAAAGGACCTCAGCAACAACAGTATCCATGTTGCTCCTTTCTGTCATGGGAAAGAAGATAATGAACTTTGCCTGGCACACTAAATTCTAGATATCAATGAGATACCCAAGTGGATACATGTTACAGCAAACAATAAATACAGGGCTTAGATTATAGATGTGAGAATCATTCAGTTCAACTAACTATAACAGGAACTATTCATTCATGCAACAAATGTTTATTTAACACCAGGTGGCGCTAGTGGTAAAGAGCCCACCTGCCCTGGGTCAGAAAGATCCCCTGCAGAAGGGCATGGCATCCCACTCCAGTATACTTGCTTGGAGAACCCCGTGGACAGAGGATCCTGGCGGGCTACAGTCCATGGGGTCTCAAAGAGTTGGACTCGACTGAAATGACATAGCTCATAGGCTCTTGTATAAGGTTTATCTACTTTCTTAACATTGAAATGAAAGGCATTTTTTGGACAACAAGGTGTATAATTTAGAAAAAAAAATCCTGGAACATATATCATCATAACTTTACCTGGAAGGCTTTGAGAAAGACAGAAGTAAAACCAAATGCTTGTTCTCAGGGAACTCTGGGTATGATTTGGGCATGGGAAGATCTGGAGGAGATAGATAAAAACACAAATGAGTATAATTCCAGGCAGTCTGTGGTATGTACCATAATCTCAGTAGAAATCAAATGTGATAAGAATGTGAGAGAGAAATTTGGTTGGAGACAGATCTGTATGCTGGAATCTCAGTTCAGTTCAGTTCAGTCACTCAGTCGTGTCCAACTCTTTGCGACCCTATGGACTGCAGCACACCAGGCCTCCCTGTCCATCACCAACTCCCAGAGTTTACTCAAACCCATGTCCATTGAGTCGGTGATGCTATCCAACTATCTTGTCCTCTCTTGTCCCCTTCTCCTCCCACTTTCAATCTTTCCCAGCATCAGGGTCTTTTCGAATGAGTCAGTTCTTCGCATCAGGTGGCCAAAGTATTGGAGTTTCAGCTTCAGCATCAGTCCTTCTAATGAATATTCAGGACTGATTTCCTTTAGGATAGACTGGTTGGATCTCCTTTCAGTCCAAGGGACTCTCAAGAGTCTTCTCCAACACCACAGTTCATTGGTCATTATAATTATTCATAACTTGTAAGTTAAATCATGACAGTGGATGGAGAGAGAGAGATGGAGAGAGGAATAAACAATGGAAGAATGGAAAGAGAGGAGAGGAGAGAAGAGATTCTGGGAATAAGCCTTGGGGAAGGGTCACATTTGGAGGAAGGAGGACAGAAAGGAGCCAGGGAAGGAGACAGAAGGAATATCCAGAGGAATAAGAGAATCAAAGTAATGTAAGTTACAGAAATGAAAGTGAGGAAGAGTTTCACAGGAGAGAGCCAGTCTGGTCTGCAGTCTTTCATAAAGTAGGCATTCCTTCTGGCCTAGGTGACATCAGTGGAAGCTAGCTTCCAGTTGGGGAATGTTGGGAGAGGTGTTTTCCTGAAGTGGCCACTGGGTGGTAGTGGTGGCAGCGGCGGCAGCTGCAACTATGTCCAGGGACTGGCAGAAACACAGCAGAGCTAAATCAGCTTGAAGCAATAGGAGAAAAACTGGCTCCTGCTGGGGCTTCTCTAGTTTTGTGGACACTGGAGTGTCCTCTTGAGTATATGCCAAGCCTCAAATCACATTTGTCTTCCTCTGAAGAAGCCAGCTTCATCCCTGGGAGCAGAGTAAATAATACGAAGTACTTCATAGATTAGCAGCATTTTAAGGTTTACAAGGGGCTTCCCAGGTGGCGCAGTAGTAAAGAATCCGCCAGCCAATGCAAAAGACATAAGAGATGCAGGTTGGATCCCTGGATCCAGAAGATCCCCTGGAGGAGGGCATGGCAACTCACTCCAATATTCATACCTGGAAAATTCCATGGACAGAGGAGCCCGGTGGGCTTCAGTCCATGGGATCTCAAAGAGTTGGACATGACTAAACACAGCAGCACACATAGTTTGCAAAGTGTTGTTTACCTCTATTAACCAATTCAGAAAACCCTGAAAGGTTGGTATTACTGATCCCATTTCACTGATGAGAAAACTCAGTTATGAAGAGAGATCCAGGGTGACACAATTAATATGTGGAAGAACAAGGATTTGAATTCAGGTGTGTCTGGCTCTAAACACCTGGGCCTTTTGTGCAATATCACAGCGTTCAGCTATCCAGGACTCAGGCTATGATCTCTTCTTCCTCGCCTACCTTTTATCCACACCCTCTCCCACTCCCCACCACTGGGCAAGGATATTCAGGTTTTTCCCCCGACAGAGATTTCTGGACCTTCCAGGAGATCTAGATTCTAGCTTCTAGAGTCTCCCCTGCGGCCCTGCCTCCTCCTCTCAGGATCCAGCTGGGTAATATTCTTAGAACCTGAAGATCAGGTTCAGAGTCTCCATTGCTTCACAGCTCCCTTCAGACTGGTTCTGCTGTAGTCATCTCTCCCTTCCCAAGAGCACTACCCACCTCACCCTCAGAGCCCTCCAGGCCCAGAGCTTGCTTCCTGAGCATAAGACCTTCATACTCACTCAGACTTAGTTAGTCCCAGGAACCTCAGGCCCAGAGCTCCTGACAATTCTGCATTCCCTAGTACTAGCCTCTTAAGCGTCTAGGTTTGGCATCTGTACTTTCTTAGCTGTAGACAAGGAAAGGGTCTTCTGGGGTGACAGAGAGAGATGAGAGGTGGCGTGTAGGAAGAGGTGGAGACTGTAAGGGAAGCACGTTCATTAGCATCCTCGGGGAAGAGTGAACCATGTCCTCACCACCTCCTCTTACGTGTGTAATTATTGTTCAGTCGCTCAGTCGTGTCTGACTTTTTGCGACCCCATGGACTTCAGCATGCCAGGCTTCCCTGTCCATCACCATCTCCCAGAGCTTGCTCAAAGTCATGTCCATTGAGGCAGTGATGCTATCCAACCAACTCATCCTCTGTTGTCCCCTTCTCCTCCTGCCTTTAATCTTTCCCAGCATCAGAGTCTTTTCCAGCTCAATAGGCCTCTTGAAATTGACAGGTGAAAAAAACTCATCTTTCCCCAGATCTACTTTTCTCATAGCCTTCCTCATCTTTGTCAAGGGTATAAGTCCAGTTGCTCAGGCCAGAAATCTTAGAGTTATTCTTGACTCCTCTCTTTCTCTTATATCCCTTATCAATAACTACTGTTATCTTTATTTTCAAAATCTGGCCAGAATCTGCTACTTCTTACAACCTTCACCACTGTGGTCCAAGCCACCATCATCTTTATTGGCAATAGCCTCTGATCTGGTCTTCCTCCTGTGTACACCGTCCTGTAGTCTGTTCTCAACATAGAGCTGGCCAGGGAGCCTTCTAAAATGTCAATCAAATCCTGACACTTGTCTCTTCTAAACCCTTAATGGCTTCTCAGTCACTGAAAGAAGAAGCCAAGTTGTCCTCACAGTGGCTTCCAAGGACCTTCATGATCTGGTTCATGCCAAACTCTCTGACCTCATCTCTATGTTTCCTCTTCCTCACAATCATCTGGTCTTTGTTTAAAAGTCACCCTAATATTTAAAATAGAAACACTCTCTATTTTCTTTTTCTCCTATACTTTTTTCCATAGCAATGATCATGATCTATATATTTCACTTGTTAATTTTATTATCTTTTCCTTCCCACCAGTATGTAAGCTTCATTAGAGTAGGAGTTTTTGTTTTGTTTAGTACTGGTGAACTACCAGTGCCTAGAGCTGGACCAAGCACATAGTAGGCTCTCAGAAAGTATTTGCTTATCCTTTCCTAGATTATGGCCAGTGGCTTAGGAGAGGCCACTGAGATAGCAATCAAGTCCATGGATGTTAGAGCCTGATTCAAAAGTCAGCCTGCCTGGGTTCAAATCTTGACTAATTAAATACTTCAACTCTCTGTGCCTTAGTTTTCTCATCAGTAAAGTAGGGATAATCATGATACCTATTTCAGAGAGCCTGTAAAGCCCTTAATAAGTATAAAGCATTTAGAACAGTGCCTTGCATGTAGTTAGTGCTATATATACATTTCTTATAATTAGATGCACATGGAGTTAAGATTTATACCAATAGTTTAGATTTTCTAAAGCATTCATTTCCCATTTTTCTGCTCATACAGATTTCTATGATCATCCTTCAGGTTTGGTTATCTCCAGTGACCTGGCTCTTCATCTGTCAACTTGGACATTTCCTTGTGTACTCTCTCCTACTGTCATTTAGAAGCTGTTAAATAGTAATCTCGCTGGGCCCCAGTTTCCCAATCTTGATGGGCCTTGCTATCGCTAATGATTTCCCAGGACGGGAGGAGGTACAAGCCCCACCCCCAATCCCGTCTCCTTGATTATGCCCTCTGGCTGCCAAGGGGAAGGGTGACAGCTGGGCTCAGCCTCAAGGGGACCAGGTAGGATACATGCCAAGTTTCTTCAGTAAGAGTGGCAGTGGGGTTCTGGGCGGGCCCAGGCTGGGGGAAGGCGCCAGAGATCACTGTAGTACAGAGACACTGGGATCAGGGGAGAGAAGTCACTGTGTGGAGAGATGCCCTCTTCACAGGGATGTCGCTCTTCTGGTGAGCTGGGAGAAAATTTGGGTCTGGGTATCATCCTACACTGGTCCTGATAGGCCCCAACTCCCTTCAGCTGGCTAAGCTCTGAAGGACAGAGTTAGCTGCAGAAGAACAACCCAAATCCACTGACTGCCCTCCTGAGCCCCACTGCTGCCTGCTACCTACTACTCCCTGGGCTGCACCAAGGGATCTCTGGAAGAAGCCAAGCTGGCCTAGGTTACCTCCAGATGCATCCTTTCAACCCCCACTGTGCCTCAACCATTCCCCTCCCCATCTCTGCTTTCTTTCCCCAGGTTAGGGCTAGGCGGCCAGGGAAATCCAGCTACCCTCACTCTGTCCTTTCCGCCTCTAGGGGGACCATGGCCAGTACAGAGGCCTTGCTGTTCACAACCTTAGACACCCACTCAGATCCTGACAACAGTGAGATGGAACTGGACTGCCAGTTTAACGAGGAGTTCAAGTTCATCCTGCTGTCTGTGACCTATTCCGTTGTCTTCCTGCTGGGCCTAGGCCTCAATACCCTGACCATCTGGCTCTTCCGCTTTCGCCTCCGACCGTGGGATGCAACAGCCACCTACATGTTCCACTTAGCCCTGTCAGATACTTTGTATGCCCTATCACTGCCCACTCTAGTCTACTATTACACGGCCCACAACCACTGGCCCTCTGGCACTGGGCTCTGCCAGTTCATCCGCTTTCTCTTCTATTGGAACCTCTACTGCAGTGTTCTTTTCCTCATCTGCATTAGTGTGCACCACTACCTGGGCATCTGCCACCCACTGTGGGCGCTGCGCTGGGGCTGCCCACACCTTGCTGGCCTTCTCTGCCTGGCAGTTTGGTTGGTCATAGCTGGCTGTCTCATGCCCAACCTGTTCTTTGTCACCACCAGCCCCAAGGGGGACACCGTCTTGTGCCACGACACCACTCGGCCTGAAGAATTTGACCATTATGTGCCCTTCAGCTCGGTAATCATGGGGCTGCTCTTTGGTGGGCCCTGCCTGGTCACTCTTGTCTGCTATGGACTCATGGCCCAGCGCCTGTATCGGCCCTTGCCAGGGGCCACCCAGTCATCTTCCCGTCTGCACTCTGCGTACCATCGCTGTGGTGCTGACTGTCTTTGGTGTCTGCTTTGTGGCTTTCCACATCACCCGCACAATTTATTACATGGCAAGGCTGTTGGAAGCTGACTGCAGGGTGCTGAGCATCGTCAACTTGGTCTTCAAAGTGACTTGGCCTCTGGCCAGCGCCAATAGCTGCCTGGATCCTGTGCTCTGTTTGCTCACTGGGGAAAAATACTGACGTCAGCTCCAGCAACTCTGCAGGGGTAGCAGGTCCCGGCCTCCCAGGGCTGCCTCCTCTCTGGTGCTGGTGTCCCTGCCTGAAGACAGCGGATGCAGGTGGAAAGCCGCCCCCCAGGACGGCGGCTGCCCCACCCCTCGGGCAGATAGTTTATAACATTGGAAACTGGGAAGTGAGAGAAAGTGGGTGAGTGCAGGGCAGAGGGGAGGGAACCTAATAGTGACACCGGATCTGGCTACTTTCTCCTTTTCTCTGGGTTCTGGAAAGAGGCCCTCATCTTAAGGTTTAGGAGGAGCCAGAGAAATCACATATGACCCTATCACTCCTAAACCCTTCAGTTGCCCTCTCCTTTTTAGCCCAAAACACTAGAAGCCACTCTTTTTCCTCAACTCCTTTCTCTTTGTTTCTGTCCCCTTCCTGGGGCCACTGGTCCTGTTTCTTAGTCCTACATGATTTCTGGCCTCTCCCCCTGTTTGCTTGTACAACATGCATTCCTTCAGCCAGACCAGAGCATTTAACTGGACGGGTGGAGAAGCTGGTGTGATCTCAGGATTGGGCTGACTTATTTGATGGTGATAGCCAGAATCAAGAAGTGGGGGCCTCAGCATATCACAGGTGTCTGGGATGTGACATATATAGTGCCCACACCCACTCCCTGGTTTCCCCTGGAAGACAGGATAGTCCTGCTTACCCAGGCACTGAACTAGGGCATAGTCCAGACAGCCTACCTTCCAGGGTCCTCACCTGCAGCTGGAGACATGGCTCTGTTGAGTGGTATGTAGCCACGATGTAGAGAGGGAGCCCTCTCATGGGGTAGGAAGTCTTCTCATGGGGTGGGGACCTTGAGAAGCTTCAGGGGCAGGACCCAGGCTGATAATGGCCTTTGGAACAGGAATAGGATTGGCCCTTCTTTATGATGTTTGCTGAGAACATATTTGACAGCTCTCCTGTACTTAATGAAAGGCAGAGTGGATGGCTCAGAATAGGAGGGAGGAGCTCTCATGTCTATGACATAAATTCCAGCACGTTTGTGCAGAGATCGGAGTGGTGACAGGGACTGAGGCCCACAGCTGGCTCTTCACTGGTCACTCCCCTTTCTCGGGCTCCTGTCCTAGATAAATGATAAATCTGTCACCAGCTCTTTCAGATCAGGCTTTAGGACTTCGAGGACAGGGCGAAGCGCAGGGGCTAGGACAGCTTCCCTCAGAGTTTGCCATCCAGTCGCTCCTCTCTAGCACCATCTTTGTGCTTTTAGGCTGCTAGGAGTGGAGGTGGGATGTGAAACTTGGGGAGCTAACCCTCAAGCCATGGGAAGAATTTCTGGGCAGGCCTCTGTGAGAAGGGTAGGCTTACCCTTCCAGGCATCCGCTGTAAATCGCCTTCTAGCCCTTTGGTCTCCTGAATCTCCAGCCTTCCTTTCCTTTTGCCCTGCCCTTGCTGACCTGACTCTGATCCTTGTCTCCTGGCTTCTATGGGGTCTTCGTGGAGAGTAAGGTTAGGGCTGGTCTGCAGAAAAAAAAGACTCCAATGTCCCTGAGTCCCCTTTTGCATTCTTTTAAGGGCTCCCTCTTCCTCTCTAGATATCAAGGCCCGCTTTCCCTTTTCCTTTGTTTGTCCTTCTTCATCACTTTCAGTCTCTTCTGTAACAGATTTCATTTTGTCTTTAAAAAAATCCTATTCATCTTATTCATTTCACTGTCAAATTTCTGGAAAGAGTACCATGAATCCCATTTCCTCACCACAAAGTCATCCCCTAACTCTCTGGATCTGATTTCCTTCCTATACTTTTCCGTACCTAGAACACAAATTGCCTCATAAGGAAAACCTTTAGGGATTTTTTTCTCTGCCTTCATCCCCTTTGACTTTTCTGCTTTGCTTAACCCTGTTGCATACCTACTTTAAAACTTTTTTTATAAAAGCCACATTAAAAAATTCCACTGATTCCTGAATCAGGAAGATCCCCTGGAGGAGGAAATGGCAACCCACTCCAGTATTCTTGCCTGGAAAATCCCATGGACAGGGGAGCCTGGCAGGCTACAGTCCATGAGGTTGCAAAAGAGTCAGACAAGACTCAGCAACTAAACAGCAACAGCATGACAATATTAAATAAAAATTTGAAAGAAAATATTCACCTCTACTTCACAGCCCTAGACAATTCTTTTCATTTTTCCATGTTCCATGCTTCTCTAGTTTATATAATACATATGTGTGTGTGTCTGTATATATATGTGTTTAAATGCAATCAGTGTACATATATTTTTAAATTCTTGTTAAAAAATTTTTTTATTGCAAATACTTTCCTTGGGTTACAGTCTTTCATATTCATTTCATTGATGACATAAAATTCCATTCATCAGTAGATCATATTTATTTGACTATTCTATTATTGGTCATTTAGGA
>SJYT01069286.1:367359-380204 GCA_006410635.1 Cephalophus harveyi | reverse complement strand
CGCTTACTCCTTGGAAGAAAAGTTATGACCAACCTAGATAGTATATTCAAAAGCAGAGACATTACTTTGCCGACTAAGATCTGTCTAGTCAAATCTATGGTTTTTCCTGTGGTCATGTATGGATGTGAGAGTTGGACTGGGAAGAAAGCTGAGTGCCGAAGAATTGATGCTTTTGAACTGTGGTGTTGGAGAAGACTCTTGAGAGTCCCTTGGACTGCAAGGAGATCCAACAGTCCATTCTGAAGGAGATCAACCCTGGGATTTCTTTGGAGGGAATGATGCTAAAGCTGAAGCTCCAGTACTTTGGCCACCTCATGCGAAGAGCTGACTCATTGGAAAAGACTCTGATGCTGGGAGGGATTGGGGGCAGGAGCAGAAGGAGACGACAGAGGATGAGATGGCTGGATGGCATCACGGACTCGATGGACGTGAGTCTGATTGACCTCCGGGGGATGGTGATGGACAGGGAGGCCTGGCGTGCTGCGATTCATGGGGTCGCAAAAAGTCGGACACAACTGAGCGACTGAACTGAACTGAATCAGATTTTACTCTCCCATACTTGACTGAAGCTGTTTTTGTCAAAGTTGCTGGTGATAACCATAGTGCTAAATTGACTATACAAATTATTTGTCTTTTATTTTACTTGACCCGCATTCAATATACTTGACCACATCCGCTTTTTTTTCCTAAAACACTTCTAACTTGGATTCCATGACAACATCCTCTTATTTATTTTTTTCCCTTACCTCTAGGGCTATTCTTTCTAAAATTTCTTTGATGTCTGACTTCTTCCATCTGACCTCTAAGTACTGAAGCTCCTCAGGGCTCTATCCTAAATCCTGTCTAGATGATCTCATTCACGTCCGTGGACTTAAGTAGCATGTTGATGTTGATTATTCTCAAATTTATATTTCTACTATATAATCCTCTTTTGCATTTTATGATTGCATATCCAATGGTCATCTAGGCTTGATTTTCTTAAATTTTATTAGGACAAGATTTTATTATAAAAATCTTTCCCCCTCTTCCCATGTGCCCTAGAAATAACCTCTTTCTTTCTGAATTCTCCATCTAAGCAATTCTCAAGGGTACTATATTCAGAAACTAAGGGGTCATCCTTGATTCTTTTCTTATTTCCTGTTAATTATGTAAATTATATTTCTGAGTCATCTGCTTCCTCTGTTTCCAAAATCATGCCCTTAGTCAGACAACTACCATCTCCTGTCTGAACTACTGTGGTTGACTACTACTGACTGATCTCTCAGTGACTTCCTTTCCCTCCATCCCTTCTCTACATTTTAGGAAAAGGGGTCCTCTTCAGGGAAAATTAAATAATATTTTAATGTACAAAATCCCTTAGTGGCTTCCCTATCAGCTCAGAAGAAACCCTGATTTTTTAATCCATCCCTGCATGAAATGGTCTCAGAAATAAATCACTATCCCCATTTCTCACTGGAAAGTGTCCCCACCAAAACTTCCTTTAACATGCAAGGTCTTTGTCATCTCAGAACTTTTGTATTTGCTCCCTCTATGAGATGATTTCCCTCTGTCCTCGTTTCTGTGGGTCTCAGCGTAAATGAAGCCTCCTCAAGGAAGACTTCCTTGATCATCCCAATTAAAATTGGTCTCTCCAGGGGCTTTTTTATTTCAGCCTTTTTTAGCACTTAGCTTCATGTGGAAGTGAAACAAAGTGCTAAGATTTATTCCTCATCAGTATTCTTAACATTATCACAGGGCCTGGTACCTAGTGGACAATCACTGTGGGTACTAGACCTTTTCTACACAGGAATTATCAGAAGGAATTATCATAGAGGAAAAACATTTATAATTTTACTTGGCAGTTTCTGACATATTTTATGAACTCAATAAATGTTAACTGTTAGTTCCTGTTACTATATCTGTGATTTAAGTCTCACTTCCCTGATAGCTCAGTTGGTAAAGAATCTACCTGCAATGCTGGAGACCCTGTTTCGATTCTTGGGTCAAGAAGTTCCCCTGGAGAAGGGATAGGCTACCCACTCCAGTATTCTTGGGCTTCCCTTGTGGCTCAACTGGTAAAGAATACACCTGCAGTGGGGAAGACCTGGGTTCGATCCCTGGGTTGGGAAGATCCTCTGGAAAAGGGAAAGGCTACCCACTCCAGCCTTCTCACCTGGAGAATTCCAGGGGGTCGCACAGAGTCATCGAACATGACTGAGCAAACTTTACTTTCACTTTGCCAATAATAGATTTCTTTCCCAGGTGACAAATCCAGCCTCGGCTAAGGTTCATACTATCTCAACGCTCTCATTGTCAAACCATGGTGTGCTTAAGGTATAGTTTGCATCTGAATCATGTGGGAAGGTTGTTCTACATGCACATTGCTAGGACATGTCCCCAGAGATTCTTTCATTATAAATCTATGGAAAGATTCAGAAATATGTGCTTATAATAAACACTCCGGCCTTTCTTTATGAAGATGGGGGTTCTAGGACATCACTTGGGGATAAGTTGACATGGGATCAATCTATTTCCTCCTTATTGTGTTCAGTCACTAAATCTTCTCCAACTCTTGACCCCATGGACACTGCAGCACACCAGGCTTCCCTGTCCTTCACTGTCTCCCAGAGTTTGCTCAAACACATGTTCATTGAGTCAGTGATGCCATCCAACCATCTCATGCTCTCTTGCCTGCTTCTCCTCTTGCCCTCATTCTTTCCCATCACCATGGTCTTTTCCAGTGAGTTAGCTCTTCACTTCAGGGGGCCAAAGAATTGAAATTTCAGCTTTAGCATCAGTCCTTCCAATGAATATTCAGGACTGATTTCCTTTAGGATTGACTGGTTTGATCTTCTTGCAGTTCAAGGGACTCTCAAGAGTCTTCTCCAACACCACAGTTCAAAAGTATCAGTTCTTCACTGCTCAGCTTTCTTTATGGTCCAACTCTCACTTCCATACATGACTACTGGAAAAACCATAGCTTTGACTATACAGACCTTTGTTGACAAAGCAATGTCTCTGCTTTTTAATAGACTGTCTATGTTTCCAATATTTTTAGCTTATCTTGTAGGGTTGAGAAAAAATGTTTTTTGCTGAACGAGAAGGAGGTTTGTTAAAGAGAAACTTTATAAGGAAGTGTATGAAAAGAGGGCTTGTTCTAGAAGACCATGAGATAGGGAAACCCACTGGAGAGAGTCAGTAAGCATCAGAGCCTTAGACCTTTGTCAAAACAGACTTTCCTCTCTCATCTCTGTCTCTCTCCTTTCCTCCTTTCTTCTTTCTTTCTTTCTCTCTCTATATCTGCCTCCCAGTTCTTAGTCATTCATTGATCTTTCTACTCATATTTGTGTGGGTACAAAATATCTATATCAGTAACATCATCACTATATACAAAAATCTATAAAGCTTTGAAAGATAGCTAAAGGGATCCTTAGTTCTTTTGTTGAGGCTGGGCTTAAGCACTGTCATGTCCAACTCGTTGCGACCCCGTAGACTGTAGTCTGCCAGGCACCTCTGTCCATGGGGATTCTCCAGGCAAGAATACTAGAGTGGGTTGCCATGCCCTCCTCCAGGGCATCTTCCCAACCCCTTTGTGAGGCTAAATCTGCTATAGGGTTCTTAGTCTTAAAGGGAATAGCTGTTATGCAATTCATGAATATGCTACATGGCACATTGATCTTGATAACATCCAACATGTTTATTTAATTTTTCTATCAATGCAATCTATGTTTTGCCAGTTCCTTCTCTGCACCATTGGTAACTAGACCCAAGTCACAATTGAGAAAAAAATAAATCTCGTATATCAAAAAACTTTCTAATATGTAACACATTTCTTACAAAAAACTGTTTAAATCATGAGTTTTGTTATGTGAATCAGTGAATTTTATCCTCAAAGTCACTTTCTTCTATTTATCTACAGACAAATTTAATTGAATCATTGGGGTTGAATGTCATGCTTCTGAATTGACTTTATTAAAAACCAAAAGATCAGATTTTTTTGAGCATTTCTCCATGAGGTTGAGTGTCAAAATGCCAAACCTTTCATTTGAACCCAGAATAAAACAAGAAATTCTTTGTTCTCCAGCTCTTTCTTAAGAAGGGAGATGTACATATCGATCCACCTTCTGTAATCAGATTGTCTGTCATCACAGAGGTGTTTGTTGGTAACAGAAGTGGCCCATCAAATTCTAACCTTGCACTTTCAGTATGAATTCTGCCATCTCCTTTGAGGGTTATAGTAATGAATGCTTTCATTTTAAGTGCAATAGAATAAGCATCCTCAGGAAAGATCAGCATTTCTTTGTTGTATTTACATCAAATCTTCCCTCAATTGTCGCCATTTAGCTGCCAGTGTAATTGTAGATGATACCCTGTGTCTGAATGCCACAGAATCAAAAATGATTGAGCAGAAGCAATTGCTTGCTCTCCTCACTTACCTTACTAGAAAGTTGACAATAAATTGAGAAGAGGGCACTCAGGTGAAGTACTTCAGAGAAGGTGTGCACTGAGGGGTATTGCCTTTATTGCCTGCAGGACGTATTGGAGGACTCAAATCCCTCAATCATTTATCCTCAAATTATCTTCCTAACCCTCACACTCCTGACAGTTCCCATAGATCTTTAACTCAAAACACATCAACCTAACCTGTCCCTGATCGTACTGAGCCACTGGGTCTGTTGCAGTGCAGCTAACCAACATTCTAATAGTGTAATTGTTTAGTTGATGAATATTTATGGGTTCCATCATGTTCCATGTATTATGCTAAGCACCGGAGATACAGGAATGAATAAGACATTTGTGATCACTAATGCATGAACTTTCAGTCTAGTAGAAAAAAAAATGAGACACAGTTAAACAAGGAATTATCATAAATTCTGAAAATAATATATAGTGAGCATATTAGGAAGTATTAGCAAATGAAAAGGAGGATTGATCTCCTGTATCTACTATGGTAGTATAGGCACTCTAAGGGCAGAGATGGAAAGGAGGCTGAAGCTGGATTGAAGAATTGGGAAAACAAAGAAATATGAGAACTTCAGTAAGAAAAAAAACACATATTCAGATGACCTACGATAGCACATTTGAATATCTAAAAGAAGTAATATAGATAGAGCCTAGAATGTACGAGTGAATGGAGCTTAATGAGAGACCCTAGAAATAGCTAGGAGTTACATTATGGAGGAATGACTCAAGAAGTTTGGGTCTCATACTGATACCAATGGAAAGCCATAGAAGACTTTTAAGCAGGAAAGTGAAATCATTATATCCTTGCTATTGAAAAGTTAACTCTGAAAAGAACCTAGGGGATGACTAGATAGAGAAGAAGACTCAAGAGGAAAGAGGAAATGAATGCTTGATATGTGAAGCTTAGCAGTTTAGAGTGTGTTAGACATTTAATTTCCCAGGATAATGACAGGACTTGGCATGGAGAAAGAGACAGTGAACCAGAAACTAAATTCTTAATGAGTGAGACAGCAGAAGATAACAGTGAGGAGTAGCAAGATTCAGTATATGTATTTCAAGCCTTAGCTTGTATTATGTCTTACAACATTTTTTACCCAAATGAAAGACATGGCAAAGCTCACAATCAATGATGTAGGAAACTGTTCTTTACCCAGAGGGTGAGGTGAGACTATTTGCTGAACCCAAACTCCTGTATGGATTATATTCCTTAAATTAAAAGTAATGGTAACCAATATGGCTCTGAAATTGCTTTGTGAAAACTGAGAAGGAAACTGCCTGGCATATATTGGCATCCAGTAAATATTTGTTGAGTTACTGGGTTTTTTTTTAAATCTCTCATCTGAGTGTCATTTGCTATATATTCTGTGCCAAGGAAAATACTACTGAAGACTAATATTGTACTTAGTGTGTATCAGTTCAGTTCAGTTCAGTCACTCAATCATGTCGACTCTTTGCTACCCCATGAATTGCAGCACGCCAGGCCTCCCTGTCCATCACCAACTCCCGGAGTTCACTCAAACTCACGTCCACAGGGTCGGTGATGCCATCCAGCCATCTCATCCTCGGTCGTCCCCTTCTCCTCCTGCCCACAATCCTTCCCAGCATCAGAGTCTTTTCCAATGAGTCAACTCTTCACATGAGGTAGCCAAAGTACTGGAGTTTCAGCTTCAGCATCATTCCTTCCAAAGAAATCCCAGGGTTGATCTCCTTCAGAATGGACTGGTTGGATCTCCTTGCAGTCCAAGGGACTCTCAAGAGTCTTCTCCAACACCACAGTTCAAAAGCATCAATTCTTCGGCACTCAGCCTTCTTCACAGTCCAACTCTCACATCCATACATGACCACAGGAAAAACCATAGCCTTGACTAGACGGATCTTAGTCGGCAAAGTAATGTCTCTGCTTTTGAATATGCTATCTAGGTTGGTCATAACTTTTCTTCCAAGGAGTAAGTGTCTTTTAATTTCATGGCTGCAGTCACCATCTGCAGTGATTTTGGAGCCCCCAAAAATAAAGTCTGACACTGTTTCCACTGTTTCCCCGTCTATTTCCCATGAAGTGATGGGACCGGATGCCATGATCTTCATTTTCTGAATGTTGAGCTTTAAGCCAACTTTTTCACTCTCCTCTTTCACTTTCATCAAGAGGCTCTTTAGCTCCTCTTCACTTTCTGCCATAAGGGTGGTGTCATCTGCATATCTGAGGTGATTGATATTTCTCCCAGCAATCTTGATTCCAGCTTGTACTTCTTCCAGCCCAGCGTTTCTCATGATGTACTCTGCATATAAGTTACATAAGCAGGGTGACAATATACAGCCTTGACGTACTCCTTTTCCTATTTGGAACCAGTCTGTTGTTCCATGTAGACATCCTTTTATATATATATATGAGTCAGTTGGATTTTAGAGATTTACTAGACTTTGATCCAGTTGGGATTTCCAGCTTCTGTCCATTTCATTCTCTGACCTTAGGCAAATTCAGAAATGATCCTCCTCATTTTATCTTGCACTTAAGTTACAGATCACAGATGTATCTTTATTAGAGAATATTTGAGGATTCTATGATATATATTATGGTAACTATTCCAAATATTCACTTTTAGTTTCTAATCAGACCTCAGCAGTCATTGTGTGGAAAATATCACCTCTTAAATTACTAAGTTTTTATTTTAAGTAACTAGAAAAGGTCACTTTTCATTCTAATCCCAAAGAAAGGCAATGCCAAAGAATGTTCAAACTACCACACAATTGTACTCATCTCACATGCTAGCAAAGTAGTGTTCAAAATTCTCCAAGCCAGGCTTCAACAGTATGTAAACCAAGAAATTCCAGATGTTCAATCTAGATTTAGAAAAGGCAGAGGAACCGGAGAGCAAACTACCAGCATCTGCTGAATCACAGAAAAGCAAGAGAGTTCCAGAAAAACATCTACTTCTGCTTTGTTTAGACTGCACCAAAGCCTTTGACTATGTGGATCACAACAAACTGAAAAATTCTTCAAGAGATGGAAATACCAGACCACCTGACCTTACTCCTGTGAAATCTATATGCAGGTCAAGAAGCAATAGTTAGAACTGGACATGGAACAACAGACTGGTTCCAAATTGGAAAAGGAGTACAACAAGGCTGAGTATTGCCATCCTGCTTATTTAACTTCTATGCAGAGAACATCATGCAAAGCCAGGCTCGATAAAGCACAAGCTGGAATTGATATTGGGAGAAATATCAATAATCTCAGATATGCAGATGACACCACCCTTATGGTAGAAAGTGAAGAAGATTCCTTGCAGTCCAAGGGACTCTCAAGAGTCTTCTCCAACACCACAGTTCAAAAGCATCAATTCAGTAAAGATTTATCGCTCCAGTGGCTGGGGTCGCAGCCCACCCACATCCCCTCAGCCAAGCCCAGAGGCCACCTCCAGATGGGCAGGCCAACTGCTTCCTAAGCCACAGCCTATGGGAGTTCTCTGTCCCCAGGGTGTGCCAGCCCATGAACAGGGAAGCCTCAAGGTGTCAGGGAGTAAACCCACCACGTCTGGGGATAACCCCTCACCTTCCTCCTTGTTCTGTGGGGTGGATCCGGGAGACACTGGGCAGTGTCTCAGAGGGTCCCCGTGAGTCTGAGCGCTGCCACCCTGCATTAACACACCCCGCCTGGCTTCCCCCTCCCCGGTCTTGCTTCCTTACTTCTCAAGGCTTCCCGCCATCACCCCCACAAACACAGCACTTGCACCAGACTCCATTTCAGGTATTACAGCTATATTACAAACCACCCCCAAATGGTTGGTAACAGCAACGATTTCTTATTTCTCCCAATTCTATGGATGGGTAGGTGGTTCCTGTGAGGAATGGCTGAGCCTTTCAGCTACAGTCAGTCTGAGGGTCGAAGCTGGCCTCATCCACGTATCGGGCAGGTGGTACTGGCCCTTGACCAGGGAGACTCCATCCTTCCCCTCGTGACTTCCCATCCTGCAGTAGCTGGACTGACTTCCATGCATGACTCCGTGGGACAGTACCCCCAGACAGCAAAGGAGACGGCTGCAAACCTCCCGAGGCCTCGAATCACAAACACCCTTTGCCCTGCATCCTGTAGGTCAAGGCAATCTTAGGCCACCCAGGTTTGGGGAAACAGACTCGTATGGATGGGAGTTGCAGTGAATGGTGTGCGGGCCAGGACAGGAAAGGTGTGATCATTAAGCAATCTTCCACTTGGGTGTGCTTTTTTAGGGGGTGAGTTCCACATTGACAGCAGAAGATGGAAGCCTCATGAGAAAGTGCTTTGGAAACCAAACTAAAGCACCCCGCCCCGCCCCAGCCTCTGGGGCAGACTTGGGCGGGTAGCTCACGAGACACACAGGCTGGGAGGCAGCCGAGACCTTCTCAGCATCTCTCGTTCACCACCAGACTTGTATTTTTCCGCAAGACTGCATAGTTCACCAAAGATACAATTACTGAAGGCAGAACATAAACAGTGCGCGCACGCCCGTGGGGGTCTGTAATTCAGATGTGTCTCCAGGGATAATTAAAACCTCCTCCGGAAGCACAAAGTCTTGAAATAGGGCCCCTGCAGTGTGCCCTGTGCCTGCCGAACCCTGGGTGGTGGCTGGGAACTCCTGGGGCAGAAAAGGAACCGAGGATGGGAGACGGAGACAGCTGGCAGTCCTCAGAGAATTCTCTCCAGGAGGCCTCGGCCAAAGAAAACGGACACCCCGCTGCAGCGGCAGAAGGGAGTTCAATGGCAGGGAAAACTCATCACCAGGGCCATTTTTCACCCCAGCACAGGGGTGCCTCCCTTGCTGGCAGATGGGAGAGGAGAGACGGAGAGAAGACTTATGGGACAGGGGCATAAGAGGTGCTGGATAGGCCTTCTAAGGAAGACCAGGAATCGGGAAAAGGAGACTTCCTTGATAAAGGAGAGGAAGGGACCCTGGAGACTTGCAGACCTGCTCTGTGGTAGGCAATAGCTGGACACTCCATACCCATTCTCACTCAATCTGTTCCCATTTTACAGATCTTAAGACTGAGTCTCAGAGACATGAGCTGCTATGCCCAAGAGCACCACGTTGCTACATGGCAGAGCAGGGACCAAGGGCTTTTGACTCCAAAGCCGATGGAAGCATCTAAAGGAGGGCAACAGGCCAGGTGAGATGTCTGGACAGCACAGAGAGAATGCTCTCCAGAGGGAGCAAACATCTGCCTTAAAATACTGGAAGGCTAGTTACAGAAAAGAGACGTGCCTTAGTCTGCATGTTTTCAAAGGCCAGAAAAAAAGGCCAGGAAGGAATTGTTATCAAAAGATAGATTACAGTTTGACATAAGAAAGAACTGTTAATAGAAATGTCCCACACTGAAACAAAAGGGCTGGGTGGATAGGGAGTGAGCTCCCCATCCCTGGAAGCATGTAAGCACAGCTTACATGCTCACCATCAGAACTTCTACAGAATGGTTTAGCTCTGGTTCCTGTGAGTCTCCTGAAGCTTGAGGATTCCTAAGAGTGGCTAGGGTGCCCTAACTGGGGTGTCCTTAGTGTACAGAAACAGGGTTGGGACAAGGGAGGTATGGTAAGTCATGGACCAACTCTGGGCCCCGCTTACTCTCTTCTCTGCCTCCAGACAGCCTCATCTCATTGCTGTTCTCCCAGCAGAGCTAGGGAAGGAGAGGTTGGGGGGAGGAGAGGAGTCAGGCAGCCCCTAGCCCCACCTGCATGCTGAATGGCAACCAGTTAACCCGCTGACCCTTAATCAAAGGCTCAGAGCACAGCGGCCACAGGATGGATGCAGGCATTTCTCCAGCTTCAATTACTCCACAGCGGGCTCAGGCGGTGGCAAGAGGCAGAAGGAGCAGAAGGCAGAGACAGGAGAAATGGAAGGGTCCCGGGGGGGTGCACAGCCATGGTCTCAGCCCGGGCAGCGGCAGAGAGGAGGAGGGTCTCCTTCTCCATCCCTGACTGCTGGTGCCTTCCACTCCAGCCCCAGCTCCCAGAGCTCAGCGGCCCAGGAGGACCCCCACCTGGGCTGGGAAAGGCCCGGTATTGAGCAAGGGAGAGAGGAGACTGAGGACCTGAGGCAGCCCAGGCCCTGGTGGTACCAGAGAGGTGAGGCCATGAACGCCTCCGCCCCCCAAGCATGAACTGGGGGCTGGAGGCGGCACATGGGGGCCGTCTTGAGGTTGTGGGAGGCATCTGTCCATCTTGGGGAGCCCTCTCACACCCCATTCCACCCATGATGTCACCCTGTGTTCCCCTGGGAGTGGTCAGCCCTAAAAGTGGAGGAAGGGCGGCGTGGTTAGAACACACATTCAACCCCCAACATCCTCCCGTCTAGAATTTCCAGAACGAGGTGGCCTAGGAGCCCTGCCAGCTCACCTTCTTCTCCCCCCTCATCTTCTCCCCATTCAGAAAAGCCTGACAGGTGGGCAGGGGTCCTGGGACCCAAACCTACCTGTTGGGAGGTGTGGAAGCTCCCATTTGGGAAGTGCAGTCTGACAGGGGAGACACAGACCCCACCTGGAGGAACTCCCAGTCTGATGGGGGAGGCTGAGTTCTGAGGTCAAGAACCCAGTCTGAGCGAGGAAGATAAACACACAGATAGGGACTCACAAAGGCTCATACAATGAAGAAAACAAATTTATGGTTACCAGAGGGTAAGGGGAGGCAGAGATAAATTGGGACATGGGAACTGACATACATACACAACTATATATAGAATAGATAACTAATAAGAACCTAGACTCGATGGACATGAGTTTGAGTAAACTCCGGGAGTTGATGGACAGGGAGGCCTGGTGTGCTGCGATTCATAGGGTCGCGAAGAGTCGGACATGACTGAGCGACTGAACTGAACTGAACTAAAGTGAAGTCGCTCAGTCGTGTCCAACTCTTTTCGACCCGTGGAATGTAGCCCACCAGGCTCCTCTGTCCATGGGATTCTCCAGGCAAGAATACTGGAGTGGGTTGCCATTTCCTTCTCCAGGGGATCTTCCCGACTCAGGGATCGAACCCATGTCTCCCGCATTGCAGGCAGACGCTTTAACCTCTGAGCCACCAGGGAACTGAACTGAAGAACCTAGAATCTGCCTGCAATGTGGGAAGCCAGGTTCAATCCCTGGGTTGGGAAGGTCTGGAAAAGGGAGTGGCTACCCACTCCAGTATTCTTGCCTGGAGAATTCCACGGACAGACAAGCCTAGCTGGCTCCAGTCCACGGGGTCACAAAGAGTGGGACAGGACTGAGGGACTAACACTTTCACTTTTTCACTGTATGGCACAAGGAACTCCACTGAATATTCTATAATGCCTATATAGGGAAAGAATCTTTAAAAAAAAGAGTGGATGTTTGTATGTGTATAACTGAGTCACGCTGCTGTACAGCAGAAACTAACACAAAATTGTGAATCAACTGGAATCCCGTAAAAAAAATTTTTTTAGAAAGGCTCACAGGGCAAGAGGGTCCCCCGCCGTCTGTCACACTTGCAGACGCCAGTGCTGGGAGGGCAGTGTACACGCACAAGGAGGGACGGGGGTCAATCCTGGGGGCCCCCCGAGAAGGATGTAAACTGGGAAACGGCTTCTCTTTCTCCAGACGCCGCCTCAGAAGGCGGCTCCCAGGGCGCAGGAGCGCCGGTTTGTAGAGCTGCGGGAGCCAAGGAAGAGCAGCTTATTAATTTAATCCTTAAGCAAATTTACAGAATTGTCAGTGGATTTGCAGGAAGCCGAAGGAAGTGGTTTCCGGGGGAGCGGGGAGCAGGCAGGGCCTGGCACAGCGCAGCTCCGGGCAGGGCCCTGCCTCTGCGTCCCTGCCTCCCAGCCTCTTCTCCTGAGGCGGAGCCTGCCGACCCGGCGGGGAGGACGTCGGCCATGTTGGCCAGGAAGAGGAATCATTCTGAGGCACTAAGTGCTTCCGCACGCCGGACATGGAAGCTGCACGGTCTCATTTCGTCCGTATCTTTTCTACAGTTCTTTCAGCTTTATTGAGGTATGATTGACAACTGAAACTGAAATTAGGCGGGGGCTGTGTACAATGGGGAAACTGCGTCCTTGAGACACCTATGGCCCCAGGTCACACAGCCTGCGAGGGGCAGAGGCACGATGGCGTCTGCGCCGGGCTGGCTGGCCCCGGAAGTCGGCCTGCTCCGCCGCCTCGCGGGTCTGCATCCTCCTGGGCCTCTCGCCTCTTCCTCGCCTGCCCTTTCGGCTTCTGTGAAAAAGAGGAGACACCGTCCGCGATTCCTACTTCCCACCCCCACGGGGACTGTGGACCTCTCATGCTCTCCCCAAGGGCAGTGCCAAGTGTTGGCCTGGCTAATCCCCAGCCCCGAAGCACCTCTGCCCCGCAGTGCCAGGGTAACCGTCTCTCTCTCAATCCTCCCATCCTCCTGCCCCCCCTCCCTCGGTCCCCCCTCCCCCAGC
>SJYT01069286.1:249352-354569 GCA_006410635.1 Cephalophus harveyi | reverse complement strand
TCCAGTACTTTGGCCACCTCATGCGAAGAGTTGACTCATTGGAAAAGACTCTGATGCTGGGAGGGATTGGGGGCAGGAGGAGAAGGGGACGACCGAGGATGAGATGGCTGGATGGCATCACTGACTCGATGGATGTGAGTCTGAGTGAACTCCGAGAGATGGTGATGAACAGGGAGGCCTGGCGTGCTGCGATTCATGGGGTCGCAAAGAGTCGGACACGACTGAGCGACTGAACTGAACTGAACTGAGGGCAGCAGCACCCAGCAGCCTAGAGCACCTGCCTCAGGTGAGCCAGCTGTGATCAGTCGCCCCAAACTGCTCCATCACTCCCAGACCACCAGCCCCAGGCCCCACAACAGCAGAGCAGGACGCCCCACTATTTGGAGAGGAAGAGGCTGGGTGGGGGGAGATGCGCTGATAGGACAAGGCCACCAGTTTACAGACTGGAAGGCCTGGTAACTGACAGACTCAGGCCCAGGAGCCCCAGGCATAGGAGGAGACCCTCCTGCCCCGCCTGGTCCAACCCAAATGACGGGCCACGAGACAGGGCTCCAAACGAGTAGGCCCAGGCCTGAGAAGGAGCTCGAGTCCTTCATCCACAGGCAGTTGGGTAAATCCCCCCCTTCCCGACATCATGGCACCCAGTTACAGATAAGAATACTCAGGAGCACCCCTGGCCACACCCAAGGACACAGCACATCAGGCCAGTTTGCCCACCCTAGTTGCAGTTCAGTTCAGTCACTCAGTCGTGTTCAACCCTTTGTGACCCCATGGACTGCAGCACACCAGGCCTCCCTGTCCATTGCCAACTCCCGGAGTTTACCCAAAAACATGTCCACTGAGTCGGTGATGCCATCCAACCATCTCATCCCTCTGCCATCCTCTTCTCCTCCTGCCTTCAATCTTTCCCAGCATCAGGGTCTTTTCAGATGAGTCAGTTCTTCACATCAGGTGGCCAAAGTATTGGAGTTTCAGCTTCAGCATCAGTCTTTCCAATGAATATTCAGGACTGATTTCCTTTAGGATGGACTGGATCTCCTTGCTGTCCAAGGGACTCTCAGGAGTCTTCTCCAACACCACAGGTCAAAAGCATCAATTCTTCGGCGCTCAGCTTTCTTCACAGTCCAACTCTCACATCCATATAGGACCACTGGAAAAACCATAGCTTTGATTAGACAGACCTTTGTTGGCAAAGTAATGTCTCTGCTTTTTAATATGCTGTCTAGGTTGGTCATAACTTTTCTTCCAAGGAGACTTAGTTTACCCTGTCCCTAAACACACACACGCAGACCCATGCACACACACAGGAACACACAAGAAGAAGTGAGAAGATGAAGAAGAAGAAGAATGCCACTAATATCCCTAGCATTTCCCAGCACAGCCCCAGTGCCCTGCCCTCCCAAATCCCAAGACAGACTCTGCACTGTTTGGAGACCGAAAAACGGATAAGCAGCAAGGCAGCCAGCCCTACCTACACCCCCTAAAACCATCACCTGGAACCACCAACTAATCAGCTGTGGGGTGATGAGAGCCCTGCATGCCCAGAGGTGGGCACTGCCGTTCTGGGACTTAGCTTACCGTATTAGGGGGCAAGCACAGCCCGGAAGATGGAGTGGCAGGGTAGGGGCCGGCCTGGGGTTAGGGGAAGAAGCAGTATGCCTCCGGAAGCCCTTTATTCACTCTAATTAATTCACTCCGTGCGCTGCAGGGAGCCCGAGAGAAGGGAGAAGGACGTGGGAGGAAGACTGGATATTGGGAACCAGTGCTGTGGCCCGGAGAAGCGTGAGGGAGAGAGGAGTACCTGGGCTGTGCAGACGGGGAGAGGCAGGCCCATGAGGGAAGGGAGGCGCCCAGGGCCGGACACGCTGGGGGCGGGGCTGCTCCTGTTCAGCTCAGCAGAACCGGAGCCCTGATGATGCCTCTTCCGGCTAAAGGGCTCATCCGGAGAGGAACTGGGGACTGGAGGGGTGTGACGGGAAGGGGGGCCTGGGCCGGGTGGCCAGGGCAAGGGCGGCTGGCAGGAGCAGGCGGGGCGGGAGGCTTTCCATAAAGCTGGAATGGCTGTCCCTCTCGGACTGCGCCCAGCGAGGCTGGGAGGCGGGCGCCCCCTGAGGCTGCACACACGCTTCCCTCTTGTTTGAAAGACTGAGGCCGTGAGTGGAAGCAGCTGGCAGCCTGGCTCGCTCAGGTACCCCCGGAAGCAGGTGAGCCACAGGGCCGGGCGGGCATCTTCACATTCCTGCTGTCAGGAGGAGAGGCCGCCTGGCTCACCTTGGGACACACACTCCAGAAAGCCCACAGGTGGCAGTCACGTGTACATACACACAGACCCACACACAGAGCAGTGCGGGTGCAGGGGGTGGGGAGGTGGGCATCTGAAACAGCAGCCTGGCCCCCAGCAGCCCCACGACCGCCCCCCGAGCTCCCCATACTGACCACACACGGAGGGGCCTGACCAGTCTCGCGTTTATCAGCATCGCTGTCTGTAACAAACATTTTGGAATGCCCTCTTGAAATGAAATTCAGAGAATATGACCTATTTGTCATCTAAACAAAGAATAAATGAGGGGAAAGATTATAATGAAATAATGCACGTTGCTGTGTATGAATACTTGTGCACGACCAGCCACGAAGATTCCTGAAGCAGCCTCACTCTCGCAGCTGAGCACATCATGAGATCAAAGCAACAAACGCTGGTAGGTCAGCGGGCTCTTTTCAGGACTCTGACACCAGGACCATCATAGCTGTCCACTGTGTAGTTTTCCAACTGGCCAATGGTTCTCAGTAGAGCACTCATCAAAACAAAATCCAATCTTCCTTCCATTTTCTTGGTGGTTGCATTCCTGGCAAATGTATATTTCTGCACACACACACACACACACACACATATACATATAACACGTTTATAAATATATAAAATCAGGCCCCCAAATAGCAGAAGCATAAGTAACACCAAATTAAGCTGCAGTGCCAGCAAGTATACACAGGTGTTTCACATACGTGACGTCTGGAATCTTCAGTCCTGTCCGCTAGATGCCAGGGAGCCCTCACTGCGGGGCTGTGGTTCAAAATGCCCCATGCGGGCAGTACTGCCCCCACAGAACCACCTGGGAACCACCACCACCATCTCTGAGGTTGAGTCCAGGGTGCTACTGGCCACCTCTGAGGATCGAGGTGAAGGACACAGAAGGACCTAGGACGGGAACTAGTTTGAAAACAGCAGGCCCTGTGTGGGGCACGCTCATTACCACAGAGGCAAAGGCTAGCTGGTGACCACGACTTGAGCATGGAGTGGGCGCAAAGGAGACTCACCCAGGCCGGGCGCTTGACACACGTCATCTGTAAAGCAGGCTTGGGGGCTGTCCTTACACTGGGGGCAGGGAGGGGAGCGACTGAAGCTCTAGGAGGTTAGTTAGTTGAGTCCAAGTTTATCTGAGTCCAAAACTCTTACTCTCTCTTTCTTTTCTTAAAATATTTATTTATTAAATAAATAGAGCTGGACCATAAAGAAGGCAGACTGCTAAAGAATTGATGCTTTCAAACTGTGGTGCTAGAGAACACTCTTGAGAGTCTCTTGGACTGCAAGGAGATCAAACTAGTCAATCCTAAAGGAGATCGACCCTGAATATTCATTGGAAGGACTGATGCCGAAGCTGAAGTTCCAACACTTTGGCCACCTGATGCGAAGAGCCAACTCATTGGAAAAGACCCTGATGCTGGGAAAGATTGAAGGCAGGAGGAGAAGGGGATGACAGAGGATGAGATGGTTGGACGGCATCACCGACTCAATGGCCAAGAACTTCTGCAAACTCTGGGAGATGGTGAGGGACAGGGAAGCCTGGCATGCTGCAGTCCATGGGGTCATGAAAAGTCGGTCACAACTTAGCTAGTAAACAACATTTATTTTTGGCTTTGCTGGGTCTTCCTTGCTACACCCAGGCTTTCTCTAGCTGCAGCAAGCTGGGGCTATTCTCTAGTTGCAGTGCACGGGCTTCTCACTGTGGTGGCTTCTCTTGTGTGGAGCACAGGCTCTAGGGCACACAGGCTTCAATAGTTATGGTACATAGGCTTACTTGCCCCACAGCGTATGGAATCTTCCCAGACAAGGGATCGAACTCATGTCCCCAGCATTGCAGGCAGATTCTTAACCACTGGACCACCAGGGAAGTCCCCTTACTCTCTCTAAGACCCTCTTGCCCTCAGGAAATGTCTCCAGGGAGGAACAGGTATTTGCAATGATGACGTGCCAAGGTGAAGTAGGCCAGATAATAGATGGCCTTGAATAGTCAAGTAGAGAGTTTAATCTTGACTCGATAGGAACGAGCAAGCCAGTGAAAGTTCTAGAGCAGGGAAGGGAGGTGCCCAGATCTGCCTTTCTGCAATGCCCTGAACTGGGTTCCACAGCCATTTCTCGCATCCTCTAATCTAGGCTCAGCTCAGTCCTACTCCTAAACCAGGCCTCTTCCTGGGGCTGACGCTGTCAAGGAATTCCTCCCAGCTTCCTCGAGCAGTTTTCAAGCCATAATTAATTGCACAGTAACGAGGATCTAATTGCCTTCCCCCTGCCAGCACCCCAGAGATGATGGGCTGTACCTGGAAGAAGGTGTGTTCAGAAGAAACAAGTTAATTAACACCCTGAACAAAGAGGCTGCTAATTGCATTGTCTCCATGACTTGGGAAGACGTTTTTTTAGGAATGGGAGTCTACTGCCTTGGGCTCACTGTCAGAAGAAAAACCTCGGGTCTCTGGGTGAAGGGGCTCTGCTCCCTCCTCTCCCAACAGTAACGGCCAGCCCAACTGCAGAAGCGAACACTGCATTGTCCAGGCAGAGCCAAGCACCCAGGTGTCTTCCTATCCCCATGTCACAGATGGACAGACTAAACCACACCAAGAACTTCTGCAAACTCTGGGAGATGGTGAGGGACAGGGAAGCCTGGCATGCTGCAGTCCATGGGGTCATGAAAAGTCGGTCACAACTTAGCTAGTAAACAACATTTATTTTTGGCTTTGCTGGGTCTTCCTTGCTACACCCAGGCTTTCTCTAGCTGCAGCAAGCTGGGGCTATTCTCTAGTTGCAGTGCACGGGCTTCTCACTGTGGTGGCTTCTCTTGTGTGGAGCACAGGCTCTAGGGCACACAGGCTTCAATAGTTATGGTACATAGGCTTACTTGCCCCACAGCGTATGGAATCTTCCCAGACAAGGGATCGAACTCATGTCCCCAGCATTGCAGGCAGATTCTTAACCACTGGACCACCAGGGAAGTCCCCTTACTCTCTCTAAGACCCTCTTGCCCTCAGGAAATGTCTCCAGGGAGGAACAGGTATTTGCAATGATGACGTGCCAAGGTGAAGTAGGCCAGATAATAGATGGCCTTGAATAGTCAAGTAGAGAGTTTAATCTTGACTCGATAGGAACGAGCAAGCCAGTGAAAGTTCTAGAGCAGGGAAGGGAGGTGCCCAGATCTGCCTTTCTGCAATGCCCTGAACTGGGTTCCACAGCCATTTCTCGCATCCTCTAATCTAGGCTCAGCTCAGTCCTACTCCTAAACCAGGCCTCTTCCTGGGGCTGACGCTGTCAAGGAATTCCTCCCAGCTTCCTCGAGCAGTTTTCAAGCCATAATTAATTGCACAGTAACGAGGATCTAATTGCCTTCCCCCTGCCAGCACCCCAGAGATGATGGGCTGTACCTGGAAGAAGGTGTGTTCAGAAGAAACAAGTTAATTAACACCCTGAACAAAGAGGCTGCTAATTGCATTGTCTCCATGACTTGGGAAGACGTTTTTTTAGGAATGGGAGTCTACTGCCTTGGGCTCACTGTCAGAAGAAAAACCTCGGGTCTCTGGGTGAAGGGGCTCTGCTCCCTCCTCTCCCAACAGTAACGGCCAGCCCAACTGCAGAAGCGAACACTGCATTGTCCAGGCAGAGCCAAGCACCCAGGTGTCTTCCTATCCCCATGTCACAGATGGACAGACTAAACCACAAAGGACACAAGGCTGTGGCAGCTCGGTAGCTTGACCGCCTTTCCACAGGGCTCCCGCCCGCCGTAATCCAGCAAGGAGGGTGGAGAGGACAGGGCAGAACTGGGGCAAATGCTTCTTCTACGTTCTGCCCATTCCAGAAGGAGGAAGCATGTGCCAAGAGATTGATTGGGAAGGCTTAGACTTCAAGGAAGAGTGAGAAAAAGCGTGCTGTTCTCTCTTGGGGCTGCCACCCACCAGGGGGTCTGCCCATCTCACAAGGGAGCCTGGCAGGTGGGGAGTGGGTGTCTGCATTGGACCCTCCTGTGGACCTCAGCCCTAAGACCTCATGGCCTGTCCCTGAATAGGAAGGGCGGGCACAATGCCTCTGGTGGCCCCCTTGGTACCCATCCATGGACTTAGCATAGTTCCTGGTGTGTGTCCCCTTGTCTGGGCATCAGAACAGCATGGGAGGGGGCTGCCCATGCTTTTGGAACTCACCAAGAGGTTGGTAAAACCCTCTGCGGCCCCCAGACCCAAAAGTCCCCCTGCTCCTCCTCACTCACCTCCCCCAACCCCTCATGGTTTACTGTCCAGAGTGAGGCCATCACCCTTGTCAAACCTGTGGGCCTGAAAGCTTCTTGGCCCCAGGAACCCGGCTTCTTCTGTGGGTGGGTGAGCCACCCCCAGAAGGCTCTCCCACCAGTTTCTCTCCCCAGGCAGACAATCCCCTGGCAGGGGCAGGGAGGGAGAGCAGTGCTTGCAGGCAAGCATTTTGGAAAAATCCGCCTTCCATGATGAATGGAGGGGAAAGCCCCGGAGGCTGAGCCCAGCAGAGCTGGCTGCAGGCCCATGGCCAAAGCAGGAGGGAGGGACAGGTCACAGCAGCAGGGGCTTGGCTCTGAGAGTGGGCTCAGTTCAGTTCAGTTCAGTCACTTAGTCGTGTCCGACTCTTTGTGACCCCATGAACTGCAGCACACCAGGCCTCCCTGTCCATCACCAACTCCCGGAGTTCACTCAGACTCATGTCCATTGAGTCAGTGATGCCATCCAGCCATCTCATCCTCTGCCGTCCCCTTCTCCTCCTGCCCCCAATCCCTCCCAGCATCAGGGTCTTTTCCAATGAGTCAACTCTTGAGGTGGCCAAAGTACTGGAGTTTCAGCCTCAGCATCAGTCCTTCCAATGAACACTCAGGACTGGTCTCCTTTAGGATGGACTGGTTGGATCTCCTTGCAGTCCAAGGGACTCACAAGAGTCTTCTCCAGCACCACAGTTCAAAAGCATCAATTCTTTGGCGCTCAGCCTTCTTCACAGTCCAACTCTCACATCCATACATGACCACAGGAAAAACCATAGCCTTGACTAGACGGACCTTTGTTGGCAAAGTAGTATCTCTTCTTTTCAATATGCTATCTAGGTTGGTTATAACTTTCCTTCCAAGGAGTAAGCATCTTTTAGTTTCATGGCTGCAATCACCATCTGTAGTGATTTTGCAGCCCCCAAAAATAAAGTCTGACACTGTTTCCACTGTTTCCCCATCTCTTTCCCATGAAGTGATGAGACTAGATGCCATGATTTTAGTTTTCTGAATGTTGAGCTTTAAGCCAACTTTTTCACTCTCCTCTTTCACTTTCATCAAGAGGCTTTTTAGTTCCTCTTCACTTTCTGCCATAAGGGTGGTGTCATCTGCGTATCTGAGGTTATTGATATTTCTCTCAGCAATCTTGATTCCAGCTTGTGCTTCTTCCAGCCCAGCATTTCTCATGATGTACTCTGCATATAAGTTAAATAAGCAGGGTGACAATATACAGCCTTAACATACTCCTTTGGCTCAGGGCCTTCCAAAGGATCCCAGTTCTTACAGCTGGAGGTTTCAGGAAAGGCTTCAGGAACTCTGAGGAGGCGTGGAGGGAACGCAGACCAAAGGTTGGGATTGAAGTCGGAGATGAGCTGAGATTTGGCACAGGCTGCCTTTATGCTGGCTGGCCTGCCAGTCTCTGACTCTACCAACTGCCACGGGAGCCCAGAGGATCCACGAGGGGTCAGTGAGCACAGAGGGAAGGGGCGTCGGCAGGAGGGTGCCCGTGGTCAGCCCTGCTCGGGGCCCATGGTGAACAGAATCCAGAGACGGCCAGGGTTGGGCTCCGCCCTGAGGGTCATAAGGCCCTTCCCAGGCACCTGGCAGAGCACCGCCCAGTTCATCCTCGCTGGAGGAGAGAGGGCAGCAATAACTTGGGTCGTGGACCTCCTGCTTAGGAAGCATCACACCAGACTGAGGAGGGCACCGGGTCCTTGGAAAATATTATAAATATTGAGAGCTCCACCCAGCCAGTCCCTGTCATTCTGTTTTTCACGCCTTATCTCATTAACTCTCTGGTATGACCTTATACAGTGGGTATCTTTATTCTTGTTTTACAGGTGAAGAAACTGAAGTTCCAAGATGTCAAGTCATTTGCTCAAATCCCACAAAGCCAACAAGTGTCCACTTTGGATTCAAACCCAGCTCTGTCTCTCAAACATTTCCTGTATGTTCAGGAATGACGTTCAAAACAATATTCATTGAAAGGACTGATGCTGAAGCTGAAGCGCCAATACTTTGGCCACCTGATGCAAAGAATCAACTCGTTGGAAAAGACCTTGATGATGGGAAAGATTGAGGGCAGGAGGAGAAGAGGGTGACAGAGGATGAGATGGTTGGATGGCATCATCAACACGGACATGAGTCTGAGCAAACTCTAGGAGTTGGTGGAGGATAGGGAAGCCTGGTGTGTTGCAGTCCATGGGGTTGCAAAGAATCAGACATGACTGAACGACAATAACAATGGCCAGTCCAGCACAGATGTCAACCCTGGATGCCAGTGTAAACAGCTAGTGTAGCTAAATAGCTGGCTGCTTCAGATAATCCCTGCCTGGGGGCCCAGCTGACCTTCCCAGCACCAGCCCCCACCCTGAGCACATATACTCACAAGACCATCCATCTGAAATACCAACGGGAAGTCATCCCCACATTGTCCTCACAGGTGTGAAAAGGATCTCAAACCCAATGAGGCTGAGTCCCCGGCATCCACCAAACAAATCAAGCCACAGTTGAGTGGTCTGGTGTGGTCCCCAACACACATCATCCTGTCCGACCCCTACATTTTACAGAGAAGAAAATCTAGGTCCAGTGAGGGGAACTGACTTACCCAAGGTCACACAGCAAATGTGACTAGGGTCGGCGGACTCTAGTCCCAGAACCAGAAGACCTGGTCCCCACCACACAGCCCCATTCCTGCATATGCTGGTTGGTGGCAGAGCCACAGCTCAAGTCGGTTCTCAGGAAAAGCAATCTGCAGTGTGTTCATGTCCTCTGACCTGGTAACTCTCCTGTGGGAGCCAACCCTTGGGAAATAATCTAAAGGGAAAGAAAAAAGGGAGTGTGACAAAGATGTTCATGGCAACGCTGTTTGCAAGATTGAAAATTTGGCCACCATCCAAATGCCCAACAATAGCAGTAAACAAACGGTGGTCGTATTAATGTGCTGTGGTTATTAAAAATGACAGCCCTGTACACTAAGTGGATACAAAACAAACCTTCATGTAAAATACCGTTAAGCAGAAAAAGGAGATGTCTTCTCAGGCTGGCTACCACCAGGCAAAACAAGAGTGTGTGTTAACAGAGGCTGGAGGAGATGAGGAGAGATAAAAGTGGCTTATCGTTCACCTGGGCTGGGTTCTTTTCCCCTGAGAGTTGTTCAGCATCAAAATTTTTCTTAAAGATTTTGAAGTTATCCAATAGCAATGGAGGAGAATTAACTATGGGAGAACAATGCTGCCTTCGGATCCACCAGAGTCCTAACTCCCGCTGAGTTCTTCTTCCTTGCTGCCCTCCCCCCACTACCCCCACCCCCAGCAACCCTGCAGACAAATGTGCAAATCAGCATCTGCCTTCCTTTCAGGTCGGTTAACAAACTGCCTTGGAGACATGAGATGTCAGGAAGTTCTTCACTGTCCACACATCTCCTGGAGACTTCAGCAGAAGTGAAAATTGGATCCATGGAGGCACCTTGGCCGTGAGTCCTAATAGAAATGGACCCAAAGGTGAGAGAAGTAGAGAAAAGCCCCAGAGAGATGAAGAGAAAGTGGTGGGAAGGAGACAGTGAATATGAAGCTCCATGGGAGCGCTTTTGGGGGAAATCAGAAGCGTAGCTGGTTCCAGGCCCAGGAGGAATGAGGAAAATCCTTCCATGCAGAAGCTGGTGTGCAGAGATAGGCAGCCTGCAGAGCAGAACAGGCATCACATAGGGGAGGGGCGCGGGCGGAGGGGGGTGACTGGCCATTGACTGAGCTGAGTGAGAAACACAGAAGAGCAGGGGGAAATATAAGGGAAGCAGCAAAGAAGAGATAAATGCATCCCCTTCCTGGAGGAGGGCGTGGCAACCCACTCTAGTATTCTCACCTGGAGAATCCCTTGGACAGAGGAGCCTGGAGGGCTATATAGGCCATGGAGTCACCAAGAGTCAGACATGACTGAAGCGACTTAGCAGCAACTTCCTTGACCCTCAGCTCCCTCCCCCTCCTTAATCATTTCAAAATTCAGAACAATGAGCCTGGGAGGATCATAGCATCTGGAGGGCTTCTGGTTACATCACCACCTCCACCGCCATCACCTCCATGTCAAACTGATGAGGACCCCTGGCCTTAAGCCGAGGAGGGCATAATAGAGAGTAACTCCAAGTGCCAGTCCCTCAGGAGTAACCTTGGATGGCCATACTGGGATCTTCATTTTACAGATGGAGAAACTGAGCCTCAAGGAGCCGACCTGACTCCATTCTGATAAAGGATGGAGCCGCTTCTTGATCCCAAAGGCTCTATTTTCTGCCACGTCACATATCAGGGAAGGGAAGAGCCCCACCAGAGATAAACAGGGTACTTGGAAATTTGTGACATGTCCCATTTCTTCAGGCCTTTGTGCCAGTTGAATTATGGCTAAACATGGCCAGAACAATCCAGAATTTCAGGACCAGAGACAGCAGGAATTGACTGCGTTGCAGGGATATGGAAGTTTGGAAGCGGGGCTCTTTACGTGGCTGTCTGAATTTGCCTCTTCATGGTCACAGTCTGGCTCAGCATCAGTCTTGGAAAGAGAGGAAGGCACTCAGTGCCAGGTATGTGGTTGTAGGATCCCGCTGCGCTGCTTCGGGAGGAAGGGTGTGGGTCTAAAACAAAGCCCCCCTATCTTGGGCAAGCCGATGAAGCTCATTGTGTTGAGTCAAGCATATGCCGCATAGTCAGGTCATGGGCCACTAGAGAACCAAGCAAGGGCTCTCCTCAGAGGTGGCCAGCCCAGGAAGACCCTCCCTTAAAGGGCTGGACTTGGCCAGTCAGGTTCTCCTTGCAGAATTTGAGTTGGAAAATACACACAAAGTTCATCAGGCCATGAGGCTGCCAGAAAGCAAGAGTGACTTAGAAGTTATGAGTAAGTAGAAACTGTGAGGCATGCAGATGTTGAGAAAAGAGGGAAGCTGTTGATAGCAGAAGCAAACCCAGAGAGAAGCCTCCATATGGGACACAACTGAGCCACATTCATATGCTCAGCAGAGGAGCCAAGCAACACTCGATTCTGCGAGGGGAACGAGGAAACCAGATCCCTGGACCCTGAATTTTTCCCAAATTCAATGACTACTGAATCTTGAACATCTCACAGGATTCCTTCCCGTCAACCCTGCTATTGTAGCTTTACAGATATGTTCCATTTGTTGAGGAAACTCAAGTGAACGTCTCTGCCCCTTGCAGTCTGAATGTCTTATCTCAGAGCCCAGACCTCGGTTTGATGCCCTTTAAAATTTTCCCACCCTGCACTTCCCATCCCTGCCCTTTGATCTGGCTCTCCCTCTAGACTGTAAGCTCTCTGAGATGCTGACGTGTGTACCATTTTATCCCTGGAATTTGACAGTATTGGGAAAAGAAAGAAGAAAGGAAGAAGGAAAGGAAAGGAAAGACAGAGGGAGGGAGAAAAGAAGGAAGAAAGGGTGACATGGGCAAGTTTGTGTGGCTCGACAGCCTGCCCAGCTCATGGCACGCAGGGCACTGCTGGCTGAAGTTGACCTCCATCCTCTCCAAGCCAACTGCACCCAGAGCCACCCCTAGCCATCCAGGCTGCGTTTCCCACGGAGGTGCCACGGGCATGCTGGGGAAAGCAGTTCTTTGTTGGTTGGGATGTCCTGTGTATTCAAAGATATTTACCACCTCAGGCCCCTCCTCATCAACACCGGAAGTAGCTCCCAGTCATTGAGAAAATCCAAAATATCCCATCTCTGGATGCCCTTCAGGTGCTGTCCCTGGTTCCTCTGATCACATCTTTCCCCCTCAGAAAATCGTGCTTGGGTGCTAACATCCATAGGGTACCTTCTCCATGACGGGCACTTTCTTTTCTTTTTATTGTTGGTGGCACTGGGCATTCGTTGCTGCGAGCGGGCTTTCTCTAGTTGCGGTAAACGGGGGCTACTCTTCACTGCGGTGCACGGGCTTTTCCTGTTGTGGAACAGGGGCTCTAGGCTCACCAGTTTCAGTAATTGTGGCGCACATGCTTGGTTGCCCCTCGGCAAGTGAAATCTTCCCAGACCAAGGATTAAACCTGCGTCCCCTGCATTGGCAGGTGGATTCTTAACCACAGGACCACCAGGGAAGTCCAACGGACATCACTCTAAGCACTTTATCTGTATTCATTCATTTGCTACTCAGAGCAATTTTTATTGTAAGGTGAGAAATGAGTTTACAGATGAGGACAATGAGTCTCAGAGAAAGCTAAGCCACATGCCCAGAGCACAGTCCCTAAGTGGCAGAGTTGGGATTCAAACCTGGATGAGTCTGACTCGAGCCTACACTCTTGACCACGACCCCAGGCTCCAGGCTGTGCTTAGTCGCTGAGTCGTGTTCGACTCTTTGCAACCCCATGGACTGCAGCCCTCCAGGCTCCTCTGTCCATGGGGATTCTCCAGGGAAGAATACTGGAGTGGGATGTCATGCTCTCTTCCAAGGAATCTTCCCAACCCAGATACGGAACCCAGGTCTCCAGCATGGCAGGTAGATTCTTTACTGTGTGAGCCACCAGGAAAGCCTAGGCTCCAGGCTGGCTGCTTGCAACCAGCTCATGCTCCAGAGCTCTTACAAACCCACCCCACCCCATCCCACCTACCAGCGCTGCTGGACCACTCACTGCCGCCGTAGCAGGCTCGCATTTGTTGCTCTGTTGAAGCTCCTCCTGAAGTGTCCTTCTCTCACTCATCATGAATTAGGTGTTTCTCAGCCTCAGAGTTCCTACTTAGATAATGCTTTCTTCATAGGCTTGCAGGCTTCTCCCAGGCAGAACAAACTAGGCCATTCCCTTGTCTGCCAGTGGGCCCATAGTCACGTCCGGTGAAGCCCATAATGCAGGCTGCCTTGGAGCCCAGCTGCTTTGTGGGTGTTTCTGCATGGCTGGGCCAGCTCTGAGCACCTGGAATCTGTTCCCAGCACATGCTGGTGGCCCAGCCTTGTTCTCCCAGCCATCGCCAGCTGTCTCACTATATCACTCCACGGCTCCAGCTGGCCACGCTCTAGGCGGCCTCCCAATCTGCCATTTCTAGAGATAGCTTAGACCACCACCTTCCTCATTGGTGGCATCCAGGATCCTAGGACCACCACCAGGGTTGTGTCATTTAACCTCAAGCCTTCCTGTCACCCGAGCTGGTGACGGGCAGCTAGGAGCCAGGGTCATCACGTCTTCACTCTAGCCTCCCGGCAGGCGGCCAGCCCTGTCCCCCGCATACATTTCCCTCAACACAAGACTAATGCCCCCTCTCCCTCAAACTCCAATCTAGGTCCACTCCCAGCCATTAATAATAGCTGCACCATTGAGTGGTTCGTTACTCAGCAATTTGCAATCATTAATTAGTGGAAATTGCAGATTGGGGCCATGAAGGAGGATGGCATGATTAAGCTCGTTTGGAAATCAAGCTAATCGAGTGATGGAGAGGGACGGCTGTCTGGTCCTTCCTGTACTTGCTGAGACAGCCTCCGGCCTTGGGTCAGATTCCCCCTGGGTGAAAGAGGAAGAGGTGCCCAGAGATATCTCAGAATGTGAAACTGGAGAGTCTGGAAAGACACTGGGATAGACGTGAAAGGCTAACACGGCCAGCATGACGATTCTTTACACTGATGTTTGTTCCCAAGTTGCCCACTGCCCCCTTGAACCTCTATGGATCCTCTACCTCTCCTCTTAGCCCCAAACAGCCTCTTTGAAGTCTTCTGAACTCCTTGGGTGTTATTCACCTTTGGAAACTGACTTTGCAGACAGCATTTAAGGGAAAAGGGTTAAACACCCTTCCCCACCCCACCCCACTCTGGCGAAGGATGCTGAGTAGACATCTCTTCTCTCCCAAAGCTGAAAGAAAGATGCTGCTGCCCCCGCCCGTATCTCTTCCCGAGGAGGCACAATTATCTCCTGTACTTCCTTTTCCAGCGAGCAACAAGAAGACACGCCCCTGATATACGGGCAGCCGGCGGGCGCCCTGTGCTGGATAAGGACGCAGCTGAGAGCTGCTACCCCTAAGTCATCCCTCCACCCCTTCATCTCTGGGGACAAATCTCAATGAGGAAGGCAAAATCTAAACAGCCTGGCAGATCCCGGGCAGGCTCCTGGTCTCTCCCTGCTGCCCCCAGCTCCCAGCCCAGGACCCAGGGCCTAGAGTTCCATCCCCAGCAGGTAGGATGATGACCCAGAGATTTGCAGCCTCCACTTACTGTATGTAGCCCACCTCCTAGGTCTCCTCCCATTCTAGCACAGGGTGTCCCCTCTCTACGCCTATGCCCAGGCTGTGTTACTAAATACCACTTAGCAACTTCATTATCTGGTCATTCCGCATGCATCAAGCGTCTACTGTGGGCACTACTAATAAAACACTGACTAGGATGAGATTAACAAGCTCCTGCCTGGTGTAACAAAGGAAGACCGCCTCACTGACAAGTAATTAAAATGTAGCGTGGTGGATGCGATGGTAGAGAAAGAGCTCCAAAGGACCCCTGAAGCACAGGGTTGGGTCCCGGAAGATAAAGAGAAGTTCAGCAGGTGGATAAGTAGCTGGGAGAAGGTTGTTTGCAGCAAAGGAATTAGCATGTGCTGTGGTTCAGCCATAAAGAAAACGCCCACGTGGGGGACTCGGAGCAGTCTGCGGTTGCTGGATTCTGAGGAAGAGAGTCATAGGGAGACGCAGAACCTCAGGGTCTCACTGTGCCAAGGGGTGTGCAGTATGGCCACTGGTGACCGTGAGCAAACACTCGCCCTGGCATGAGTGAGGGATGGTTAGATGGGTGACAGAAGTGACAGAGTGGCAGCAAGTGTTCGGGGGCCCTTGGTCCACCGAGAAGGGCTGAGGCTGGAACCAAGGCAGGGCAGTGAGCACGGTGAGGACCAGTGGACTCAAGGGACATCCAAGAAGGACAATAGATCCACTGAAATCCTACCCAGTCTTCACAGCCCAATTCAAATAACCCCCTCTGCACGCAATGTCCCTGAGTCCTCCACACCTACAATAACGGTCTCTTTGTCCTGTCCCCAGATCATGGACCTCTTTATCAAATCGGTAATACATTCTGCCCTGAGTTAGAGGGGTCTCACTCGCCCCATCTCCCCCGAAAACTGCCTGAAAGTAGGGACGATGTCTTACCTTCTCAGAGCCTCTGCCTTGATTGTGGTTGACGAGTCAAATCGAAGTGAAATAGAGGGCGGCTGTAATTCTGGCACGCGGTCCACAGGCAGAGAGGCTGCCCCGTGAGGGAGAGAACTCACTCCTCGCCCTGGGAACGCTTGGGCGTAGGCTGGCTTTCCCTCCTCGGGGGCCCTGCAGATGGGACTCAAGTAGGATGTGAGGTCAGGAGGCACGCCCTCTGAGCCCACGTATTTTAGAGGGGCTACCCTCCCTTTCCCCAGAGAGGGAGAATCACTTGCCCTGGGTTGCACAGCAAGTCCACACAGGGTACAGATGGGTACCTGGCCTGAGTCCCCCCACAAAGCGGATTGACGCCATGTCCAGGAGTGTGGGGTCCCTTTTCTGGAAGCAGCATGATGCCTGTCCACTACCCTTTCTCTACCAAATCCCCAAGTGACGTGGCCTGAGCAGGCACTGTCTAATGTGACATGGAAGTTTTTCTGGCTCCTAGATGTTAACCCTTCCACCCCGGGGCTGGCATGACGGGAGGAAATCTGGAGAGAAAGAGAGACAACGGCAGAGGTCAAAGTCCAGTGAACAGAGTGGTTGCAAAAGAACTCAGATGCAATGACCCCTCCTTGGATTCAACGAGTATTTGCTGAGTGCCTACTGAATATTAGCCCCTGGGACTGGTCCCTATCTCTACCCACTCATGCAGGCTTCAACTCCCCTGCACTGATCCTGAAACCCAAAACGAGGGTGAGGGAGAAACAAATGCCCAGAGGCTCTCTGATTATCTTCTGGTGTAAATCAGCGCCTCTCAAACTTCAGTGTGCACAACCAGTCACCTGGGGTTTTGTTAAAATCACATCCTGGTTCTTTAGGTCTGAGCTGAGGCCTGAGATTCTGCATTTCTAACAAGCTCCCAGGTGATGCCAGTGCTGCTGGTGTGCAGACCATGCTGTGAAGAGCAAGGCTGGATCTCCTTTCCCTCCCACAAAAGAAAAAAAAAAAAAAAAAACGAAGAGTGTTGGGAGTCCATTTTACAGATGAGCAAGCTGAGGCTCAAGGAGGTAAAGATCCAAAGCAGGGAGTCCTCACACCCAGGAACTCCGGTGGGGAGACAGAGCACATACTCTTAGAGAAATCACAGGCTGCTGGAGGAAGATATGTCATTGAGAGGCAGCCCCAAGTCCGATGAGAGAGATAGAGTTTTATCCTGAGTATTCCCCCAGTAGGATGACAAGTAAACAGCCTAACCCAGTGGGAGTCTCCCAGTCCTGTGGGGAGACAAGCCCTTGTCTTGGGAGCTCCAGTCTGTTTGTTAGGGGCACAGCCCCTGTCCTTTGGGAGCTTCCAGCTGGCTCAGAGACCCAGGGAGAGGAGAAGGTAAGGACCAGCTCCCGACCCATGCTTCGAACACAAAGTTCTGCTGCCCACATTGGAGAGGAAATGCAGCGGACAGAGGGTTCATGGGGAGTCCCTTCCCAAGCCACTCTCAAAACCCAGCCTAGAGCTTCCCTGGTAGTCTAGGGGTTAAGAGTCTGCCTGCCAATGCGGGGCACACGGGCTCCATCCCTGGTCCAGGAAGATCCCGCACGCCACAGAGCAACTAAGTGGGTGTGCCGCATCTGCTGAGCCCGCGCTCTACAGCCACGAGCCGCAACTCCGGAAGCCCCGCGCCTACAGCCCGGGCTCCGCAATAAGAGAAGCCGCCACAGTGACACATCCTTGCAACGCAGTGAAGAGTAGCCCCTGCTCATGGCAACTACAGAAAACCCACATGCAGGAACAAAGGCCCAGTGCAGCCAAAAAAAATTAAAATTAATAAATAAATCTTAAAATAAAAACCAGCCTAGATGCATGGAGCTCCTACCCTGGAGGGTGGCCCCCAAGCCTGGGTGGGCCCGGCTATTTACCACTGTAAACACCACGCTTTCCTGCGGCCATTAGGCCCATAACAGCTCCCATCCATCCGCAACCTAGCCCCGCGACAGCGAACGCTGATGGCGCAATTAGGCGACAGAGAGTGGGCCGTAAATTGTGGGTGCAGCCGTGCCTCTGCCAGGCAAACTGAGGAGCCCCTGCCTGTGCTCCCACGTCCCGGGCTCTAGTGAGGAGCGGTGCTGGTCTTCAGGACCCCGTGTCCCCACAGAGACTCCCCTCAGAGGTTGGGGTCCTGAGCACCAGAAAGCCTTTGGCCTGTTAGGGCCCGCAGGAAGCCGGAAAGTTCTTTGAATGGCCCCACCCCGTGGGTATTTTTGTGCCAGAAGCTCTGGGGTGCCTCTCCTGAGCTTTTTTAGGGCCAGCCTCTAACAGCTCTCACACTGTGTCTGGGGGGAGGCTGGGCCTGCTCCCCCTAGACCATGAGCTCGGCCAGGTCCATGCCTTCTGAATACATCTGTGTCTAGCTGAGTCTAGCACACCCTGAACACTCCCGCTTAGAGGGTGTGAATTCTAGACCCTGGTAAGCTGCCTCCCCTGCTTCCCTGGGCAAGGTGCCTGCTTCTCAGTTAGCCATCTATCAGATGAGGGGAGGGTTTGCACACTGGAGGCCCACTGGCCCCACTGATGTGTTTTTTTATGGTTCGCAAGACGGGGGAGCATGGAGGCTTTAATTCAATTATTTGGCAATACTTAGACAACGGGGCTTCCCCGGTGGCTCAGATGGTAAAGAATCTGCCTGCAATAGGGGAGACCTGATTTTGATCCCTGGGTCAGGATGATCCCCTGGAGAAGAGAATGGCAACCCACTCCAGTATTCTTTTTTTTTAATTATTATTTTATTTATTATTTTTGGCTGTGCTGGGTCTTAGTTGCTACAAGGGTTTTTCTCTAGTTGCAGCGATCGGGGACTACTCTATAGTTGCGGTGCATGGGCTTCTCCTTGCAGTGGCTTCTCTTGTTGGGGAGCACCAGCTCTAGGGCATGAGGGCTGCAGTAGTCACAGCACTTGGGCTCAACAGTTACAGCTCCCAGGCTCTGTGGCGCCTCACTCTTCAGATCTCAGCTTCAACATCACGTTCTCCGGAAGGACTGCCCCAAACTTAGAATCCAGATGAAATCTGCATACAGTGCCACCTTCCAGCACCTCTCCCCTTTCCCTTCATAGCACCAATTGTGCCTGTAATGACTTACTTAGGCATTTGTGGGATTGTTAACTAATGTCTCCTTCCCCACCGGCATAGGAGCCCTAGGGGGCAGGGTTCAGATGAGTTTTATTCACCTCTACATATCCACCCTTTAGCATGAGGCTTGGTTACACAGTTGTTGAAAGAATAGATCCCAGAGCCCCTTTAGTCTGCAGGAACTGCACTAAAATATAGCCTCTTTCCTGCAGTAGGCTCATGAATCTGTTGGCTAAACTCCAGTTTAGCTGAAGTTAAAAGTAATCCAATCCTCCCCTTCTCAATAAAAAAAAAGTTGAGTGAAGATTCTGAAGCTAAAATCATCCCGTGATTGGGGCAGACCCAGGGCTGCAACCCAGCTCCTCTGCTCCCCAACCCAGCCTCCTCTTCCCTCTGTGGTCTGTCATTTCATCTGCCTGTTAATGGCCACGCACATATCCACCTCCATTATCCCATCAGCCCTGCTCCACCATCTCTATTGCTCCATTTAACCCCCTGGGGTCTCTGTTTGCTCTGACTCTACCCCGTTGCTGCTTTCCGTGCCTCCTTGCATCTCTGAGTGTGGATGAGCAGGAAGATTTAATGTGGCTGGTTTGGTATTTGTCTCTGCAAAGCAAACCCTTCCCCTGCTGGGAAACTCATCATCACCAAGCATCAAGCTCAAGCTGAGCTCCACTTAGCTGTTTGCAAATGGTGGTGGGGAGCAGGGGCATGTGGGTGTGTGAGTGAGAAGCTTGAAGCCCAGAGAGGGGGCCTGGGAAGGAGGGGGGGCTGGTGAGAACCCACAGAGGTAGGGCAACTGCGGGGAGGCAGCTGAGGTGTGTATAGGGGTGTGAGGGTGGCTGGCTCACTGTGGGCAATGCACCAAGGCTACAGGTCTGCCCTGTCCAAGTCACATCCCTAAATTCATCGTCTTCTTTTCATCACTTATTTGCTTGTTTTTGGCTGTGTCGGGTCTTTGTCACTGTGCATGGGCTTTTCGTGTCAGTGGCTTCTCTTGTTGCAGAGCACAGGCTCTAGAACACAGGCTCGGTAATCGTGGCCCCCCAGGCTTAGTTACATGCAGCCTGTGGGATTGTCCCAGACCAGGGATCAAACCCGTGTGCTCTGCATTGGCGGGCAGACTCTTTACCACTGGGCCACCAAAGAAGCCCTGCCACCTTTGAATCACAAGCAGACACACTGGTCCTCACAGTTTCTGCAGGCAACTTCGGGGAGTGGATCCGTTATCTCACCAGCTGTGAGTCCCAGGGAATTCACTTAATCCCTATGGGACTCACTCAACTCATCTTGAAAATGGGAACCTGTGAAGTTGCCCTTGGGATGTAATGTGATCACTCATAGACACACCCAGTGAGGGGGTCACACATCACTGGACCCGGGACCAGCACGCTCTCCTCTCTGTAACATGTATCCAGACTCCCTCCTTTGACTCATACAACAATGAGGCTCACGCATCGTGACTGGCCCATGACTACCAAGGAGACCATCAGGAGGTCAAAACGGGATGCGGTAGGTCGTGGCCACGCTAGCACTTCAGGTCCTCATCCATCCCCGCATCTCCTCCAGCCTCACGCCGCCCCTCCTTGTTCCTTCCTGATGCCAATGTTCTCTGACTCGCAGGTGGGGTAATTTATTCTGTGGTGTGTGTCTTTTGCTCACCCCCCTGCTGCCGTATCTGTCTTAGTCCCCCTCCCCTTCACCCCAAAAACATAGAGACAAAATACCCACAGACGAAATGGAAAGGACAGAGTGGGGGCTGGGGGGAAAGAAGAGAACAGAAGGGGACAAAATCCCGCCACTATCTCAGCCTCCCTAATTGAATGACTCTCCTACCTGACTCTCCCTGTCGGTTCCCATGTTCCTTCATTCCCTCTGATAGCCCTTAAAATCATCCCCCCACCCCATCTCATCAAATCCCTCCCCTTTCCTCCCTGCTTGTTCTCTAAGCTGCAGATTACTTTTTCATAAAATTCAATTTCTAGCCATTCTCATTACCTGTCTCTTATACACATCTGTCCCCACAGAGACTCCCCTCAGAGGTTGGGGTCCTGAGCACCAGAAAGCCTTTGGCCTGTTAGGGCCCGCAGGAAGCCGGAAAGTTCTTTGAATGGCCCCACCCCGTGGGTATTTTTGTGCCAGAAGCTCTGGGGTGCCTCTCCTGAGCTTTTTTAGGGCCAGCCTCTAACAGCTCTCACACTGTGTCTGGGGGGAGGCTGGGCCTGCTCCCCCTAGACCATGAGCTCGGCCAGGTCCATGCCTTCTGAATACATCTGTGTCTAGCTGAGTCTAGCACACCCTGAACACTCCCGCTTAGAGGGTGTGAATTCTAGACCCTGGTAAGCTGCCTCCCCTGCTTCCCTGGGCAAGGTGCCTGCTTCTCAGTTAGCCATCTATCAGATGAGGGGAGGGTTTGCACACTGGAGGCCCACTGGCCCCACTGATGTGTTTTTTTATGGTTCGCAAGACGGGGGAGCATGGAGGCTTTAATTCAATTATTTGGCAATACTTAGACAACGGGGCTTCCCCGGTGGCTCAGATGGTAAAGAATCTGCCTGCAATAGGGGAGACCTGATTTTGATCCCTGGGTCAGGATGATCCCCTGGAGAAGAGAATGGCAACCCACTCCAGTATTCTTTTTTTTTAATTATTATTTTATTTATTATTTTTGGCTGTGCTGGGTCTTAGTTGCTACAAGGGTTTTTCTCTAGTTGCAGCGATCGGGGACTACTCTATAGTTGCGGTGCATGGGCTTCTCCTTGCAGTGGCTTCTCTTGTTGGGGAGCACCAGCTCTAGGGCATGAGGGCTGCAGTAGTCACAGCACTTGGGCTCAACAGTTACAGCTCCCAGGCTCTGTGGCGCCTCACTCTTCAGATCTCAGCTTCAACATCACGTTCTCCGGAAGGACTGCCCCAAACTTAGAATCCAGATGAAATCTGCATACAGTGCCACCTTCCAGCACCTCTCCCCTTTCCCTTCATAGCACCAATTGTGCCTGTAATGACTTACTTAGGCATTTGTGGGATTGTTAACTAATGTCTCCTTCCCCACCGGCATAGGAGCCCTAGGGGGCAGGGTTCAGATGAGTTTTATTCACCTCTACATATCCACCCTTTAGCATGAGGCTTGGTTACACAGTTGTTGAAAGAATAGATCCCAGAGCCCCTTTAGTCTGCAGGAACTGCACTAAAATATAGCCTCTTTCCTGCAGTAGGCTCATGAATCTGTTGGCTAAACTCCAGTTTAGCTGAAGTTAAAAGTAATCCAATCCTCCCCTTCTCAATAAAAAAAAAGTTGAGTGAAGATTCTGAAGCTAAAATCATCCCGTGATTGGGGCAGACCCAGGGCTGCAACCCAGCTCCTCTGCTCCCCAACCCAGCCTCCTCTTCCCTCTGTGGTCTGTCATTTCATCTGCCTGTTAATGGCCACGCACATATCCACCTCCATTATCCCATCAGCCCTGCTCCACCATCTCTATTGCTCCATTTAACCCCCTGGGGTCTCTGTTTGCTCTGACTCTACCCCGTTGCTGCTTTCCGTGCCTCCTTGCATCTCTGAGTGTGGATGAGCAGGAAGATTTAATGTGGCTGGTTTGGTATTTGTCTCTGCAAAGCAAACCCTTCCCCTGCTGGGAAACTCATCATCACCAAGCATCAAGCTCAAGCTGAGCTCCACTTAGCTGTTTGCAAATGGTGGTGGGGAGCAGGGGCATGTGGGTGTGTGAGTGAGAAGCTTGAAGCCCAGAGAGGGGGCCTGGGAAGGAGGGGGGGCTGGTGAGAACCCACAGAGGTAGGGCAACTGCGGGGAGGCAGCTGAGGTGTGTATAGGGGTGTGAGGGTGGCTGGCTCACTGTGGGCAATGCACCAAGGCTACAGGTCTGCCCTGTCCAAGTCACATCCCTAAATTCATCGTCTTCTTTTCATCACTTATTTGCTTGTTTTTGGCTGTGTCGGGTCTTTGTCACTGTGCATGGGCTTTTCGTGTCAGTGGCTTCTCTTGTTGCAGAGCACAGGCTCTAGAACACAGGCTCGGTAATCGTGGCCCCCCAGGCTTAGTTACATGCAGCCTGTGGGATTGTCCCAGACCAGGGATCAAACCCGTGTGCTCTGCATTGGCGGGCAGACTCTTTACCACTGGGCCACCAAAGAAGCCCTGCCACCTTTGAATCACAAGCAGACACACTGGTCCTCACAGTTTCTGCAGGCAACTTCGGGGAGTGGATCCGTTATCTCACCAGCTGTGAGTCCCAGGGAATTCACTTAATCCCTATGGGACTCACTCAACTCATCTTGAAAATGGGAACCTGTGAAGTTGCCCTTGGGATGTAATGTGATCACTCATAGACACACCCAGTGAGGGGGTCACACATCACTGGACCCGGGACCAGCACGCTCTCCTCTCTGTAACATGTATCCAGACTCCCTCCTTTGACTCATACAACAATGAGGCTCACGCATCGTGACTGGCCCATGACTACCAAGGAGACCATCAGGAGGTCAAAACGGGATGCGGTAGGTCGTGGCCACGCTAGCACTTCAGGTCCTCATCCATCCCCGCATCTCCTCCAGCCTCACGCCGCCCCTCCTTGTTCCTTCCTGATGCCAATGTTCTCTGACTCGCAGGTGGGGTAATTTATTCTGTGGTGTGTGTCTTTTGCTCACCCCCCTGCTGCCGTATCTGTCTTAGTCCCCCTCCCCTTCACCCCAAAAACATAGAGACAAAATACCCACAGACGAAAATAGAGTCTGATATGAGCAGATAATGGACTTTTGTCCCACGGAGGGAGCCGGCACTGGCGTCTTCGGAGATTGCAGCATCGCATCAGAGGGTGGCAAGCCTCACAATTGTCTCCAGTGACTCTTCTCCTGCTGGGAAGAGTCCACTGGGGGAGCCATTTGTTCAACAAATATTTGCTGAGAGCCTTTTATAGACAAGGCACACTATTTGGTGCTGGAAGTGTAGCTATAACAAGAGAGGTCCCTTACCTGGACCTGGTGGTCAGGAGAGAACTGGGGAGAAAATGATGCAGATGAAAAATCTGAATAGGATTAACAAGCTTAAAGGGGGAAATCAATATCTTAGCTTGGCTTCCTCTCAAAACAGAGCCTGAAACAAGGTCCTCTGAGCAGGTATTACGTCTGGGAGATAATCTCAGGGAACTAGAGCAAGGGAGTAGGGGGTGTGAGGCGGGCAAAGAGAGAAAACCAATCAAGAGGAGATTATTGACCTAGTTATTTCTACAGAAAACTCAGGGCTGTCTGAATAACCATGCAGAATGAACCTCAGAACTATGCTTTTGAAGGAAGGAGGCTGGAGCATTCACCTGACTCCTGTCCCTGTTGTTTGAGGGTGGTCCCCAGAAGGATTCATTTTCCACACTTCCCATGCTGCATATGTGTGAGCTGAGCACACCTCTGGCTTTAGGGAAAGCCCTGAGTCAGAAAAGCAGAGAGACGCTCCTGTGTATGCTTGAGATAGGCTGCTGGCGACAGGCTCAGATTTGTTCACCGGAGCTGCACTGAAATCAGGTCAGCTAAGGGAATGAGGCAGGGGGCAAAAAAGGGTCCGCTACAGTCCACCCCTTGCAGTGCTCAGCTCTGCTCATTTTGTGCTTAGTTCTCAGCCGTATCCAACTCTTTGCGACCCCATGGACTGTCCATGGGGATTCTCCAGGTAGGAATACTGGAGTGGGTGGCTGCACCCTTCTCCAGGGGATCTTCCCCACCCAGGGATCGAGCCCAGGTCTCCCACACTGCAGGCGGATTCTTTACCATCTGAGCCACCAGGGAAGCCCAGAGACCTTGCTCAGTCCTGTCCAGCTCTTTGCGACCCCATGGACTGCAGCCCACCAGGCTCCCCTGTCCATGGGGATCCTCCGGGCAAGAATCCTGGAGTAGTTTAAGTAAAATTATTCAGGCAGGACAGCTAGTGGGTCAAGGTATGATACCAACTGCCACAACAGGTCCTGAGGCTGCAACTGATATTGATAAATTATATCCTTTACCACCGATACAGCTTTTCCTTCACCTTCAGTCAGTCCTTCAGGGGGCCTGGGTCAGTTGCTTTCTCCTGGAGAAGGGTGAGCCCTTGCTTTGCTTACCTTCCTCAGGCAGTGTTGCCGCAGCTGCCCGTTCAGCAGCACCATCAGGCATGGAAACGTCATCATGCCTGTTCCAGTGAATCCCTGAGCTCCAGACTGAGTCCTCCTTACTCTCACTGGGCAGCAGTAACCCCCGCTCTTGGTGGAAATCATGGTCAGTTACCCCCACTCTCTCTTTGCTTGCTATTCCACCGACATGAAGAACCCAACATGACCAGGCTCGCTCACAGTGTCACCCAGAGTGGAGTCCTGCAGCATCTGCTGAGAGAACCAGTACCTTTCCTGCACAAAAGCCTAGAGTTGTGGCAACAGAAAGCACACATTCTCCGTGAACCTCACTAGAAATGAGGACTCCTGCCGCTGTCGCTGAGTCACTAAGTCACGTCTGACTCTTGTGCAACCCCATGAACTGTAGCCCACCAGGCTCATCTGTCCACGGAATTTCCCAGGCAAGGATATTGGAGTGGGTAGCCATTTCCTTCTTCGGGGGATCTTCTCAGCCCAAGGATAGAACCCTCATCTCCCGCTTGGCAGGCAGATTCTTTGCCACTGAGCCACCAGGGAAGCTCAGAAATGATGGCGAGTGGACTCGAGTCTACTTCCACCCCTTGTTTTCCAGACACACTATCCTAGCTTTGGGAAGCACAGCAGCGTACATTAACAGTTGATTCAATCCATGTACCGTATCCTGGAGGGCAGTACCGCAACCCTACAAAGTGTCTTTCCCAAACTGGCACCTTCCCTAAACCTCTAATAGACTATTCCAGTATTTAGTCAGACCAGCTGCTTCCCAATGGTGTGTTATATAGTAGTGTGTTACATGTCTCATAACCATGCTGACCCTTCACCGTGAAATGAATCTCCCGGTCTGAGATGATGTATTTGTGGGATCCCAAGCTGATAAATCGGGCACACTTTAACCCCTCAAATTGCAATACTAACAGAAGTATTGAAAATAGGAACAATCAACCGAATGAGGAGGCCAAGTGGATGAACTGAACAGGGATACAGTGGAGACCACAACCCTGCACATTGTTTTCCTTTTTCGTTATTATTTATTTTTAATTGGAGGAAATTGCTTTACAATGTTGTGTTAGGTTCTGCTGTGCAACATGAATCAGCTGTAAGTATACATAGATTCCCTCCTTTCTGAGCTTCCCCTTGACCACCCCCTTCATCCCACCCCCACTAGGTCATGTTTTAGATCTTTGTGTGTTTATTTGCTCCGTCGTACCCGACTCTGTGACCCCATGGACTGTAGCCCACCAGGCTCCTCTGTCCACAGAATTCTCCAGGCAAGAATACTGGAGTGGGTTGCCATTCCCTTTTCCAGGGTGTCTTCCCTACCCAGGGGTCAAACCTGAGTCTCCTGTATTGCAGGCTAATTCTTTACCATCTGAGCCACAAGGCAAGTCCCTTAGATCTTTGAGGGTGGCACTGATCTCTGCAATTTCAACTGCCTAGCTTTTGACTTTCTGTCTTGGTTATGGGGCGGGGCGGGGGAGGGGGAGTTCCAGAAAGATTCCATCTGGCTCTCTTACCATAAAAACTCTTGCTCCATAGTGAGGGCACCAATGTGAGTGTTCTGCCAATATCTAAGTACATCCATCCCCATAATGCACACAAGGGTAGAGAAATGTCTGCAAGAAGAGCCTATGAACCAATTAGAGGTACTGCAAAGTGAACAGAATCAGGACTCCATTTATCAGCTGGCTTTCACATACCCGCAGTCTAAACTGGGGAACTTGGAAGGTGTTATAGGTTGCCTAACATCAGTGATAGTTCAGACCTTGCATCCAATAGCCCTCAAAAGGTCTAGCTATTCCTCTTTCTTTGGTGAATGGTCATGGGTCCCTTTAGGAAAAGATTAAGGAAATATTTATTGCTTATGCTGTGGAGGCAATGCAAGTTCTCCCTCTAGAGGACTTGGTCTTTCCATCAGTTATGGGCTCTGGGTTTAAGAACCAGGTCAGAACTGGAAAGTGGGTGAGAAATCATGATTTTCTATTGCAGTGGCTAATATCAGCCATCAGTTGGTTTTTGTTTTTGTTTTTTCCTCCCCTTCTTACAAGTCATAGAATCCCCTACTTGGCCACTATCTACCTCGTCCCTAGGAACAGCACGGTGTATTGTCAATCACCACAGTTCCCTGAGTTTTGAGGCACCCTAGTGGCCACTCTCATCTTGCTTCTCTCTATGATAATTATGTCCACATGCAGATCTCAGCTAGTCCAGATCCTTCTTGTCTCCACTGACACCAGGGAACTCAGTTCCATGGCTACACCCGCTACCGTTAGCTCTAGCCTTCAGAGGACAGCCGCCTGCTCAGTGATGCTAGAAACCCCCTCACCCACACACTCTTGATGCATTTAATGGTGAGGGTCCTTGGACTTCCCTGGCGATCCAGTGGTTAAGACTCTGTGCTTCCTCTGCAGGACGCACAGGCTTGATTTCCAGTTGGGAAACAAAAGATCCTGCATGCCACACGGTGTGGCCAAAAATTTTTTAAATTATTGTTTTAAAAATGGTGTGTCCTATTGGCCCTCCCAGGGCACATAGATTTAGGTGGTGGGGTTCTTGGTTTCATGTAATAAATCCATTCTAACACAGCCACGCCTCTGAGTCTCCGACCCCATCCTCAGTGCTCCGCCAAGGCCATTCTGACATTCTCAAGGGGCCTTTGCAGGAGCACGCTAGGACGGGCTCCAGGAGGCCTTGCCAGAACATTAAATCCTGAGTCATGGGAGGTGTCCCCATGTCAATAAACCTGTTTCCAGCGTATAGTCCACCCCACTCCAAGTCTTAACCCTCAAATTCCACTTCCATACAGATCTCCCAGTTTCTACTCTGGTGTATCAGCTAGATCCTCCTACCACTCTTTCAGTGAATAAGCTATTTCCTTCCATAAGAGAAGTTATGTGTCTTCCCTTGAGCTAGGCTAAGATCCATCTTCAGTTGTTGATCTGGGTGGAGGCGGCGGGGTAGATTTTGAGGTTGGACAAGAATCACCTTCCAAGCAGTTGCCTTCAGGCAGAAGGAGATAGCAGATCCCCTCCGACGAGGGGGAGGGGGCTGCGGCTCTCAGTCAAGAAGGTTCAGGAAAGCTGGGAGTTCAGCGTCCTCAGGTGCATCACTGAACATCTTCGTCTCATCCTCTGGGTCCCACTCCTCTTTCAGACCTGACTTGAGCCCAGGAGTCCTGCAGAGATTGCACATTCAGGCTCCTTTGCAGTTCTGCTCCCTTATCATTAACTCCCAGGCCTGGGTTCTGGCATTGTCTGCCCTCTAACTGTGCCTCGCCCAGCCCACTGAGTGACAGTCTCAGGAATTGAGATCCTTCAGCACATCAGAAGTTATTACACCCCCACTAGTCGCCTGCAGTGGTAAGGGATGTTCCAGAATCTCATGCGGAAGATGTATTCTCTAGGCCACTTCCAGTATCAACTGTCAGGCTTGGGATTCCCCTAAAAGCAGAACTTGAGACAAGGTATCAGGTACAGGTAGTTTACTTGCGGGCGGGGAGGGGCTTCCCCAGTGGCTTAGCGGTAAAGAATCCGCCTGCAATGCAGGAGACACAGGTTCAATCCCTGGGTCAGGAAGATCCTCTGGAAGGGGGCACAGCAACCCACTCCAGTCTTCTTTCCAGGAAAATCCCATGGACAGAGGCGCCTGGAGGACTACTGTCCATGGGGAAGCACAGAGCCAGAGCCACAACTGAGTGACTGGGCATGCACGCCGTTTACTTGCAAGGTGATCCCTAGAAGCCAGAGTAAGGAGTGGGGACAGTGAGACAAGAAGGAAAGAGGGAAAACAACAGAGGTACTTGTTCGAGCTAGTTTCAATGTAAACAACTGAGGCTGCATCCTGCTGGGACCCTCCCATGGTCTATAAGACCATGCAGAACATACTTCAGAATTGTTTCTCTAGGCTTGAGGCGGGGACTGAGTTCACTGACTCCGAGCCCCTACTAGTGTTCCCACTGATGTAAACTGCCCTTCCTCTCCATTCCAGACCGTGCCTGTGTGCAGGCTCAGTGATTTCCTTAGGTTCAGAGAGAGGCCAGTATCAGAAAAACAGGAAGGGAAAGCAGCCCATGTTTGAGATGGGGCGATAAAGGGATACATGGAAGGGTCTGAGTTCCCTGGTGTCTCAGACGGTAAGGCATCTGCCTACAGTGCCGGAGACCCGGGTTCGATCCCTGGGTCAGGAAGATCCTCTTGAGAAGGAAGTGGCAACCCATTCCAGTATTCTTGCCTAGGAAATCCCATGGAGAGAGGAGCCTGGCGGGCTACAGTCCATAGGGAAACAAAGAGTCAGACACGACTGAGCGACTTCACTTCACTGGACCAGTCCAGGACAGCTACCCTGAAACCAGCTGGGCTGAAGGGGTATGACATGAAATAACAATAATAATAAGCATCTGCAAGAAATAATGTTTCTGATGGCAGGAACAGCATGTGCAAAAGCCTGTTAGAGAGAAAGATGTTTTCTAAAGGATTTGAGGGGGGAGGACTTGAGACAGAAGGGATAATCTCTGATTCAGGAAGACTCTCACAGGCTGTGTTAAGATTTTGAATTTTATCCTGAGAGAATGTGAACGCCATGTAAGGGTTTTAAGCAGGGGAATGAAATGATGATGACTTTATTATAGAGCTCTGTGGTAAAAGCCACTAATTGTCCCCAATACCACCACTCACCTTCCTCAGTGCCTCTGGTTCATCAACAGACATATGACTGGGGCCCAAGTCTCTCTTGCATCTGTGTGTGGCCACGTGACTCAGTTTTGGCCAATGGGATAGGAGTGGAAATGGTTGGTGTATTGTCTAGGAAGTGTCCTTAAAGGGAATGTCTTCCTCCTTGCTGGCTGGATTGCAGATGTAATAGCTGGAGCTGTGGCAGCCATTTTGGTCCATGAGGCAGCAACGTGAAATCAGTAGATTACTGAAATAAAAAGGAGCCTCAGTACCTGATAATGCCATGGAGCAAAGCCAACATTATCTAGCTCTGAACTGCTCACCTGAAGATTTTTCCATATAATTTTAAGTCTCTCTTACACTGTAAATTCTAACCGACATAGGGCTGTAGAGTGAATGCAGACACATTAGTTAGAAAGTTACTGCAAGAATCCAGGCAAAGGACAGCTTGGCCTGGAGTGGTACAGTAGAAATGAATGAATGAGAGAAGTGAATGAATTGGAGATACTTTTGAGGTTAAATCTACGGCTTGGTGTCTGTGGGAGCATTTATGGGGTAAGAGAAAAGGAGAACTCTAGGTGATGCCCAGGTAACAGGCTTGAGCAAAGAGGTGGTGGTTGAGTCTAGATTGGGAGTGGAGATTAGGGGAGCAGATACTCTTTGGTCCTAAGTGGGGACTGAGATACCTGGTACCAGGTCCCCAGAGGTACCTGTTCCCATGAAGGAGATCTTGAACCAGCTTCCAAAACCTTAAGACTCACCTTTTCAGTAAACCTTCTCAGATCATCCCTGTAGCCCCACGCTCAGGACCATCCAGCTTGTCCCTTGCGTTTGACATACCCAGCATCCATTTCAGTGTTTCATATGCAGCTCAGAGAATCTCACTGAGCATCAAGTCTAGGTTCTGCGTAGGATTGAGAAATGGTTTGGTTGGAAGCAGAGTTAACTCAGGTAAAGTGTTAGACAACAGGGATAGAAATAAAACTGAAGTCTCCACTCTCAGGTGACTCACAGGAAAGATGGTAGATTAGTAAAGTGAATACTCTCAGTTTCAAAGAATCCATCAGTGTTTGTGTGTTCTGGGTACATGATTTCCCCCAAAGAGAGTGCTTGTCCCAGCATGAAAGGTTAGAGAAATCATCACAGATAAGGGAACATTGGAGTCAGGTTGTGACATTAAGATAAAGGCAGACGTTCCTGGCAAAGATATTTGTTGTACAAAGACTTCTGAGAGTGAATCAGTTTCATGATTTCAGAGAATTGTTAAGCAGTTGAGTATTCCTAGGAAAGTAAATTTTTCATGGTTTTTGGAAGAAAGAGGGATTGAGAACTCAAAATGCAGTTCAAGACTTCCCTGGTGGTCCAATGGTTAAGAATCCACATGCCAATGCAGGGGACACGGGTTTGATCCCTGGTCCAGGAAAAGTCCACACGCTGTGGGGTGACAAAACCCATGTGCCTCATCTACTGAGCCTTGGTGCCCTAGAACTCATGCTCTGCAACAAAAGTCACCACAGTGAGAAGCCCGAGCATCGCAGCCAGAGAGTAGCCCCCATTCACGGCAACTAGAGAAGGCCTTCAAGCAGCAAGGAAGACCCAGCACAGCCAAAAATAAACAAATAATTTTTTTTTAAGTGCAGTCAGGACCCATGTCAAAGGGAACTCTATGAGCTATACTATGTGGTCAGGATGGTAGTTATGGCAACAGAGGGGGTGGAGACAAAGAATTTTAGGCAGGAGAGTGCTGAGATATATAGCAAAGCAGTCATCATAATTACAATAATTGCTAACATTCATTGAGAGCTTCCTGTGTGTCAAGATGGGTGCTAGGCATCTTATCTAGACTACCTCATGTATTCAACACCCAGGACAGTGAGGATCATTAGCATCCTCATTTTTACAGATGAGGAAACTGAGGCCCAGGCAGATTATGGAACGAGCCCAAGGTTACACAGCTAATAAGTGGCAGAGCTAGAATTCCCATCAGAGAGGCCTTCCTCCAGAGCCCATGACCTTAACCAAGATGCTGAGGCTGACACTGACAGTCCCTCTATTGCTTAATGAGATGTGTAATGAGATCCTTTTCTTTGCCACTGTGCTTTAAGTCATTTTGAGTAGAGCAGTGGGGAGAAGGGAGAGGTGGGTGTTTGTACAAAAGGAGTTTTCAACAAATATCTCTGACCAAGGGAGAAATTGAGACATAAATATGGAATTCTAGATGGCTAAAATCAAATGCACTTTAGAGATAACTAGTCTAATTCTCTCACATTCACAGGGCTGAAACTGAGGTTCAGAGAAGGGGGACACACCAATAGTCAGTGGCAGGATCGGACACTGGTATTTTTCCTTCACTATCAGGGGAAGTTAGCAGCGCCCCTGTAGTCTGCCTGCAATGCAGGAGAGCTAGGTTTGATTCCTGGGTTGGGAAGATCCCCTGGAGAAAAAAATGGCCAACCTCCCCAGTATTCTTGCCTGGAGAATTCCACGGACAGGGGAGCCTGGTGGATTACCATCCACAGGGTCGCAAGGAGTCAGATACAACTGAACAACTAACGCTTTCACTTTCCCGTAGTCTATTCCTTACCACTCTGCATAGCACTATCTTTTTGGAGATACTGGCAAATTACACTCACTCCCTGGAAGTAAAAGAACAGCTTTGTTCTTTTTCTTTTTAAACAGCACAAGTCCCAGAAACAAAGCCAGAATCAGCCCCAAGAAACTTGGTGTACACACTGCGAAGTCCGGGGCCAGCAGGGAGTCAGGTGAAGGAAAAGCAAAACTCTCCCCAGAGCCATGACAGGGAGGACTTGTACCACAAAAGAAGAAAAGTTTGGTGGGTCAAATAAAGAGCTCCAGCCAAGTTCCTATATGCCAGAGTGGGAGCAGGTGATCTTGCCCTGGGCTCACTACTAACCTCCATGGTCAAGGTCAAAGCCAAGCAGACAGGTGCCCAGGGTTACCAATAGCAAACAGTCAAAACTCTGCGTTCAGCCAAGCCATCGGTCCATCTCACACACACACACCATCCCAGGATGCCTGATATCTTTCTAGTGCTTCCACAAGGAAGTTAAGATGCAAGATATTTCGAATGATGCAAAGGCCAGAAAGTGCACAAAAGTTTATGGGCTCTTTCTGCTTCACTGACACGTCATGGTTGTATTTGTTACATCTGTGCTCTATGCTCGGCCTGCAAGGGGAATTCATGGACTGGTACAGAGGAAAGAGCACTGGACTCACAGCCAGAAGGTTCTGGTCCTCTGAGCATCTGCTGTGTGAACCTGGGCTTCTTATTTACCCCTTCTGAGCCTCAGATTGCTGACATGAAAGAAACCTGAAGGCTCTTTTGAGTTCTAGGATCTTATTAAATATGATGAGTGAGTCTCCGACGTTCCCCCTTCCAACAGACACCTATCGCTCCCTGCTCTGGCTGTTCCTCTTACCAAGAATGCCCTCCCAGTTCCCCTCCATCAGTCCAAATCACAGCCCAACTTTCTTCAAGAATCTTCGAATTAATCCCACGACAATACACTCCTTACTATGGAGCCCCTTAGCAAGTCTGTGCTATTCCTCAAACAAGTTGTGTTACAATTCTTCACGCATGAGGGAATTCGCTCTCCAACTGGATGGTGAGCTCCTCCAGGGCAAGGAGTCCCAACTCCGAATCCTTTCCCCCAAAGGTACTTGATAAATGTCGGATCACGCCATTCTATCCCTCAACCACCTTCAGCTGACTGTGGGCCAATGCCATTCATTCACTCAGCATGGGTTTACTGAACACCCACTCTGTGTCGGGTACTGGAGATACAACAGTGGAATCGGCACAGTCTCCCCCACCCTCCTCCAGCGAGGAGGGTCCATTCCCCTTGCCTTCCCCTTTTGACTTATACTTTGGCCACCTGATGTGGAAAGCCAACATATTGGAAAAGATTCTGAAGCTGAAAAGATTGAGGGCAGGAGGAGAAGGGAGCGACAGAGGATGAGATGGTTGGATGGCATCACTGACTCAACAGACATGAGTTTGAGAAAACTCTGGGAGATAGTGAAGGACAGGGAAGCCTGGCATGCTGCAGTCCATGGGGTCACAAAGAGTCAGACCCGACTTGGCGACTGAACAACAACAACGCTAAATCCTTTGCTGGAATTCCCTCCTCTCCATTCCTTTCCATTTTTATAACTCCTAGAGAATGGAGAAGAGAAAGAAAAGAAGGAAGCGTGAGAAGAGAAAGCATATAAGGAAAAAGGATTATCAGAAAACGTAAACCCAGCCCAACTGTCAAGGGCTTTGAAAAACTCTGCCAAATTCCATCCTCTTGGTTGGGATCTAGAAACCTGCTGCCCAATGAGCAGGCCAGGGTAGAGTCATCTAGTGAAAGACAAAGTCAGGCCACCTCTCATTCATCCCAGAGATTCTCCCCTGCCAGGCTCCACTCACTTTCCTTCCTGATTCATCCATTAGCCCCACAGGCTGCCTATTGCTTCACTCAAGTGATACAGCTGACTCAGAACGCCCAGTTGAATGGCTGGATGAGCCAGTGAGTACCAGATGCACCAACCCGCCATCCCTGGTATTTACCCTAATTGGATCAAGAACAAAACTCACTTTCCTAGCTTTTCCTCTAATGCATGCTACGGATGAGTGCTCCTAGTGATTATACCCCAGCACCTGCCATGCCGGAGCACAGGAGGCCAGTGGGCAGTGCCCAAAGGCCCAGCACCCCTCTTGCTGGCGTCCCCACCCACTCCCTTCCAGGCCCTGCACCCAGGACGTGCACTCTGAGCCAGAAGAATGAAGGCTCAGCCTCCAGGGGACAGAAGGGGGTCCCCCCGAAAGCATTGGGTATGCCTTTTGTGGAGCATTTACTTCCTCTGACTTGTCCTCGTGTCCTTGGGCTCTCAGAGGAGAAGATATTTTGGTGGGATGTACATACCCATTAGCTCTTGGCTGCTGGGGCGGAGCATACCATCAGCAACCCCTGCCAACCAACAACTTCCTCTCCCCTGACTCCCAGCCAGCCCTCCCCCACAGCACCAACACACAGTGATGAGGGCGCTGGGTCTAAGTCCTTCCCGCTCGGATGAGGAGGTCCTTATGGGGAAAAACTTAACCACAGAACCATGAGCTCCCAAAGGACAGAGGCCACTCTTGTCTTCAGATCGGGGCATCTGTGAGTGGGGGCCTTTTATCCCTGTCTAGATTGGGGCACCTTCCCCGCAAGACTTTACCCCCTCCATCAGACTGGGGATATGTCAAGGAAAGGTCTGTTCTCCCTCATAGACTGGAGGCTCCCCCAGGACAGGGCCCACTAGATCCAGTTTCTGTAACCCCCACTGTGTGCCACATGCTTTCCAGAACAAAGGCTGAGAGCTGGTGTGAGGAGTGGCCAGTCCAAGGGAGGCAGCATGGCGCTCCATCCACAAGGCCAACAGCTGAGATTGGAGTCACCTCTTCTGCGCAAAACAATCACCTGAAGAAATTAGGAAGAACTGGGGCTTCCCTGGTGGCTCCGTGGTAAAGAATTCGCCTGCCAGTGCAGGAGACACAGGTTTGATACCTGATCCAGGAAGACTGCACGTGCCTCAGAGCAACTAAACCCAGGTGCCCCAACTACTGAAACCCACACACCCTAGAGCCCGAGCCCCAGCTCGCCACAACTAGAATAAAGCCCAAGCAGCAATAAAGACCAGCACAGCCAAAAATCAATACATTTTAAAAAGAAAATGGATTGCCAGTATAAAATGACCTTATTTAGGAAAAAAAAAAAAGAAAGAAGTGAATGTGTCCAGAACGGGGTAGTCAGTGTCTGTCCCTCTCTGCACAGACTTCAAAGCAGAGCTTTGTAATCAGAATCCCAGCTTTCTAGTGTGCAAGCTATGCCACCAGGGCCAGCCTCAGGACCTCAGTTTTATAAACTATAAACTACAAATAACAAAGTCTACCTGTAGAGATTTAGTGAGGCTCCTGCAACATGAGAGGCAAAGCTAGACGACTGGGTGCTGACCACCAGGCTGAGGGAAGAGGGAACCTTTCCTTGTAACGTGTGCCCGTTTCCTAGATTTCAACAATCCCATCGTGGACCATTTTCAACTACCAGTTTGGCATCACTGAGAACAGAGCTGAGAAGAAATGTGCTGAGCTGGCTTTCAGGAATCAGTTTCAGCTGGTTCCCGTGTGTCATCATTTAGAACATGCGAGATGCTCCGGAAACTATAAGCTACATGTGCTGCCTGGTCAGGTTACAGCTACTCCATTTTTTTTTTTTTTTTTTCCTTTTTTGTTTTTAATGTCTAAGTGTCACACTTAAGAGGGGCCTGGGCAAGCTGGAGTAGGTTTGTAGGAGGGTGAGCTAAGGATGGTATGGTAGGGGCCAAACCAGCTAGTTCACCAAACCATTTCCCCTTTCCTGTTGGACTCACAACCAGACCGTATTTCCCAGCCTCCCTTGCGGCCGGGCAGTCACGTGACTGAGTTCTGGCCAATGGAGTGTGGGCAAGAGTGATGTGCGTCACCCAGACATGACCCACTCACTGGCTAAGGGCGAGAACTTGAAGGTCCTATGGGAGGGCAGAACCTAAGATGCCAGGAAAGGGGATGTGGAATCACAGCCCTGAAGGCTGAAAGCCTGCGCCGGACAGTTAGTTACACAAGGAAGAAGTCAACTCCTGTCCTGTGAGTGAAGCCACTGGGATTTGTGCTTGGTGGGTCATAGCAGTTACAACCCACTCCGACCTCTACAAATGGACTCACAACCCCAGCAAGAGAGGACGGCTGCGGAACTGCTGCCCTGGAGAAGAGGAGGTCCAGTGGAGGACTTGATACATTATCCTCAAATCCAGCATTCTTGCCTGGAGAATTTCATGGACAGAGGAGCCTGACGGGTCAATGGGGTCATGAAAAGTCAAACATGACTGAGCGAGTAACACACATACACTTTATGACTGTTAAGCTGTCCTGTACGACCCCAGAGAGCAGCTATAGGACCAATGGGAGGAAAGTTACAGGGATGAAGATCCAAGCTCAACACGCAGGGAGGTGTGGGCAGAGGGAGACCTTGGGAGGGAGTGACCTGCAATCCCAGGGGCTGTGCAAGTAGGCAGGAATGCCATAGAAGCTGCTCCAACATCAGCTTGACATCAGCTTCGTACTTTGAGGCTCTCTTCAAGACCTTGGAGTCTGTGATTGTCGATCTATCATTTTCCACTAAGATGCTGCCTCCTCCATCAGTCCTGGAGCTTACCAAGGCCCAGGCTTGATTCTTGAGTGAGACAGAAAGTCCTCAGGGCAAAATTCTAATTCCCCTTCAGACTCACTCCTGTTCATCTCAGCCCCAGCTCCCAACAAGGACCCCATGACCAAATGTGGGGACAAGACTCTTGAGTTTGTGGAAGACCTGGTCACTAGAGTTTTGGAGGGTTTTGGTGGGGAGTTGTGTATGTGTGTGTGTGTGTGTGTCATTGTTGTTGTTGTTTTGGCCGAACCCTGCAGCATGCGGGAGCTTATTTCCCTGACCAGGGATCGAACCCATGCCCTCTGCAACGCAAGTGTGGGTTCTCAACCACTGGACTGCCATGGAAGTCCCAGCCTGGCTGCTAGAGAAAGCTACCTTCCTGAGTGGGAGAGAGGGGTGGGGAATGAATAGACTAGGCTGCACAGGGAGGGCAGACAGGAGGAGGAGCCTGACCTGGAAAGCAATTTGAGCTGGAGGAGAGGAGGGCCAGCTGCTCCCAAGCGTCCAGCAAAGGCAGAAATCTTCGTCTCTCTTGGCTTCAACCAAGGAGAAAGGCTCAGCAGGGACCTTGGTAGCATAACCTCACGAGAAAGAAGCTCCGGCTCAGCCCTCCAGAGGCTTCTTGACGTGAGAGTCTGGGCTGTGTTCTCCATCAGTTTCCACACCTGTGCATATGCGTGCATGCAGACACACACACACACCCTTCCAACCTCTGCTCTGGCCTGCTATCTCAACCATTTCCCAAAGCCAAGCTCCCAAAAGCAAACAGATTTCTAGGAGATCTGGAGGCTGGGCCTGGGGGAGTGACTGGGAAACAGAAAAGGTGTTTTCCTGAAAGAATCATTAAGCTGTATGCACTCCTGAGGTCTCCTCTCCTGCCCATGCCCAGCCCACCTCCACCAGGGCCTCCCATCATCATGGGCACTGCATGAGGGCCAAATTGAATTAGAATAATTAACTTTTGGTCACACTTTTAATTTGGTGCTGGAAATAAGAGAGCTAATGGAGATTAAATAAGCTCTGATGCTGGAGACCAGCCCGAAAGCTGCACAGGGAGGCCCCGGGCCCTGGTGGTGGGGGCGGGGCGGTGGGCACACAGCCAGCCAGAGGGAAAAGACTGAGCAAGAAGGATGCGGTGTGTGAACCACAGCCTGTCCATGTGAGTTGACGCACGTGTCCCTGCCGTGTGCCCATGTGCACTCGCTGCCTGTGAGAAGGCCTATGTGTCATGCAGGCAAATGCGCGCTTGTGTGTGCCTGGACATAGGAGGTTTGCACACACAAGTGGCTCTTTGTACATGTGTGAGCATGCGTGTGCACACATTGCTTTAAATCCTGGGCAGGCAAAGCTGCCTGACTTTTATGGGGTCCTAGCAGTTCTGACCTGAAAGCGGCCTTCATAAATGCCTTCAAATCCACCAGCTGCTTGAGGCTCTTCCACCTCACTTTCCCCAGGAGAGCACACACCCCATCGACTCATGCTTTCCCTGCTGATGAGGGGCTCACCACCACCACCACCACCAAAGGCAGCCTGCAGAGCCAGATGTGTATAAGAGACAGCCCCCAGGACAGGGCCCACTAGATCCAGTTTCTGTAACCCCCACTGTGTGCCACATGCTTTCCAGAACAAAGGCTGAGAGCTGGTGTGAGGAGTGGCCAGTCCAAGGGAGGCAGCATGGCGCTCCATCCACAAGGCCAACAGCTGAGATTGGAGTCACCTCTTCTGCGCAAAACAATCACCTGAAGAAATTAGGAAGAACTGGGGCTTCCCTGGTGGCTCCGTGGTAAAGAATTCGCCTGCCAGTGCAGGAGACACAGGTTTGATACCTGATCCAGGAAGACTGCACGTGCCTCAGAGCAACTAAACCCAGGTGCCCCAACTACTGAAACCCACACACCCTAGAGCCCGAGCCCCAGCTCGCCACAACTAGAATAAAGCCCAAGCAGCAATAAAGACCAGCACAGCCAAAAATCAATACATTTTAAAAAGAAAATGGATTGCCAGTATAAAATGACCTTATTTAGGAAAAAAAAAAAAGAAAGAAGTGAATGTGTCCAGAACGGGGTAGTCAGTGTCTGTCCCTCTCTGCACAGACTTCAAAGCAGAGCTTTGAAATCAGAATCCCAGCTTTCTAGTGTGCAAGCTATGCCACCAGGGCCAGCCTCAGGACCTCAGTTTTATAAACTATAAACTACAAATAACAAAGTCTACCTGTAGAGATTTAGTGAGGCTCCTGCAACATGAGAGGCAAAGCTAGACGACTGGGTGCTGACCACCAGGCTGAGGGAAGAGGGAACCTTTCCTTGTAACGTGTGCCCGTTTCCTAGATTTCAACAATCCCATCGTGGACCATTTTCAACTACCAGTTTGGCATCACTGAGAACAGAGCTGAGAAGAAATGTGCTGAGCTGGCTTTCAGGAATCAGTTTCAGCTGGTTCCCGTGTGTCATCATTTAGAACATGCGAGATGCTCCGGAAACTATAAGCTACATGTGCTGCCTGGTCAGGTTACAGCTACTCCATTTTTTTTTTTTTTTTTTCCTTTTTTGTTTTTAATGTCTAAGTGTCACACTTAAGAGGGGCCTGGGCAAGCTGGAGTAGGTTTGTAGGAGGGTGAGCTAAGGATGGTATGGTAGGGGCCAAACCAGCTAGTTCACCAAACCATTTCCCCTTTCCTGTTGGACTCACAACCAGACCGTATTTCCCAGCCTCCCTTGCGGCCGGGCAGTCACGTGACTGAGTTCTGGCCAATGGAGTGTGGGCAAGAGTGATGTGCGTCACCCAGACATGACCCACTCACTGGCTAAGGGCGAGAACTTGAAGGTCCTATGGGAGGGCAGAACCTAAGATGCCAGGAAAGGGGATGTGGAATCACAGCCCTGAAGGCTGAAAGCCTGCGCCGGACAGTTAGTTACACAAGGAAGAAGTCAACTCCTGTCCTGTGAGTGAAGCCACTGGGATTTGTGCTTGGTGGGTCATAGCAGTTACAACCCACTCCGACCTCTACAAATGGACTCACAACCCCAGCAAGAGAGGACGGCTGCGGAACTGCTGCCCTGGAGAAGAGGAGGTCCAGTGGAGGACTTGATACATTATCCTCAAATCCAGCATTCTTGCCTGGAGAATTTCATGGACAGAGGAGCCTGACGGGTCAATGGGGTCATGAAAAGTCAAACATGACTGAGCGAGTAACACACATACACTTTATGACTGTTAAGCTGTCCTGTACGACCCCAGAGAGCAGCTATAGGACCAATGGGAGGAAAGTTACAGGGATGAAGATCCAAGCTCAACACGCAGGGAGGTGTGGGCAGAGGGAGACCTTGGGAGGGAGTGACCTGCAATCCCAGGGGCTGTGCAAGTAGGCAGGAATGCCATAGAAGCTGCTCCAACATCAGCTTGACATCAGCTTCGTACTTTGAGGCTCTCTTCAAGACCTTGGAGTCTGTGATTGTCGATCTATCATTTTCCACTAAGATGCTGCCTCCTCCATCAGTCCTGGAGCTTACCAAGGCCCAGGCTTGATTCTTGAGTGAGACAGAAAGTCCTCAGGGCAAAATTCTAATTCCCCTTCAGACTCACTCCTGTTCATCTCAGCCCCAGCTCCCAACAAGGACCCCATGACCAAATGTGGGGACAAGACTCTTGAGTTTGTGGAAGACCTGGTCACTAGAGTTTTGGAGGGTTTTGGTGGGGAGTTGTGTATGTGTGTGTGTGTGTGTGTCATTGTTGTTGTTGTTTTGGCCGAACCCTGCAGCATGCGGGACCTTATTTCCCTGACCAGGGATCGAACCCATGCCCTCTGCAACGCAAGTGTGGGTTCTCAACCACTGGACTGCCATGGAAGTCCCAGCCTGGCTGCTAGAGAAAGCTACCTTCCTGAGTGGGAGAGAGGGGTGGGGAATGAATAGACTAGGCTGCACAGGGAGGGCAGACAGGAGGAGGAGCCTGACCTGGAAAGCAATTTGAGCTGGAGGAGAGGAGGGCCAGCTGCTCCCAAGCGTCCAGCAAAGGCAGAAATCTTCGTCTCTCTTGGCTTCAACCAAGGAGAAAGGCTCAGCAGGGACCTTGGTAGCATAACCTCACGAGAAAGAAGCTCCGGCTCAGCCCTCCAGAGGCTTCTTGACGTGAGAGTCTGGGCTGTGTTCTCCATCAGTTTCCACACCTGTGCATATGCGTGCATGCAGACACACACACACACCCTTCCAACCTCTGCTCTGGCCTGCTATCTCAACCATTTCCCAAAGCCAAGCTCCCAAAAGCAAACAGATTTCTAGGAGATCTGGAGGCTGGGCCTGGGGGAGTGACTGGGAAACAGAAAAGGTGTTTTCCTGAAAGAATCATTAAGCTGTATGCACTCCTGAGGTCTCCTCTCCTGCCCATGCCCAGCCCACCTCCACCAGGGCCTCCCATCATCATGGGCACTGCATGAGGGCCAAATTGAATTAGAATAATTAACTTTTGGTCACACTTTTAATTTGGTGCTGGAAATAAGAGAGCTAATGGAGATTAAATAAGCTCTGATGCTGGAGACCAGCCCGAAAGCTGCACAGGGAGGCCCCGGGCCCTGGTGGTGGGGGCGGGGCGGTGGGCACACAGCCAGCCAGAGGGAAAAGACTGAGCAAGAAGGATGCGGTGTGTGAACCACAGCCTGTCCATGTGAGTTGACGCACGTGTCCCTGCCGTGTGCCCATGTGCACTCGCTGCCTGTGAGAAGGCCTATGTGTCATGCAGGCAAATGCGCGCTTGTGTGTGCCTGGACATAGGAGGTTTGCACACACAAGTGGCTCTTTGTACATGTGTGAGCATGCGTGTGCACACATTGCTTTAAATCCTGGGCAGGCAAAGCTGCCTGACTTTTATGGGGTCCTAGCAGTTCTGACCTGAAAGCGGCCTTCATAAATGCCTTCAAATCCACCAGCTGCTTGAGGCTCTTCCACCTCACTTTCCCCAGGAGAGCACACACCCCATCGACTCATGCTTTCCCTGCTGATGAGGGGCTCACCACCACCACCACCACCAAAGGCAGCCTGCAGAGCCCTGCCTGTGAGGAAGCACTTCCTCCAGCGTTCACCCATAGCCCTGGATCTGCCTCCAGGGTTGCACAGAGCAAGGCCTCTCCCGCTCCCTCAGCGTCACCAGGAGTGACTGTTGCCTTCTGGATAATCTCTTCTCTAGGTGAAGCATCTGGTTCTCCCCTAGGGTCTGAAAGAAAGTGAAAATCGCTCAGTCATGTCCAGCTCCTCGCAACCCCATGGACTTATATAGTCCTTCTCCAGGCCAGAATACTGGAGTGGGTAGCCTTTCCCTTCTCTAGGGGACATTCCCAACCCAGTGATCGAACCAGGGTTTCCTGCATTGCAGGCAGATTATTTACCAACTGAGCTAGGAGGGAAGCACCCCTCTAGGGTCTTCCTCCTCAAAATGTGGGGCTTGTTTTTCTGATTAAAGAAAATAAAAAGAGCTCTGACAGTGTGTATATATATATATAGGCTGCATTGAGTCTTAGTTGCAGCGTGTAGGCTCTTTCATTGAGGCACATGACTTTCTATTGTTTAGCTGCTCTGTGGCATGTGGGATCTTAGTTCCCCAACCAGGGGTTGAACCTGCATCCTCTGCATTGCAAAAGTGGATTCTTAACCATTGGACCACCAGGGAAGTCCCAATGACATTTTTTTAAGGGAGAGAAGAACCTCCCTAAATCCTCTTACAGGACTTCACCCAACGTAACACACGCACATGACCCCAAGCACTCTCTCACACGCCAAGGCATGAAGGAGATGAGCTGGGGTACACACCTGCCAGAGACCCTTGGGCTCATCTGCTCCAGCCATGGTCAGACTTCACGTGGGTCAGAATCCTCCAGTGGAATTACTAAAATACAATTCCCAGGCCCTTGACCAGAGGTTTAGATGCTGCAAGTCCCCAGGGGGCACCCGTCCTCCGCACTTTTAGAAGCAGCCAGCTGACTCTGATGCAGCTTCCCAAGAACCGTCATTTGGGAACAGTTGAAGTCATCCAGCCCTCTCATTTTACAGATGGAGAGACTGAGGCCCAGAGAGAGAGATGCTCAGAGTGAGGTAGAAGCTAAGCCAGTACTGGTGCCCTAGCTTCAGCCCCCGGTGCTCCGTCCTACCACCCACCCAGGAGGAATAAACGCAGACTGTGTCCCTCCCATCCTGCTTCCCCCAGGGGAGCCCATCTCCCCACCACAGAGCAGGGACATTCCAGTCTAAGACAGAAGCATCCTTCCTCAAATCTGACATTCCCATCAGTTCCCGCATGTATCCCCTGCCAGGGGGTCAGGAAGAGACAGGCAAGGATGAGCAGCCTCGCATCTGCTAAATGAAGTGGTCCCAGCTGAGGAGCTGAGATTCACAGAGGCCCTCACTGCATCAGAGGGAAATTCCCATCAGGCAGTGAGAAACGGATGGGGTGTCAAGACCTCACTGAGGACGCCCAGGCTGGGAAGATGAGCCAGATGGGGGGAAGACAACCTGGAGCTCCCCACCCAGAGAAGGCAGCAGACACGCAGGGCCTGGGAGCTGCCAGGTCTCACCTCCCCCAGAATCCAGAGTTACCTTCCAGAGGATCTGGCCACATCCATCTGCCACTGTCCACCCAGAGGCCTGAGGTCTTCTGATCAAACCTGGCCCTACAAACGCAAGGACCCAAGAGGACAAGTGAGGATGTAAGATCACACAGCTTTTCAAGGCAAAGTCCAGTCTCCCAGCTCCTAGCCTGTGTCCTTTCTACTTTGCCACTCTCGTGCTTGCTATAAAGCAGCCAGTACCGACTGGAACGATCTCAGATGGAGAATGAAGAAACAGAAATAACAGGGATGACCAGATCTTCTCCCAGCAAAAGGAAAGTAAAACCAAAGCGCCTGAGACCAAGCCAGAAAAACACCATCTTCACCAACACTGAACCTCCTCTTTAACTACAATCACTGTCTCCCTCCCCTGGTCCCCAAGACACCCTCGTCTTCCAGGATTAAGTGAAAGCAAGCATACGCCTTCAAAACTCAGAATGCCCCACACACCGAACGCAAGAGACTCAAAGGGAAGAAAAGGGAATTTGACTTCTTTCCAGCCTGCTCCGTGATTTCATTTGGCCTGAGGTCTTCTTTCTCTTGAGCAGGGCGCCGGGGTCACGTTCCATTTCCAAGTCTGCTTTGAAGGTGAGATTCCTCAGAGGAGAAGGAAGGGCATCGCCGGCTGCTTGGAAGTCACTCATTGTCACCGTCACTCGCCGTCTCCAGCAGCGATGGCCCCACCAGGCCCCAGCGGCCCTCAGCCTCATCGCCCTAGATGAGACAGGCCCGCCAGGCCCCCAGGAGAGCTGGGAATGAGCGAAGGAACTGCCCGATCCTCTTGTCTTGGTAGCAGAGAGGCAGCAGGGTTCAGACCCCAGCCTAGGCAGGTCCTTCCTTCTCTCCAGCCGCTGGGAAGGGTGTGAGCAAGGGAGGGAAAAGAGGGGTCCTCAGGGCTGGGCGCTGCCTGCGAGAAAGGGCTTGACAAGGAGACCGTCCAGCTGGCAGATGGGCGCTAGGGTTTCTGCCTGAAGCCAACCCTCACCCGCTGTGCTCTTGGGAATAAACACCTCACTTTCTCAGGGCCCCACGTCTCTGGCTTCCTCCCCTGCTCTACTCCTGGAGGCAGAGAAGGAGGATGAGAAGGGAGCAAGAGTCACTGTACTGTTTTGAGTCTGGGGCACAGCGTCCTCCTGGCGCCTGCCCCCCGGCAGGCCCATCTGTCCTTGGCCCTAGTCTTCCCCATCCTGCAGGAGCAGCCTGTCCGGGACCCTTCCTGACCCCCGATGCCTCCCACCCCACTTCCTCCAACGAGCATCTCTCCCACCTTCTCCTTTTCCCGTCTTTGCCCCCAGGATGAGCACTGACAGAAGCATCTTGAGTTTCTGAATAAGACACAGTGAGCAGGAGGCTGACCTCATCCAGGGATCAGGGGAGGCGCCCCCTCGACCCCACCCCAAGAAAGTAGCTTGGTATCTGAGACCTGAGAGGTGAGGGGGTTTGCCTACAGAAGGGGATTGGAGAAGCGTGTTCTTAGAGGGACAGCCTCTGAGGTAGAAAAAAGCGCGACTCACTCACTCAAGGATTAAAGGGAGCCTCTACAGAGAGGAATGATGGGAACCACAACACTTAGGAGGAATCAAGGGCCCTGGGGCTCCGTAGGTGTGGGGATGAGGAAGCAGGCACTTGTCAGGCCTTTCCAGGTAGACCCACTCTGTCTGGATCTAGAGGCCCCCGCATTTCTATGAAAGCTTAGTCAAAGCTCCTTAAGTACCTAAGCCTCAGGGGCCTTGCCTAGAGAAAAGTGAAAAATACCTCATAAGCTGGTGTGATGGTTTAAATTAAATGGCATTGGTCTGAACAGCACCAGCATCTAATATATACTTGACAGAATTGCTTGTCTTGCCCTCCCCTCCTCTGTCTAATTCAGAAGCTGGGTTTGCAGATTCAGGCTTTCTTCCCTCTGGGGTGCACAGCGTGGAGGTGAAGGTCAGCTGTCCCCGTGACCCCCACCCCTTCTGCCGAGTACAGCATGCTCTGAGAGCAGGAACCACGCCTTTTCATCTGGGAACTCACGCAAGCCGGCTCATGTCGAAAACGGTCTCCCTGCTTCTGCTCCCGCCCTCCTCACACAAGGCTCAACCCAGCCATCAGGGCATCCGTGAAAACTGAAGTCAGGTCTGGCACTGCTCCACTCTAAACCCTCCAATGCCTCCCTCTCACTCGGGGTAAAAGTCAAAGTCACGACTAAGGCCCACCAGGCCTGACATGCTCTGCTCCTCCCAGTCTCTCGGCCTCATCGCCTACCACTCTTCACTGCATCCTTCCTGGTCCAACCACACGGGCGCCCTTGCTATTCCTCACCCCTGCCAGGCCTGCTCCCACCGCAGGGCCTTTACACAGGCACAGATATTCACCCGCCTCTCCCCCTTTCAGGTCTTTACTCAGATGTCACCTGCCAGGTGGGCTTCCCGGGTGGGCGCTAGTGGTAAAGAGCCTGCCTGCCAATACAGGAAATATAAGACATGGGTTCAATCCCTGGGTCGGGAAGATCCCCTGGAGGAGGGCATGGAAATCCATTCTGGTATTCTTGCCTGGAGAATCCCATGGACAGAGGACCCTGGCGGGACTCTGTAGTGCTGCAGAGTCAGACAGGACTGAAGCAACTTGGCACGCATGCATTTTTTTAAAAAGAGAGAGAGAGAAGGGTTGGCAGGGCTGGGGGGAAAAGGAGGGAAGTTTCCTCTTCTCAGTCCCTGAGGTCCTGAACATCTCATCTCAGACAAAGTCCTCATAGTCCTTCAGCGCTCGAGCACATGGTCTGATGAAGAGGACAGACACACACAGTCAGCTGTGCCTCAGCACGTGCTTTTGCTCGGTGATGTCCAACTCTGCAACCCCACGGACTGTAACCTGCCAGGCTTCTCTGTCCATGAGATTCTCTGTCCATGGGATATTCTCCAGGCAAGAACACTGGAGTGGATGGCCATTTCCTTCTCTGGGGGATCATCCCCACCCAGAGACAGAAGCTGCATCTCGTGTATCTCCTGCATCGTGTCTTCCCCTTACCGGACGGGCCATCGGGGAAGCTTGTGTCATCTCAGACAAAGGCAGGTATCATCACAAAACTGTTTACAATAGCTAGGATGTGGAAGCAACCTAGATGTCCATAAGCAGATGAATGGATAAGAAAGTTGTACATAAGCACAATGGAATATTCAGTTCAGTTCTGTTCAGTCACTCAGTCATGTCCAACTCTTTGTGACCCCATGAACTACAGCACGCCAGGCCTCCCTGCCCATCACTAACTCCCGGAGCCTACTCAAACTCATGTCCATTGTCGGTGATGCCATCCAACCAACTCATCCTCTGTCGTCCCCTTCTCCTCCTGCCTTCAATTTTTCCCAGCATCAGGGTCTTTTCAAATGAGTCAGCTCCTCACATCAGGTGGCCAAAGTATTGGAGTTTCAGCTTCAAAATCAGTCCTTCCCATGAACACTCAGGACTGATCTCCTTTAGAATGGACTGGTTGGATCTCTTTGCAGTCCAAGGGACTTTCAAGAGTCTTCTCCAACACCACAGTTCTAAAGCATCAATTCTTTAAAGTGGCTCCCCATGCTCAGATGATCAGATTGAGCCGTTTTCTTCTGAAAGAGGAACAGGATTGCAGAGACATGGAAAAGACTGCAAAATGCCTCTCCCATAGCAGTAGCTGATGAAGTAGAGAACTGACATTAGGATTTACTGGCACCTTCCCTCCCAGCCCCAGACACACTCCTCCCCATTCCTAGCACTCCAATGTAAATCAGAAGTAAGTGCAAGAAAGAAAAAAAAGAAGCATAACTGCTGACTTCAGTTTCAAAGAACCTGTTACACAACTAGTGTGTGTGTGTATGCTAATGTCAGAATAAAGCCAAACAGAGAGTTAAAAGATAAAAATAAACAAGAGGACTTGTTTTAGTCCCTGCAAGTCCTTTCAATATCTGTATCTGTGATTTCAACATTTCTGGCACAGCTGGATAGATTTCTTAATCATTCTTCTACTAAATTTATATGCAGAACCATCTCAGTAGACAAAAATGAATAAATCTATATGCATGTACAAACTGGCAATAAGCTTCCACTTGTACATTTCAAACATAAAAAATATATGATTTCTTCACATTTTCTCTTAGAAAATTTTTGTCCATTTTACTTCTAGCTAAAATAGACTAGAACAGAAATACTGCATAATGATTTTTTTAACAAAACCTAAACAATTTTTAGTTGTTAAACTCTCTTATAAGCATTATTTTTGCTGTCATATTATACATGTCACTAAGTATCTAAGCCCAGAATTAAAATAGCATTCTGAACCTGACATGTCACCATGAACCTTTTCTGAACAGCAACTTAGCAGAACCAGTTTTCAGTAAATGTTTTAATTGTTTAAATTCCAGTTGCAAAATGGTAAATTAACCACTCAGGTCAGTGTTTTCTCCTTCCAGAGATGCAACCAATACTATAGTTGAGGAAGACAAAGGAGTCAAACTCACAAGAACAAAAAATAAAAGTTAACACATCCAACAAGTGAGAAACATTTCATTGTGTTTTGGGAGATGGAAAGTAGGTAGATTAGAAATGACTGATTGGGACAGGAGAAGTAAGAGGATGCAACCACTTCACTTGCAAGGACCTCAATAGGTCCTTCAAGGCATGGCGCTCAGAGGAGGAGGCCTGCCTGAACACCCATACACGCAAAACCAAAGTCCACTGATCACCAAGTCCTGTACGTACTCAGAGATTCCACTCTTTCATAAGGAGGTACAACATTGACCGAAAGTCTCCAACAAGAAAATGAGCAAAATAAACAAACAGAAAAAATAAAACTAGAGGACAAAGATTTAACACAAGGAACAAAGACTTAACTCAAGGGACAAACAAAGACCTACGAGTACGAACAGTAGTAGTGTGACTTCAAAAGAAAAGAGAGAGAAGGGGGGCTTTCATCCCCTTCTCTCAGCAACTATTACAATAACAAGATGAAGTCAACAGCGACACAGAAAATCAAACCAGCACTATCAACCAATTTGACAAGATTTAAAGAACACTCTACTCAACAACAGGAAATACGTTATTTTGGACACATAGAGTAAGTTAATCAGAAAAGACCATACTGTGTGCCATACAATATGTCTCAATTAAGTTAGAACTATTCAGTTCAGTTCAGTCACTCTGTCGTGTCTGACTCTTTGCGACCCCATGGACTGCAGCATGCCAGGCCTCCTTGTCCATCACCAACTCCCGGAACTTCCTCAAACTCATGTCCACTGAGTCGGTAATGCCATCCAACCCTCTCACCCTCTGTCATCCCCTTGTTCTCCCACCGTCAACCTTTCCCAGCATCAGGGTCTTCTCAAATGAGTCAGTTCGTCGCATCAGGTGGCCAAAGATTTGGAGTTTCAGCTTCAGCATCAATTTTTCCAATGAATATTCAGGACTGATTTCCTTTAGGATGGACTAGTTGAATCTCTTTGAAGTCCAAGGACTCTCAAGAGTCTTCTCCAACACCACAGTTTGAAAGTATCAATTCTTCGGTGCTCAGCTTTCTTTATAGTCCAACTCTCACATCCATACATGGCTACTGAAAAAACCATAGCCTTGACTAAACAGACCTTTGTTGGCAAAGTAATGGCTCTGCTTTTTAATGTGATATCTAGGTTGGTCATAACTTTTCTTCCAAGGAGTAAGTATCTTTTAATTTCATGGCTGCAGTCACCATCTGCAGTGATTTTGGAGCCCAAGAACATAAAGTCAGCCACTGTTTCCACTGTTTCCTCATATATTGGCCATTAAGTGATGGGACTGGATGCCATGATCTTAGTTTTCTGAATGTTGAGCTTTAAGCCAACTTTTTCACTCTCCTCTTTGACTTTCACCAAGAGGCTCTTTAGTTCTTCTTCACTTTCTGCCATAAGGGTGGTGTCATCTGCATATCTGAGGTTATTGATATTTCTCCCAGCAATCTTGATTCCAGCTTGTGCTTCATCCAGCCCAGCATTTCTCATGATGTACTCTGCATAGAAGTTAAATAAACAGGGTGACAATACACAGCCTGGATGTACTCCTTTCCCAATTTGGAACCANCCATAATGGTGGTGTCATCTGCATATCTGAGGTTATTGATATTTCTCCCAGCAATCTTGATTCCAGCTTGTGCTTCTTCCAGCCCAGCATTTCTCATGATGTACTCTGCATATAAGTTAAATAAGCAGGGTGACAATATACAGCTTTGACGTACTCCTTTTCCTATTTGGAACCAGTCTGTTGTTCCATGTCCAGTTCTAACTGTTGCTTCCTGACCTGCATATAGGTTTCTCAAGAGGCAGGTCAGGTGGTCTGGTATTCCCATCTCTTTCAGAATTTTTCACAGTGTGATCCACACAGTCAAAGGCTTTGGCATAGTCAATAAAGCAGAAATAGATGTTTTTCTGGAACTCTCTTGCTTTTTCCATGATCCAGCAGATGTTGGCAATTTGATCTCTGGTTCCTCTGCCTTTTCTAAAACCAGGTTTAACATCTGGAAGTTCACGGTTCACGGATTGCTGAAGCCTGGCTTTGGAAAATTTTGAGCATTTCTTTACTAGCGTGTGAGATGAGTACAACTGTATGGTAGTTTGAACATTCTTTGGCATTGCCTTTCATATTGAGTGCAGCACTTCCATAGCATCATCTTTCAGGATTTGAAATAGCTCAACTGGAATGCCATCACCTCCACTAGCTTTGTTCGCAGTGATGCTTCCTAAGGCCCACTTGACTTTGCATTACAGGATGTCTGGCTCTAGATGAATGATCACATCATTGTGATTATCTGGGTCATGAAGATCTTTTTTGTATAGTTCTTCTGTGTATTCTTGCCACTTCTTCTTAATATCTTCTGCTTCTGTCAGGTCCATACCATTTGTTCTTTATCGAACCCATCTTTGCATGAAATGTTCCCTTGGTATCTCTAATTTTCTTGAAGAGATCTCTAGTCTTTCCCATTCTATTGTTTTCCTCTATTTCTTTGCATTGATCGCTGAGGAAGGCTTTCTTATCTCTCCTTGCTATTCTTTGGAACTCTGCATTCAAATAGGTATATTTTTCCTTTTCTCCTTTGCTTTTCACTTCTCTTCTTTTCACAGCTATTTGTAAGGCATCCTCAGACAGCCATTTTGCTTTTTTGCATTTCTTTTTCTTGGGGATGGTCTTGATCCCTGTCTCCTGTACAATGTCATGAACCTCTGTCCATAGTTCATCAGGCAATCTATCTATCAAATCTAGTCCCTTAAATCTATCTCTCACTTCCACTGTATAATCATAAGGCATTGGATTTAGGTCATACCTGAATGGTTTACTGGTTTCCCCCACTTTCTTCAATTTCAGTCTGAATTTGGCAATAAGGAGTTCATGATCTGAACCACAGTCCACTCCCGGTCTTGTTTTTGCTGACTGTATAGAGCTTCTCCATCTTTGGCTGCAAAGGATATAATCAATCTGATTTCAGTGTTGGCCATCTAGTGATGTCCATGTGTAGAGTCTTCTCTTGTGCTGTTGGAAGAGGGTGTTTGCTATGACCAGTGCATTCTCTTGGCAAAACTCTATTAGCCTTTGCCCTGCTTCATTCCGCATTCCAAGGCGTAATTTGCCTGTTACTCCAGGTGTTTCTTGACTTCCTACTTTTGCACTCCAGTCCCCTATAATGAAAAGGACATCTTTTTTGGGTGTTAGTTCTAAAAGGTCTTATAGGTCTTCATAGAACCATTCAACTTCAGCTTCTTCAACATTACTGGTTGGGGCATAGACTTGATATTGAATGGTTTGCCTTGGAAACGAACAGAGATCATTCTGTCGTTTTTGAGAGTACATCCAAGTACTGCATTTTGGACTCTTTTGTTGACTATGATGGCTACTCCATTTCTGCTAAGGGCTTCCTGCCCACAGTAGTAGATATAAAAAATGGTCACCTGAGTTAAACTCACCCATTCCCGTCCATTTTAGTTCTCTGATTCCTAGAATGTCGACATTCACTTTTGTCATCTCCTGTTTGACCACTTCCAGATTGCCTTGATTCATGACCTAACATTCCAGGTTCCTATGCAATACTGCTCTTTACAGCATCGGACCTTGCTTCTATCACCAGTCCCATCCACAACTGGGTGTTGTTTTTGCGTTGGCTCCATCTCTTCCTTCTTTCTGACGTTATTTCTCCACTGATCTCCAGTAGCATATTGGGCACCTACCAACCTGAGGAGTTCCTCTTTCAGTATCCTATCTTTTTGCCTTTTCATACTGTTCATGGGGTTCTCAAGGCAGGAATACTGAAGTGCTTTGCCATTCCCTTCTCCAGTGGACCATGTTCTGTCAGACCTCTCCACCATGACCCGTCCGTCTTGGGTGGCCCCACGTGACATGGCCTAGTTTCATTGACAAGCTGTGGTCCGTGTGATCAGAGTGGCTAGTTGTCTGTGATTGTGGTTTCAGTCTGTCTGCCCTCTGATGCCCTCTCTCAGTGCCGACTGCCTTACTTGGGTTTCTCTTCCCTTAGACGTGGGGTATCTCTTCACGGCTGCTCCAGCAAAGCGCAGCCACTGCTCCTTACCTTGGACGTGGGGATCTCCTCTCTGCCACTCACCACTCCTGCACCATGCAGCCGCTGCTCGGCGTGCCTGGAATATTACTCAGCTATTAAAAAGAACGCATTTGAGTCAGTTCTAATGAGGTGGATGAAACTGGAGCCTACTATACAGAGTGAAGTAAGTCAGAAAGAAAAACACCAAAACAATATATTAATGCTTACATATGGAATTTAGAAAGATGGTAATGGTGACCCTATATGCAAGACAGCAAAAGAGACACAGATATAAAGAACAGTCTTTTGGACTCTGTGGGAGAAGGCAAGTGTGGGATGATTTGAGAGAATAGCATTGAAACATGTATATTATCATATGTGAAATAGATTGTCAGTCCAGGTTCAATGCATAAAATAGGGCACTCAAAGACGGTGCACTGGGATGACCCTGAGGGATGGGATGAGGAGTGAGGTGGGAGGGGAGTTCAGGATGGGGGACACGTGTACACCCATGGCTGATTCATGTCAATGTATGGCAGAAACCACTACAATATTGTAAAGTAATTAGCCTCCAATTAAAATAAATAAATAATTTTTTTTTAAAGGTAGATATCAAACCGTGGCTGGTATTTTAGGAAGAGGTGAGGCACCCAGTTCATTCTGAGCACTCCATGCTCAAAACCACCCACAGCTAGAGCTCACTCACACAAAGGAGGGAGGCGAGTGCCAGCCACAGGCGCCCCTGCTGTGAAAGGCTGGCATGAGTTAGGAATTCACCGTGACGGCAGCCCCCAGCCCCAGCCCCAAGGCAGAATCCAGAACAGCCTCTGGCTTCTGGGCTGAGCCCTCCCCAGTACTGTCGAGATCACCAGGGCCATGCGCGAGCTCTTGAGTGAGGCTCATCTCGGTGCCTGGGGGCCCAGGGAGTCTCTAACCCTCTGCTTTTCTATCGTGAGAATGTGAGTGACGATGATCCCTGCCCGTCCCGCCGCATGGGCTTTTGCACAGCTCAAGTGTGTGTGAAAATGTAGACTTCTATGCAATTTCTTCTGATCCTTAAACTCTCCCCCACCCAAGTCGATTATTTCAAGATTCAGAGAACGAACACCCCATCTTCCCTTTCGTTCCCAAACCAGATTAAAACTTTACATTTTGAGACTCTCCTGGCGGCCCGGTGGTTAGGACTTGGCATTTTCACTGCCGAGGGCCTGGGTTCAATCTCTGGCCAGGGAACTAAGATTCAAGCAACAACAACAAAAAATAGTCTACATTTTGCAGAAAGAAAACTCATGTCTCTGGATCCCCCTACTTGCTTTATATCTATCCTTGTGTTTCTTTTTCTTTTTTCCCTCAATTCGACTCCTCTCTCTAACTCAGCCTCCCTTTGTGTCTCCATGCGTCTGGTTCGTGTGTCTGTCTGTCTGTCCATCTCTGCTCTCCCCTACTCCATCTCTGTCACTTCGAGCATCTCTCTGTCTCTCGCCCTCTCTGACTCACTCTGCTCATCTCCGTGTGCTCTCTGCCTCACCCTCGCTTTCTGGGTCTCCTTCTCCGCCTTCTCTCTCCTCTGAATCTCCGTTGCGTCTCCGTCTGTCTTGCTCTCTCTCTCTGTGCGTCTTTCTCTGTGTCCTACCATCACTCCCTCTCTTTATCTTTCTTTCCATCTCCCCCTGAATCTCTCCTCTCTCTCTCTCTCTCTCCCTCTCCTCTCTCTCTCTTCTGTCCTAATTGCTTCTTGTCCGCAGGAGGATTTATGTAACTGACAGCGGTGGCAGCAGCCAATCGGAAAGGCTGCTCACAGATACAAAAACTTAATGCTTCCCCAGCCTCAGGAAAATGAGCTGCCATCCTCCTGAGGGCAACTTTGCTCAGAGAAGCCTGGGCGGTCCCCCTTCTCCTCCAGAAAAAGAAAGCGGCAGCACTTTAGACGGCACCCTTATGCCCCAGCTCTGTGTGGGGACCCTTGCATCTCCTGCCTCCCAAGGGGTGAGAGTCACATTCGGGCTCCACTTCTAACTAACACGGTGGAGACGGTCCCAGGTCAGAGGCAGGACGCCTAGTCTCGCCTCACGTTGGTGGAGGCTGTGGGCAGATTACGCCCCAGCTCTGAGTCTGGTTCCCCATCTGATTATGGCCACAACCCTCTGATTCTAAAAAAACCAGGAGGGAGCTTCTGGCTGTAGGGGAGTCAAGTGATCCCAAAGCATATCACCTTCTGATGGCAGCAGGGCTGTGCTCAGCGTTTCAACAGAGGAGACGTCAGGACCGACAGAAACCCACAGCGGAGGGGCTAAGAGAGTGGCTTGATGACCAGCGGGTGGAAAGCAGATTCCGGGGCAGGGGGAACGGGGAAAGCCTTCTGCTGTGTTCACCTGCCCTGCAAGTTGGCACCTGGGATCCCTCCGTGGGATCCCTCCATGGGATCTAGTTAATTTCCCCGCCCTCTTGGTCAATGCCCACCTGGCACCCAGCAGATCAGATTCATGGCAGCAGGCAAGGGCCAGAAAGGAAGCAGGAGAGAGGTGGGTGCAAGCAGGAATGCCTGATTCCCAGAGCACCTGGGAGAGAGCCACCGGCTGAGCATCTGCTCTGTGACTTGCTCGTTGCAAAGCGCAGAACTGAGCTTCGCTCAGAGAGGTTACGTCACTTGGCTGAAGTTGCCCAGCTCATAAATGACCACCCATGAGTTGGAAAGCACACCCCAAAGCCTGTGCTTTTTCTGTGTTCACAGGGACTTTTTAAAGGAGAAGAGGAGAACCTCAAATAAGGAGAGGAAACTTGAAGACACATTTTTTCCTACTGTTTCCCAGTGGCCATCCTCATCTGTGGGAAAAAGGTTAGTGGGGGTGGGCTTGCTTGGTCTGCAAAAGAGAATCAGGGAAGGAGTTTCAGAGAGGCACTAAGTTTCTGTTTTCAGGTACTTGAAGGGCTTACATCAGGGAGGCAAAAAAAAAAAAGTCATCTATTTTCACAAAATAGAGACCCTGGGCCCAGCCTGCAACAAGAGGGATGTGGAGCAGACTGTAGGAAAGACTTCCCACCCACCAGAGCACTGGTACAGGCTTGCGTTCATCGCTGTAACTTACATAAATAAGGGAGGGGCTCCATCCCTGAAATGTGCTGAAAGAATTCTAACCTCTGCGGACACAGGAAAATCCTCCATTCAAATGACCTGTTAGCAGCTCCTACAACTCTTCAAGCCATGCATGGTGCTCAGATGCTCAGGAGTGTCTGACTATTGGCGATCCCACTAGGCTATTCTGTCCATGGAATTTTCCTGGCAAGAATACTAGAGTGGGCTGCCATTTCCTCTTCCCAGGAATCTTCCCAACCCCAGGGATCAAACCCATGTCTCTTGCTTGGCAGGCAGATATTTTTTTTTTTTTACCACTGAGCCACCTGGGAAGCCCTCTTGAAGTCACAGGCAAAGGTAAAAGACACCACCAGACACATTCAGACACACAGTTCTTAGAGGCTCGAACACAGGCTTTTCCCCCATGAGGCTCCACAGCCCACCTGCAGCCCCCACCCCAACTCCCCCTGTGTGGTGGCCCTGCAAGGCCAGCTTCCTCTGACGAGCTGGTGGGCACCGGTGCCCCGGCAGACAGGCAGGAAGCCGGAGCCGACAGGGCTATCTCCTCATCGCACCAGGCAGCCACCTCTAGGCCCTCTCCCTTTCAGGAAGCCAAGCCAGGAAATTAACATGGAGCCGAGATGCTGCCAGACACCTGCCCGGAAATTCAAACCTGCAGCTGGTGGGGGCTGGCTTAGGAGAGCAGAGAGTGATGGGAGAGGCTCTTTGCAGAGGAAGGTAGGTACCTGCAGGGGGTGTGCACCAGCTCTTTTTAAAGGGGGTACGGCTGTCACAGATAACCAACCTGGGCTGCCTGGAGAAGGGGCCAGGAGGGACACCGTCAGCTGGTTCTGGGGAGCCTGCTTCACCCGACGGCAGGAGGCCTCAGAGCAGGAGAGTCCTGGCAGCAAGTTGATGACTTGTTCTGCAGCTGCTGCTGCCTAAAAATCCCCTGAGGAAAGCAGGGAGAGGGGACAGAAGTGGTGACAAGGCTTCTCCTTAGAGCTGAGAGCTGAGAAGATGCTGCCCTGATTCTGAGGCAAACACAGGTATAACAGCCAGGCAAACCCAGGCTCTAACCCACACTTTGCCAGTTACCGGTTCTATGACCTATGCCTCAGTTGCCTCATCAATGAAATGGGCATAACAATAGCAAGGCAGGCCAACTGTTCCAAAAAAGAATCCCCCAAATCTCAGGTGGTTTAAAGACATATATTTTACTTCTAGTCTAATGGTAATACCTTGAGGGCAAGGAGAGTTGCACTCTATATAGTCGTTCAAGGACACAGGCTCTTCTCTTCAGACTATCCCAGGGCTCCGGGACTCTCTAGACCAGGGTTTTTGCACCATTGACATTTGGGATGGCCAATTCTTTGTTGCAGGGGCTATACTGTGCTTCTTTGTCAGCATCCTTGGCCTCTATCCACTGCTGCTGCTGCTGCTAAGTCGCTTCAGTCGTGTCCGACTCTGTGCAACCCCATAGACGGCTGCCCACCAGGCTCCCCCGTCCCTGGGATTCTCCAGGCAAGAACACTGGAGTGGGCACCAGGAACATGCCCCCGAGTTATGACAACCAGAAATGCCTCTGAATATTGTCAAATGTCCCCAGGGATAGGGGAACAAAATTACCCCACTTGAGACCCACTGCTTCCCATGCCTCCACAGCTAACCAGCAGAAGAAAAAGAGAACACGCGGAGCCTCTCAAAAAGGGTCTGAGGGCCCAGCCTGGAAGAGGCAGCATGCATGACGTTAGTCACACTCCAACAGGTTGGTTGAGGTTACCTGGCCCCACTGCACGGCAGACTGTGTCCAGGAGGGAAAGGAAACAGGGTCTTGGGAGCCTCTTGGGCTTGTTGGGATGATTTGATGAGCTGAAAATTTTATGTAACTAAGATACCTGGCGTTTGGTGGGCTCTCAACAGATGCTAATGCCTAACCCTCTTGGAGGGTTTGTGTGAGCACCACGCTATGCTCTGCACTTGGAGTGCACTCTCTTCCCGGATCCCCACTTGCTAACGAGGAGCAGAAGTACGGGGAGAGCAAGTGACCCTGCAAGGTCGCGGAGCTGGTGGCTCTGAGATGCTGGCTCCAGCGCCCACCTCTCAGCCCACTTGCTCCACTCTGTTAGCTGTTAGTCTCCAGCCCCAAATCCTCTCTCGTATTCTGCTGTTACATGTAACGTGGTCACCCAACAAATCATAGATTCACAAGACGCTTTCTCTGCACAAAGACAGAAACCCGAGCCCCAGGAAGGGAACGCCCAGGGCCGCTCAGCTAGAAAGCAGCAGAGCCAGGACGGGCAGCCGGGGCCACTGGCTGCGCAGGCAGCACCCTCTCTTGGGGAGGAGGCCACTTCCATCCTCATGCCATGCTTTAGAGCCTGGGCCCGCCGGACGCTGCTTTGGCCCCTGTCACCCTGCCACCCCTCCAACATAACCTTAGCCATGCTCTTCCTTTCCCTCAATGCTGCAACCATACCGGAGTTCCCAGGATTTCCCTGAAGACACCATTGTTTCAAACCTCCTTTGATTTAGTCTAAGCTCTTTCCTCTACCTGAATTGTGTTCCCTAGGTGGTTGTGGTTTAGTCACTAAGTCATATCTGACTCGTGTGATCCCCATGGACTGTAGCCCGCCAGGCTCCTCTGTCCATGGGATTTTCCAGGCATGAATACTGGAGCGGGTTGCCATTTCCTTCTCCAGGGGATCTTCCCCACCCAGGGGTCGTATCTGGGTCTCCTGCATTGCAGGCGGATTCTTTACCAGCTGAGCCACCAGGGAAGCCCTATTCCCTAGGTGGTACTTAGCAAATTCCTATTCATCCTTCAAAACCCTCCTCCCTCCATCTTTACCACCTCCTCCCCACAGCAGCACTAATTATAAGAACACTTCACATCGATTGAGGGCTTACAGACATTGTCCTAGATCCACCACATGCCTCATTTAATTATCCATTGCTATCATTTCATGGGAAATAGATGGGGAAACAGTGGAAACAGTGTCAGACTTTATTTTGGGGGGCTCCAAAATTACTGCAGATGGTGACTCCAGCCATGACATTAAAAGACGCTTACTCCTTGGAAGGAAAGTTATGACCAACCTAGATAGCATATTGAAAAGCAGAGACGTTACTTTGCCAACAAAGGTCCGTCTAGTCAAGGCTATGGTTTTTCCAGTGGTCATGTATGGATGTGAGAGTTGGACTGTGAAGAAAGCCGAGCACCGAAAAACTGATGCTTTTGAACTGTGGTGTTGGAGAAGACTCTTGAAAGTCCCTGGGACTGCAAGGAGATCCAACCGGTCCATTCTAAAGGAGATCAGTCCTGGGATTTCTTTGGAAGGAATGATGCTAAAGCTGAAACTCCAGTACTTTGGCCACCTCATGAGAAGAGTTGACTCATTGGAAAAGACCCTGATGCTGGGAGGGATTGGGGGCAGGAGGAGAAGGGGACGACAGAGGATGAGATGGCTGAATGGCATCACCGACTCAATGCACATGAATTTGAGTGAACTCCAGGAGTTGGTGATGGACAGGGAGGCCTGGCATGCTGCGGTTCATGGGGTCGCAAAGAGTCGGACACGACTGAGCGACTGAACTGAACTGAACTGAATTGAACTGATGAGCAGAATGATCTGTTTAAAACTGTCCCCTCTCCTTAAAGCTAAGTAGGTTGTGACCCTCAGTGCAGCACAGTGATGTGATGTGACTTTACAGGCTAAGTGATAAAAGATCATGCAGCTTCCACCTTGGTCTCTTGCTTTCCAAACGTTCCCTCTCTCACAATGCTCCCCTTTCCAAACCCACCATGCCGTGAGAAGTCCAGGACCCACATACAGGCCACTAGTGGCTCTGGTCTCTGGTCCAAGCTGTACCTTGGAGTCACAGGAGAGTGATGGATGATTCCAGCCCCAGCCACTTTGTCACCCCTAGGCATTCAAGTCTTGCAGCCGAGGCACCAGATTGTGGAACAGAGACAGGTCATCCCCACTGTACCCCGACCACAGAACCTGTTGATACATAATAAAATGGTGGCTGTTTTATGTCATTGAGTTTGGGGAGTTTGTTATACAACAATAATCATCATAATTCTGTTATGGTCCAACCCATTTTACAGCTGGGAAAACTAAGGCAATGAGAGGGAAGTAACCTGCACAGGATCCTAAAACTAGGAGGGAGGGAGTCGAGATCGAAACTCAGGCCATCAAATTCCGGAACTGGCCTGCTTATCTGCTTTTCTCATGGCCAATTTCAAACGATGGTGTAATTGACCAAACTTAAAAGTCCTCCTCTGACTTCAGACTGAGCTTGAGAGCAGGGAGAGCAGGAGACATCCTGTCTTGATTTCCCGCAGTAGCTCAGTTCCTGGTACAGAGCTGAGGCTGAGGACGGTTTGCTGCCCTGGCAAGAGTGCCGCAGGGAAGCCCCTGCAGGGGGTGGGGTAGGGTGTGGACCATCGAGCTGAGCCTGTCTGTGCCGTGGTCTGCTCTCCAGATTTCTCTAATGCTGCCCTGCTGTCCCCCAGGCCCTTACCCACCCAAGCCTTTGACTCATTGTCTGTTTAAACTGATAATTTTCTGCCCAGTGTGCTCCCTGTGCCCCGGTGGCCCAGCTGACAGCTTCATTAAAAACGGTCGCGGTTGGCGTCTCTCAGTCCAGCAGAGCCTGTGAGCGGGCGTCATCCTGGACCCATCATCACACCCCTGGCCACCTCCCCACTTCTGCCACCAACAGCATGTGGGGCAGCCCAGCCTAGTCTCTCCACTAGTTACAACCAGGAAGCCCTCCCCTCCTAGACTGGGGGCAAGGGACAGACTCCCGAGGGTCCCAAAGAGATGGATCCATGCTCAAAAGCTTCCCCACAAAGGAGATGAAGCTGGAATCAGGAGTCAGTGGAGACGGCTGAGTGCAGACCCTGGCTCCACGCTGGGGCACCTCTGGCCTTGGGGACGGCACCCGCCACCTACCGCTCTGCCTTCCAGCCACAAGAGGAAAGTCTCAGAATAATTCCTCTGGAGGGGACTTTTCAGAGGCGGCACAAGCCTCCTGGAGGCTGGTTTTTATAGGAGAGGACTTCTCCCTCAGCACCACTGACCCCTGCCCTCCCACCGGTGACCTTGGGCAGGCCACTCAACATCTCCTTCCTCATGGCCTCACATCAGAGGCTGGATACCCTTCACCTGAGCGAGAAGACAGGTACAGCCAGGACCAGCTCAGCTGACGAAAAGATGAAATTATGATAAGAGCCAAGTTTTAGTAATACTTTCCGATATCTCAGACCCTCTTCTCTGTGCCTTCCCTGCATGAGTTTATTCATCCCAATGAATCTAGTGGGTCAGGAAATGAAAGTGAAGTCTCTCAGTCGTGTCCAACTCTTTGAGACCCCATGGACCACAATCTACCAGGCTCCTCTGTCCATGGGATTTTCCAGGCAAGAGTACCGGAGTGGGTTGCCATTTCCTCCTCCAGGATATCTTCCCCACCCAGCGATGAACCCGGGTTTCCTGAATTGCAGGCAGACGCTTTACCGTCTGAGCCACCAGGGAAGTCAGTGGGTCAGCACTGTTGTTATTCCCATTTTGCAGATGAGGAGACTGAGTCACAAAGGGGTCAGAGAACTTGGCCAAGGTCTCATGCGCAGTTCGCAGGTGGCAGAGACGAGCCAAAGTCAAGCAGATCGGATCCAGAGTCCTGACCACATAGCCCTCCCACCGTGCTAAAGCCAATGTGAAGTGCTTAGCACAGCATGGCACACACAGTAGGTGACCAAGGACACTTAGGCCAAGGCGAGGGCCCCAGAGGACACAGGGAGGGTCTGCCAGCCCTCTCCAGAGCAGTAGGGGCAGACTGTCCCCAGCTGCTGGTAGTTTGGCCGCGAGGATGAGGAAAGCAAGGCGGCCCTCTCCAGCTTGCCTTGTCCTTTTGTCCTTCTGCTGGCATGAGAAAGGGATCCAAGAGTTATTTACTGCAGAGATTTCATCGTGATGTCCTCACCCTTACTGTACATCCTTTAAAGGTGAAATAAAAATATCTAAAGGGTAAAGAAAAAGTCTTTTTTATTCAGCATCATAAAAGTCATTGGCAGATGTTCCTCTGGAAGGGGAAAAAAAACAGCATCAAATTCTACAGTGACATTGTTCTGGGAGAACTCTCGTGGCCAGCCCTAGTTGGAGGGTGTGCCTGGGGGTGAGACTGCTACCGGGACTCCCGCACGTGGCTTTGGGCTCCAGCAGGTGGACCTGCTGCTGCATCTCCAGAGCCCACAACTGGACCAGCAGAGTGGGAACGTGTGTGTGTGTGTGTGTGTGTGTGTGTGTGTAGGTGTGTGTGTTAGTCGCTCAGTCATGTCCAACTCTCTGTGGTCCATCAGGCTCCTCCGTCCATGGGATTCTCCAGGCAAGAATACTGGAGTGGGTTGCCATTCCCTTCTCCAGAGGATCTTCCTGACCCAGGGGTCGAACATGGGTCTCCCGCACTGCAAGCAGCTTTTTTACCATCTGAGCCACAGAGAAGCCCTGGGAGCTTCACCAATGCTTGTTAGATCGAAGGGTGAACACATGAATGAATATTGGAATGAACACTTCCCCAGAGCCTCCCTCTCCAGTGGGAGGGCTGGCCGTGAACCAGAGCATCATGGCATCTAGTACTTTGAGACTGACTTTCCACCCAATCAACAGATAGATCACACTCTCACATCCACGCCTTGTGCTCTCTCCTTCTGTCCTGAGGGGGTCTAACGCAGGCCTCCTACCTCCATTTGTCTGCTCAATATCAATTCTCACACCCTCTACTTGCCACCTTTATCTCTAAGGGGCCTCCTCCTCCTCGCCGGGCCAGTGCCCCCTGAGTGCCCCTCCAGGCTCTCTGCACAGAGTATCTAGGTGTCTGTGTTTCTGTTTCCTCTAAGAGAAAGTGTATTCCTCAGAACAGGGCACCTGTTAGGCAATGCCCAATAAGGATTTCTCAGGTGAACGAGTGGATGAATGAATGAATGACATCTGCATGATCCTTGACTCTCCAAGAACTCGCACAACCCCTCCCCCGAAATGTGGTGGTATCCCAGGCTCCGCTGGTGGTCCAGTGGTTAAGAATCTGCCTGCCAGTGCAGGGAACATGGGAGGTCCAGGAAGACCACACACACCGTGGAACAACTCAGCCCGTGCGCCACAAGTACTGCGCCTGTGCTCTTGAGCCCGGGAGCCACGGCTCCTGAAGCCCAACCGCCCTAGAGCGCGTGCTCCGCAACAAGAGAAGCCACTGCAATGAGAAGCCCCTACACGGCACCTGGAGAGTAGCCCCCGCTCACCGCAACGAGCGAAAAGCCTGTGTGCAGCAAGGAAGACCCAGTACAGCCAAAAGTATATCTTTTAAAAAATATGGCATCCAGCTTTGACATCACAAACCTCGTTTTACAGGTAAGAGAACAGAGACTCGGAGAAAGCAAGACAGTGCCTGAGATGCAATGAGTGTGGGTGTCCTTGAATCTAATTCTACATCTTTTGCGCTTTCACTTTGCCAAGTTGAAGCTCACAGACTGTCACTCCTGCCCAACACACCCACAAACACATACACAGACACAGACACATATGCACACACATGGATGCATGTACACATGCACACAGAGGTGTGCTCACATGCCTGGATGCACTAATGCACGTACACAGATGCATCTAAATACGTATATGAGCAGGCACACACACACATACACATGCAAATTCATGCCAATAAGCAGAAACGTTAGGCTTGAAAAGAAAAACAGGAATTGAGGAGAGAGAGAAGTCCCAAAGGCCTCCCTCAGTGCCTCCCACCACCATCAGGCTCTGCCTTTGATTTTCAACTTTTAATTTTCACATCATCAGTTACTACATCAAAGCAATTTTACTTCAGGTGCCCTGGACCCAGGCTGTTTCTAGTCGCCCTGATTCCAAATTCCTCTTCCCACCAGGCCTGCATTGCCAATGGCATTTCACTTCTCATTAAATTCCACGTGGGGAGCATGGGGAAGCCGGGGTGATGGCAGTGAAACCACCTCTCACTTCTGCTTCCAACACTTGTTCACTTTTGTTTAAACGCTGCTTAAGGAATCATGTTGGGAGTTCTGGTTACATGCGCCAGAGAAAACCTCCCTCCCTGCCCAGCCCAGCGGGCTCTTGGGGAGATAGAGTGAGAGGATGGATGTGGACGGGTTCTGTACCCTCTGAAATGCTCTGCACACACGGGGAGGTCACCCTTCACCTCCCTCCCTCCCAACAGGGCACTGAAATGACTAAGGGATTTTGTTAAGACATAAACAAGACGAAGAGAACAGGAGAGGAGGCCGTGAAACTGGTGAGGCTGAGGAGCCGATGGGTGAGTACAGACTGACTCTCAAGGACCGAGAAGGCTGAAACCTCAGTGGGCAGCAGGAGAATCCCAAGGCCTGGCTGCCTCCTGGTGCAGAAGCCCAGAAAGCCTCCGGTACTAGGGACACAGCTGCTTCTGAAAATGGGGTTCTGGACTTCCCTGGTCCGGCAGTTATGACTTTGCTTTCCAATGCCGGGGGTACTGGTTTGACCCCTAGTCAGGTAGCTAAGATCCCAAATGCTTCATGGCAAAAAAAAAAAACAAGCAAACAAACATAAAACAGAAACGATATTATAACAAATTCAATAAAGACATCAGATTTTAAAACGGGGTTCCTCCAGTCAGGCTAAAACTGGAAGCGTTGGCTGAATGTCTGCATATGAAGTCTTCAGAGCACCCAGACACCATCCCTACCCCCCCTCCCCCGCCCCCAGCATAAAGAACGATGGATCTGGACAGCTCTAAACTCCAGCAACAGACCCTCACTGTGAGCAAGATGCTGATGGAAGACAGAGGTATTAAGCAAAGGTCTACACACCTTCTCCCCCCACTCAGTTTCCTGAACATTGGCAGCCCAGCTTCTACCACCAAGCCGGAGCTCAAAGGATTCCTCTCTAATGGATAAAACAGTGTAGACCCAGGACAGACCGAGAGCTAGTGTCCCCCAGACACCTCCGCCCTTTGCCTCCCACCAGGCTCATGTATGTGGCTTCCCAGGCAGCTCAGTGGTAAAGAATCTACCTGCCAGTGTAGGAGATCCAGGAGACCTAGATTCGATCCCTGGGTTGGGAAGATCCCCTGGAGAAGGAAATGGCAACCCACTCCGGTATTCTTGCCTGGAGAATCCCATGGACAGAGGAGTCTGACGGGCTATGGTCCACAGGGTCGCAAAAAGTCAGACACTGTTTTGTGGCTGAGCCCACACACACGCATGCAAGCCCAGGCACACAAAGTTTCCAGGCAGCCAGAGCATCCAATACAAAATATGAAGGCCAAAACAAAAAAAAATCTGGGGGAAAGGGGCTCAGATAAAACAGAAGCAATTTAGGAACAAGCAGGATATCTCAAAACCCTATGATTATCCTTGGGGAAATAAGAGAAATCTGTGAGAAAAGAACAGGCTCCTATTAAAAAAAAAAATTTTTTTTAAGAACATCCCGGAAAAAATAAAAAGAATTCTGGGACTTAGAGAAAGAAAGAGAAAATTCCACTGTGGGGTTGGTGCGTAACACTGAGGAAATCTCCTAGAAAATAGAACAGAAGGGAATAAGAATTTAAAAAAAAAAAATGAAAATGATTAAAAAAAAAATTCAATCAGTCCAGGAGGTCCAACAATGTAATTAATAAGTGATCCAGAAAGAGAAAGAAATCGAAGTAAGACAATTATCACAGAAGTAATATGAGCAAATGTTTTAGCACCAAAGGGTATCAGTTTCCAGATTAATGGGTCCCCTGATACCAAGGTGCTTCGTGGGCAAATTTCAGAACTCCAAGGATGAAGAAAAGATATTAAAGCCACCAGAGAGGAAAGAAAAAAAAGTCTGGTCACATACGAAAGATCAGGAAGCTGCCTGGCATTAAATTTCTCCTAAGCTGTCTCAGAAATTTTATCTCCCAGGCACCACCAAAATAAAACTATAAACCAGGGTGCGGGATCCAGGAAACGTGATAACACAGACAGAAAAGAAGCATGGAGGTTTCAAGGTAGTGGTAGAGAAAGGCCAGGATTGCAGCTAGGCAAGCGAGTGTTAAAGGAGAAGGCTGGAGGCTCCACAAGGAATGTCTGCAGAGGAAAAATGAAGCCAAGGGACCAGGTGATGGACACCCGGAGAGCAGCGTGCAGGGACTCCAGGCTTAGGAGAAGCACGCTTCTTCTAAAGTGCTTTCTTAAGCCCCTAAGATGCTAAATCTCTTCACCTACCACCCCTTAACCGAAAGCAGTTTGTGGCTCACCCTAAAGCACAGCTGGTTGCTATGGAAATGGCTGTATATATAAGCAGAGCAAATACCTTGGGCACTCATTTGTCTCCAGAACCGGGCAGGGGAAGCGATAAAGGCATGGCTTACTTGAATGAGAAGTGGGAGACATTATATTAGGGTTCAGAGAAGATATTTACTTATTTATTCAGAATCATCAACATCAGAGTGAGGTTATCTGGTGAAGAGGGAGAAAACAGCATAAGAAGTTTTAGTGGGAACCTCACTTCTAGGGGAAAAGATGGCCCAGATGTTACAGTGCTAGCTGCCTTTATTTATTCATCCATTCATTTTGGAAGGGAGGAAGAATTTCAACCATGAAAATTCAAAAAGTCCTGGACATTGAAAACAGGCAGAAAACAAAAGATGATGGAGTGTGAGCCTCTCACTGTAGAGAGAGGCAACTTGGGTCATACAGCAAGTTAGCTAGAGACCAGGACCAGAGACCAGTCTCTTTAACATTCCTGGCCATGTGCTTCCAGAACCTTCTCCAAGGTCACCTACCTCTCATTTAAGCATTCTACCAAAATAGAATCAAGTGTTTATTCTGCACCAGGCACCGAGTGTACTTAAACAAAGGAACAATCTAGTAACAGGGGAAGCATGTCAACAGAAAACAGGCGCATGTGAAACACTGGGATGTATGATTCAAGGCAGGTCTGTGCCAGGTGATGTGGAAAGGGAGTGCACATCAGGCTCTGGGGGTCAGGGAAGGCGTCTGGGCCTCCGCACCCACAGGGCCTTAAAAGGAGGGGTTTTCTCCAGGGGGATGAAATGGGGTGGGGCTGGCATTCCAAATGGAAGGCCCTGCCTGCGCATAAGCAGGACTGTTCTGCTGGGCTGGAAAATGGACTCAAGGCTGTGAGCTGAGGATGGAAAGATGGGCTGGACTCCAGACTCATGGAGGCACTTTTGGAAGATGTACTAAAAAAGATGTGCAAGCCAACCTATAGAATAGGTCTACCAGGACAGCCCAAAGGTGGAAATGGGAAGGGAGGGGGAGGAAGTGTATCTCTGAGGCCTGGGGATAATCAAACATGGGACAGGGAAAGGCTCACTCACCTTTTCTCCCACCCTCGGGTCTTGCCTCCCTCCCTCCTAACTCCTCAACCTCCCGCCCCACCCCCAACCACCAGGTCCCAGCCTACAAGGTAATTATAAAGAAGTTAAACCGAATTACACACGCAGGGTTTATTTTGTGTGTTGCTGCTGCTGCTGCTGCCAATTATGGTGCAATTAGACTGCCTTCATTAGCAAATGAGATTAGAATTAACATTGTTAATTACGCGTTCTGTTAAATGGGGAAGCCAGTGTGGTGGGGCTGTCTCTTATACACATCTAGATGTGTATAAGAGACAGACCAGGGGCTCTGCGGGCGGCTGCTACCAGGGGAGGGCCCTGGGGGAGGGAAGGGAGGGGTGGAGAGAATGCACGACAGGGGTGGGGGGGTTGGCCATCTCCCCAGGGCTCCAGGGCCCATGGGAAGTGGAGGAAACCAAGATTTACCCACTGTCAAGACCCAGGTGGGGTGAGGTGGGCCAGAAAACGGAGGCTTTGCTCCTTCATGACATCCAGTCTGTGTGGCACCTCACACACAGTACTCACTTCATCCTGGCCTCCCTGTGTGAAGTAGGTCTTAGCATCCCCACTTTAAGAGGGGAAACTTGGTGCTCAGAGAAGTTAGGTGACTTTCCCAAAGTCACACAGCTTTAGCAGATAGTAGAGTCAAGCACTTCCTGAACACCAGGACTTTTGGTTCTCGGAAGAAAGAGGGCCCACATGTAAATTAAACTTTATGTAGTAACAGTTTTAAGTCAACTCTTTTGATGCTTAGATTTGCCCCAAGATGAAAGAACTATTAGCCTCATTTTCTCAGGAGGAAGCTGAGAGTCAGAGTTTGACCCGGGGTTGATTTATTGGCCTGTAGGTCAGATCTGACCTGCCAACTTGTTTTTGTAAATAAAGTTTTATTGGAACACAGCCATGCTCATTTACTTGTATGTTATCCACGGTTTGCTTTCAAACTAAAACAACAGAGCTGAATAGTTGCAACAGTGACCATGTGGCCCATCAAGTCTAAAATCATTACTTTCTGGCCATTTACAGAAAAAGTTTGCCAATGCCTGGTTTAAATAATTAACATAAAGTCATAAAGTACCCACATAAAAATGTAGGATTTGATTCCAGTTCTTCTGAACCCCAAACCCAGACTCTTCAATAACTTTTACCCAAAGGGAAAGAGGGCAGTTCTGGAAAAAATAGGTTCCAGTGAGTTCAGAGACCCTTTAATTGCCCCCCAAGAAGTGACTCATAGCAGACAATTTGAATCATTTCATCCTGACTTCAGAAATTTGATGTTTGGCTGCTTTCAGCAACAATCAATAGAAAATTCAATTATGAGTGATTTTAAAAATAGAGTTCATTATTTCTCATAACAGAAGGCCAGAAGTAAGGCAATTCCAAGTTTGGTTAAGACCCAGGTTCTTTTCTCTTTTTAGTCACCTTTCCCTTGTGATCTCAATATGGCTGCCAGAGCTCCAGCCATCACATCCTCACCAAACAACAATCAAGGGTGGTAGGTAGCTGCTGCTTCTAGCAAGTCAGTTTTTCAGATCTTGGAAAGCCTTTCACAAAAGGCACCCTGTCTCCCCTTAGTTGTCACTGTCCAGAATTGCACAACACGCCTGTGCATGAGCAATCACCAACAAAGGAAACGAGACTATCACATTTTGCTTAGAATAATCAGGATTCACTCCTGGGGCAGGAAGGATCCCAGACTCCCCTGAAAAACATGGCTGCTAGTATCTGAATTCTGATAGCAAGAAAGAAGTAGGGGAGAGAGAGGGCTGTTGGGCAGACAATGGATGGAAACTTTAGAATTCCTATCCCACTGGCCACGTAAAGAGTCTTATCCCCTGTGGTCTAGGCAGTAAGCACAGTCCTTCTTCCTCATCTCTCTTTCCAAATCCCTGTTGCCTCCTCCTGTGCGGGCGGTCAGGAAGAGCCAGGGGAAGCGTTCATCTCCGCAGCAGCCTAGTCTCTAATTAATTCAGAGTAGGCGCATCCCTCCGGAGACCCTTTGGCCTTTGGTCCTCTCTCCCACATCCCAGGCCAGAAAGGCCAAGGATTCCCTGCATTCTCCATGGTGCTCTCTCCTTCATTCGTGTTACCTACGCTTCCTGTTCGATGATCTCACAAACCATGAGTTATGCACCAAGGAGTAGAGACCCGAGTGACCCCAGGCAGTGGGCTGAACCCACAGGCCACCCTTGCTGAGAGGGTGCTCAGAACTGTGCCCACCAGGGCTCAGTGCCAGCACTGAAGTGCGGTACAGATGGCCTGGGCCGGGCTGGACAAGGCGTATCCTGGGGCTCCAAGCCTCTCCTTCCCCTCCGTCCCTGCACAGGCTGGCCATTCCTTCCCCTGCTTCAAGGTTCCCAGCACGCTCCCTGCCTCTCTCCCTTCCCTCCCCCGCCTCCCCAACACACACTCTTCAGTTGTTTTAGACCCTGGGCAACTGGGTTCTCGCACCTTTGCCAGAACTTCCTTCCTGCCATCTGGACAGGATTGGTGAGGCAGAGAGGTTACCCAGGCATTTAAAGAAAGTTCGGGGAGAAGGATGTCAGGCAAGGTGGGTCCCATCTGGGTGCCACCTGTCACACACAAAGGCTCGGAGGCAAATTCCGCAAGGCCACATGGCCTTGTTAAGGAAGAAGAGTTACAGGGAGTGGGGGTGCGGGGGTGGAGGGACTATACCTGGAGCCAGCAAGCAAAGGCCCGGGTCTCTTTCCTCCTATCCCTGATGGCATTGCACTGGAGCTGGGCCACCTCCTGATGGTCGCTGCAGACTCGCATTTCAGGCAGTGCGGCTGGCAGGCTCAGCCTTGGGGAGCTTGCCATTGTGTAAAGGAGGGGAGGCCTGTTCCCTCCCATCTTAGGTCAGACGGGCAATGTAGATGCCATGGAATTCACCTCAAACCTGGGGGCCTGTCAGGTGGTGACCTCAAAGAGAAATAATCTAACTCACGTCCCGGGGGGGAGTGGCCAACCCTATGGGTTAGACAGAGATGTGACAGAGCCCAAAGAGAAAAGGAAGAAGAGGTTTAAATGACCTCTCTCCGGTCCTGGTTCAGATTTGGAAAGGCCGGTGCCCCTGGAGGAGAGGTGTGCGTGCTTGATTGTCCGGAGCAGACACAGACTGCGATGCAGGAACGGGACAGATGGAAAGTGACCCTGGTCCCCCGGGAACATGGGTGACTCACTGAGGCTCAGCTTCCTGAGGGGCTGGAGCTCCCCCAGCCCACCTCTGACCTGCAACTTCCCACAGGCCCCAAGGCCCCATGTGCCGGGCAGCTGTTTCACAACCAACTCCTTCCCACCGCAGGCGCCCACGTCCAGACTGTCTGGAGCCAAGTAGTCTAGGTTTTCTCTGCTACAAACAGGTAGATGAGCCTGGGGTCAGGGGGTCAATGTCTCCCTGTAGCGTGCAAACCCCCTCCAGTGCCCACACATGGTAGGGCCCAGACAGCCTAGGATGATGGGGAAAGTGGGGGCCCAGGCCTGCCCTTCTCTTGTTCATCCTGCTTTGTACATTTCCCCTTTCTCAAACAGAGATGCTTCCCAAGTGCCAAGTGGCATTTATTTTTGTTTTTGGTTTTTTGTGTGTGAGGTTTTTTGTTTTTGTTGCATTGGATCTTCCCCATGGCATGTGAGATTGTAGTTCCCTGACCAGGAATCGAACTTACATTCCCTACGTTGGAAAGTGGATTCTTTACCACTGGACCACCAGGGAAGTCTCCCCTTGTGGCATTTGGAATTTCCAAGTCCCAAGCCCTGGTACAGGACAAGTAGCCACACCAAAGATGTCCTACCTGGCCTAAGTTGATACAAAGGGAGAAAAGTGGGAGGTGGGAATTTTCTGAGCACCCAAAGCATGCCAAGTGCTTTATGAAAGGGAGTCTGAGTGGTCAAGGGTCTGACAGCCTGAGGCTCAGTTTCCCCATCTATGAGATGGACGAAATAACATAAGCTGCTGGACGGCTGAGATGATGGGGTGTGGGGGTTGAAGCCAAAGTCAAGGGGAATTGGAAAGGCCCAGTTCAGGGAGAACCCAGCCCTCCGTACACAGAGAGAGGAATGTGGTGCCCAGAAAGGGTAATTAGGGCTAAATCCCCAAAGGCTTTGAATACCACGTCAGGGTCTCCAGACTTATCTGATGGGCAATAGGGAGATATCAAAAGTTTACGAGCAAAGTGAAAGTGAAAGTCGCTCAGTTCGTGTCTGACCCTTTGCAACCCCATGGACTATACAGGTCCATGGAATTCTCCAGGCCAGAATAGCGGAGTGGGTAGCCATTGCCTTCTCCAGGGGATCTTCCCAGCCCAGGGATCGAACCCAGGTCTCCCTCATTATAGGCAGATTCTTTACCCACTGAGCCCCAAAGGAAGCCTCTTATAAGCAAGGGAGTAACCTATCAGAGCTATGTTCCCAGCAGAAAATTAGGATGGAAATTTGGAAATGTCAAAAAATTAAAACCAACAGAAAATGTAGTTTGTCATCTGTCATCTTGGTGAAGAGAATATTCCAGTCCCTGGTAAATGAATTTAAATGACTAAAGACATCCCCCAGTGAGTGGGAGCTGGGTTGCTAAGGCCAGATGGTGTGATACCTTCAGACCACTGACAAATTCATCTCCCATAGGTGCCCCCCCCAACAAAAAAAATGTCAGCTCCCGGCCAGATCCCATCCACCTGACATTCCTGTTAATAACAAAGCCTAATTAGCATGGCTTTTAAGCATCCATTACATTAATTTAACGCAGAAATCTAATGGAGCTTTATTGGAATTTTTTTTCAGCAAAATTAACCCTGCGGGTTTCTTACACATGTTTTCATTAGGGGCTGTGAGCAGTGAAGATAGTCAGAGAATTAGAATTAGCCCTTGCAGGTTTTGTTCTAATCCAACTCCTCTGTCCCCGAGCCCCCAAGTATGTAGGTCTTTGTTGAGCAAAACTCTTGCCCCCAAACAAAATGGTCCACATAAAAGACCATTATGATGGTGGGAGATTTAAGCCCCAAGGTTTGAGCAGGTGTCTCTCTAATTCAAACACATCCCACTCCACCTTAAAAGCTGCAATTCTGGGACCCTGAAGAATCTCAGGATACCAGGATAGGATCCCTACGTAGGGAGAGATTCACCATCAGATAACCCAAACCCATTCCCCACTCTTTGTCCTGACTATCTTCCAGCTAGGGGTGGCCGTGTAACCTCTGTCTCTTATACACATCTCCCGGGGTTGATTTATTGGCCTGTAGGTCAGATCTGACCTGCCAACTTGTTTTTGTAAATAAAGTTTTATTGGAACACAGCCATGCTCATTTACTTGTATGTTATCCACGGTTTGCTTTCAAACTAAAACAACAGAGCTGAATAGTTGCAACAGTGACCATGTGGCCCATCAAGTCTAAAATCATTACTTTCTGGCCCTTTACAGAAAAAGTTTGCCAATGCCTGGTTTAAATAATTAACATAAAGTCATAAAGTACCCACATAAAAATGTAGGATTTGATTCCAGTTCTTCTGAACCCCTGCAGGTGGGGGGCATGTAAGGGAGTGTCCACAGAGGGTAAAATGGAAAACAGGAAGATTCTGGACCATGGTACAGTCCTCAGCAGTCTATACGTGAGTTTCTTGTTGCAAGAAACAAGTTCTTTACTTGCATCAGCCTCTGTTAGTCAACTTTGCTGCTACTTGCAGTCAAAAACACTTCTAAGTGATAGAGCTGGATTCTGATCCCAGATTCTGTATAAATCAGAATCTGGGACAGGTCCCTGCATCTCTCTGAGTATCAGTTTCTCACTTGTGAAACAGAATGATAGAATAATACATGTTTAAGACCCACAGAGAGCAAACTTATGGTTGCCAGAGGGAAGGATGGGGGGAAGGGATAGTTAGGGAGTTTGAGATTGACAGGTACACACTGCAATAGTTGACATGAATAACTAACAAGGACCTGACAGGTCCTGCTCAATGCTATGTGGCAGCCTGGATGGGAGGGGAGTTCGGGGGAGATGGATACATATATATGTATATATGGCTGAGTCCCTTTGCTGTCCACCTGAAACTATCACAACACTGTTAAACAGCTATAAGTTCAGTCACTACGTTCTGCCCGACTATTTGCAACCCCATGGACTATAGCATGCCAGGCTCCTCTGTCCTCCACTATCTCCTGGCATTTGCTGAAATTCATGTCCATTGAGTCGATGATGCTATCTAACCATCTCATCCTCTGCCAGCCCCTTCTTCTTTTGCCTTCAGACTTTCTCAGCATCAGGGTCTTTTCCAATGACTCGACTTTTCATATCACATGGCCAAGGTATTGGAGCTTCAGCTTCAGCACCAGTCCTTCCAATGAATATTCAGGGTTGATTTCCTTTAGAATTTACTGATTTGAAATCCTTGCAGTCCAAGGGACTCTCAAGAGTCTTCTCCAGCCCCACAATTTGAAAGCATCAATTCTTCAGTGCACAGCCTTCTTTATGGTCCAACTCTCACTTCCATACCTGACTACTGGAAAAACCATAGCTTTGACTATACCAAGCTTTGTCAGTAAAGTGATGTCTCTACTTTTTAATATGCTATCTAGGTTTGTCACAACTTTCCTTCCAAGGCGCAAGCATCTTTTACTTTCATGGCAGCAGTCACAATGATTTTGGAGCCCAAGAAAATAAAATCTATCATGGCTTCCAATTTTTCCCCATCTATTTGCCAGGAAGTGATGGGACTAGATGTCATGATCTTAGTTTTTTGAATGTTGAGTTTCAAGCCAGCTTTCTCACTCTCCTTTTCACTTTCATCAAGAGGCTCTTTTGTTTGGCTATATTCCAATATAAAATAAAAAGTTTAAAAAAAAAAAAAGAATCAGTTCAGTTCAGTCACTCAGTCGTGTCCAACTCTCTGCGACCCCATGGACTGCAGCACACCAGGCCTCCCTGTCCATCAGCAACTCCCAGAGTTTACTCAAACTCATGTCCATTGAGTTGGTGATGCCATCCAACCATCTCATCCTCTGTTTTCCCCTTCTCCTCCTGCCTTCAATCTTTCCCAGCATCAGGGTCTTTTCAAATGAGTCAGTTCTCTGCATCAGGTGGCCAAAGTATTGGAGTTTCAGCTTCAGTGCTTCCAATGAATGTTCAGGACTGATTTCCTTTAGGATGGACTGGTTGGATCTCCTTGCTGACCAAGGGATTCTCAAGAGTCTTCTCCAACATCACAGTTCAAAAGCATCAATTCTTCAGCACTCAGCTTTCTTTATAGTCCAACTCTCACATCCATACACACTTTCATCAAGAGGCTCTTTAGTTCCTCTTCACTTTCTGCCATAAGGGTGGTGTCATCTGCATATCTGAGGTTATTGATATTTCTCCTGGCAATCTCGATTCCAGCTTGTGCTTCATCCAGCCCAGCATTTCTCATGATATATTCTGCATATAAGTTAAATAAGCACAGTGACAATATACAGCCTTGACGTACTCCTTTCCCGATTTGGAACCAGTCTGTTGTTCCATGTCCAGTTCTAACTGTTGCTTCCTGACCTGCATACAGATTTCTCAAGAGGCAGGTCAGGTGGTCTGGTATTCCTGTCTCTTTCAGAATTTTCCAGAGTTTATTGTGGTCCATGCAGTCAAAGGCTTTGGCGTAGTCAATAAAGCAGAAGTAGATGTTTTTCTGGAGCTCTTACTTTTTCAATGATCCAACGGATGTTGGCAATTTGATCTCTGGTTCCTCTGACTTTTCTGAATCCAACTTGGACATCTGGAAGTTCACGGTTCATGTACTATTGAAGCCTAGCTTGGAGAATTTTAAGCATTACTTTACTAGCATATGAGATAAGTGCAATTGTGCGTTGTTTTTTTGTTTTGGTTTTTTTTTTAGTCAACAGACCCTAACAATCTCACCCCACTCCAGTGAAATTACATTTCATGACAAGCTTACAAACCTAAGTCAATGGAAGGTGTTTAAGTGAGCAAGGCAGCTGGAGCCCTGTCTGAACCAGAGGAGCCTCAGAGACACTGCTAAGAATCAGTGCTCCAAAGCACACCGTTCACAAAACAACCAGCCTTAAAGATGTCTCGGGGCTCTGCTGGCTCCAGTATCCCCTCCAGAAACATCGAGAAGTTCTGAAACCTGGAAGCCACGGCAGGCAGAGTTCTAGAGCACTGCTTCTCTGCCTCGAGTGTGCTCACAGTCCCCGGGGGATCCTGATCAAAAGCAGATCCTGACTCAGTAGGACTGCAGCATGGCCTGATTTCTCACAAGCCCCCAGTGATGCTCACGCCCCTGGTCCGTGGACCATACTCTGAGGCCCCGTCTTAATATTATTTTCATCACCACCGTCATCATCTCTACCCAGGCCATTTCTCTTGCCCTGTCTCACATTCCCAAACAGGCAGACAGCCCAGGGCAGTGAGGAGAGCACAGTTCTAGAATCAGGCAGATGGGGGTTGAATGCTGACTCTGCCGCTTCACTCTGGAACTTGGGACATCTTGCTTAGCCTCTCTGAGTTGAATAGAACAGTCACACTGCACAGCTCGGAGCACGTCACGGATACTACCAGGCTGGCTGAGTCAGACTGTAAAGGCCGGCAGGGACTGCAGCTCAGCCAACTCAGTCATCCTGAAGCAAGGCAGCCCAGCAAGACAGGGTCAGGGTTGACAAAGGGTGAGGGGGCGGGGAGATAGAAGGCAGCTGGTGGGAGGGAGTGGGAGAGGAAGGAAGAAGTCAGGGTGGGGATGTCAGAGTATTTTGACAATAAAGGAAAGTGCAAACTACATGCAAATGGCATCTCTCGCTAACATTAATGTGGTGGTAGTTTAGTCAGTAAGTCATATGTGACTCTTGAGACCCCATGGACTGTAGCCCTCCAGGCTCCTCTGTTCATGGGATTTCCCAGGCAAGAATACTGGAATGGGTTGCCATTTCCTTCTCCAGGGGGGTCTGCCTGACCCAGATATCGAACCCGGGTCTCCTGCATTGCAGGCAGATTCTTTACTGGCTGAGCCATCAGAGAAGCCTATGACTGGATAAACTTGCCTCTGCTTGGAGAGATCCCCCGTCTCTGCAGCATGAGTCCAGAAGTGGCCCTGACCTCAACTTTCCAAATACCAATTGCCAAGGTGGGAAGAAGTCATCACAAAAACTTAGCAACCATCTGATCCAACTTTTACCCCCACTCTGCAGATGGAGAAATTGAGACCCAGAGAGGTTAAACAACTTCAGTTCAGTTCAGTTCAGTAGTTCAGTTGTGTCTGACTCTTTGCTACCCCATGAATCGTAGCACGCCAGGCCTCCCTGTCCATCACCAACTCCTGGAGTTCACTCAGACTCACATCCATCAAGTCAACTCACATCCAATGAGTCAACTCTTCGCATGAGATGGCCAAAGTACTGGAGTTTCAGCTTTAGCATCATTCCTTCCAAAGAAATCCTGGGGCTGATCTCCTTCAGAATGGACTGGTTGGATCTCCTTGCAGTCCAAGGGACTTTCAAGAGTCTTCTCCAACACCATAGTTCAAAAGTATCAATTCTTCGGCGCTCAGCCTTCTTCACAGTCCAACTCTCACATCCATACATGACCATTGGAAAAACCATAGCCTTGACTAGATGGACCTTTGTTGGCAAAGTAATGTCTCTGCTTTTCAACATGCTATCTAGGTTGGTCATAACTTTTCTTCCAAGGAGTAAGCGTCTTTTAATTTCATGGCTGCAATCACCATCTGCAGTGATTTTGGAGCCCCCCAAAATAAAGTCTGACACCAGATGCCATGACCTTCATTTTCTGAATGCTGAGCTTTAAGTCAACTTTTTCACTCTCCACTTTCACTTTCATCAAGAGACTTTTTAGTTCCTCTTCACTTTCTGCCATAAGGGTGGTGTCATCTGCATATCTGAGGTTATTGATATAAACAACTTGCTCAAGTTAATTGGTGGCTGGTCTCTTGTCTGTGGCTCTGCATGAAATGGCAACAGAGAATGAGGGGAGCCCTACTTCATACAAGCCCTAAAAAGGAGGCAGGCTGAAGGAGGCAGGGAGGGTGTGAAAGATGTTATCATTGAGCCAACAAAGACAAAGCCCTTTTGTCAGGCCAAGCAACCAAGACAGGCAATAAAGATGTCAGAGCTCTTGCTCCCCAGTTAGTGTTCAGTTCAGTTCAGTTCAGTCGCTCAGTCATGTCTGACTCTTTGCGACCCCATGAATCGCAGCACGCCAGGCCTCCCTGTTCATCACCATCTCCCAGAGTTCACTCAGACTCACGTCCATCGAGTCCGTGATGCCATCCAGCCATCTCATCCTCGGTCGTCCCCTTCTCCTCCTGCCCCCAATCCCTCCCAGCATCAGAGTCTTTTCCAATGAGTCAACTCTTCGCATGAGGTGGCCAAAGTACTGGACCTCTTCACTTTCTGCCATAAGGGTGGTGTCATCTGCATATCTGAAGTTATTGATATTTCTTCCGGCAGTCTTGATTCCAGCTTGTGTTTCTTCCAGTCCAGCGTTTCTCATGATGTACTCTGCATAGAAGTTAAATAAGCAGGGTGACAATATACCGCCTTGACGTACTCCTTTTCCTAGTTGGAACCAGTCTGTTGTTCCGTGTCCAGTTCTAACTGTTGCTTCCTAACCTGCATATAGTTAGTGTTAGTTAAAGAGAATCTTTAACCCAGCCACCTGCAGGCGACAAATCTGGCTGCCTTAGAGGCTCTACTTCTCACCAACTCCTTGAGGATCTTGGCAAGACCACTAACTGCAGAGCCTGGAACAGGACTCCACTTTGAACACAGTATGGGAAAAGCACTAAGACTTCGGCGTGACCCAAGCCCGTCTCTGCCACATTCTGGCTGTGTGACCCGAGGCAAGTGCTTCCCCTCTCTGGCCTTCAGACTCCTTGGCTATGAAATTCTTCCACACCAGGAACATTCAACTACACACAAAGGTGCAATGCCTGACACAGACAGGTCCTCAACACACTTGATTTCCTGCCCTCGCTCGCCATCCAGTGAAACAGACGCCGCCCTGCCCTTGGGGAGCTTCGAGTCTGGGAAAAAATTTAGTCTTTGAATAATTCAGAAGCCTTTTACTCTGGGCGCCTGGTATGATATTTTCCTAATACTAGATTTTTTTTTCATTGAGATTAAGGTTTACTCAAGTCAAGATGGAAATGAGTTTGCCTTTTTGAGCTCACAATGAAAGACAATGTTAGGGGAGAGGAATGATCAGAAATGAAGACTTAGAGCTCTATCACTGAGTCAACTGACCAGAAGTGGACTTCTCCTGGGCAGCGAGGGAAGTCAAGGGACAATAGGAAGCCTCAGAGAGGCCACCTACAGGACCTCAGAAGCATCGGCTAGAGGCTGTAGGGCAGATGTGTGGTCCAGGCCAGAGAGAGCCGGGGCCCCCACTCTGCTGAAAGCGCAGGGGAAGGCAGCAACGGGGGAGGGGAGAGGCGGTTGGCGGCCCCCTGAGAAGCTCCACGCCTCTCGGTCCCCTCCTGGCTGGGCCCATCTGAGTCCTGCCCTCTGGGAGCCCATCCCTCAACCTCACAGGAACCTCTCAGATTTCAGCCAAACTTCAAGGTCCTCACAGGCCCCCAGGTACATGGAACCAAAGTTGTGCTCCACCATCTTTCTGATCATTTCCTGCCCTATTGTCTTTGAAGGTTTGGTCCGCTGCTTATTCTTCTCCTGTAAACACCCACCTCCAGGGTGCCAATGAAGCGTGGGTCTAGCTGGTCCACTCTGACAGCTCTCTTGCTCCATGCCACCCTGGCTCCTGCCTTGCCTGTCTTGGAGATGGGGTTGCAAAAGCCATGTTGGCCCAGGAGGCCATCTGGAATAACCAATCAGAGCACCTCCTGGGCATGTCCATCAGTGAGAACAGAAATAGTTCTGCATGGAAATTCAGAGAACTTGTTCTTAGCCCAGTGTTGCTGTATGATTTTGGGTTCTCACTGGCCCTCTCTGAGTTTTACCTGTAAAATGTCCCCAAGGTCCCTTCTGGCTCTGACATCCTGACGCCCTCACCCGTCACCAAAGGGAAGCTGAGAAGGAAACGAGAGGAGAGCTGGCCTGTCCTGAAGTCACCCAGAGCTCAGGGTAATGTCAGGGAGGTGAACAGAGCTGATATAGGACCTTGCCTTGGCCCCAAGCCATCCAGGGAGGCCGGTGGCCCTGTGGGGAGGAAAGGGAAGCCCCACACTGCTTTAACCGCACAGGAACCAGTTGGAGATTTAGAGCCAAGAGTTAGCTTAGAGAAAGAATGGTGCTTATTTGGGTAGTTATGCAAACTGATGGCTGCAAAGACTATTGGGAAAACTGATTATCTGACTGTTTGAAGAAACGGGATTAGGATGAGAAGGGGGAGGGGGGCTCCACAGACTGCAGTCATCATCCACTTCAGAAACTGGATCTGCTGCTTTCCCAGCCCTGCAAAGCCCAGCAAGTTCTTCCCCCATCACAGAGACGTGGCCGTCAGAGGCCCCGGGAACATGGGAGACTGCTCAGGGCCACATAGTAGGGTGGACACAGGGCCGCCTGAGACCTGCCCCACGCTGACAGCCTGGGAAGGCCCTGCCCGCCTTCGCCGGGGAAGCCCAGCTTTCTTAGTCCTGCCACGGGACTGCTCTGGGCTTTTCCCTGGAGGGTGGTGTGGTGCGCGGCCTCCGAGACAGAGCCCAGTGATCCTCGCCTCCTGAGATTCACTCCCTCGTGCAGTCCCCTCCCAGGCTATGTGACAAAGTAGATGTGACAAAATGACCTGCTGTGGCTTCAAAGCTGGGTCACTGAAGACGCGGCCACGTCCAACCAGCCACCACGCTGTGAGGATGCTCCAGCAGCACTGCTTCTCCAAGAAGTCCATGTGTGGAGGAGCCGAGGCCTCCCGGCCACGCCAGCGTGAACCGGCCAGGCCCGTGAACGAGCCCTCTGGGAACAGGGCCTCTGCAGGTAGGCACTCCAGCCCATCAAGCCCTCGGATGGCTGCAGCCCCAGGCCAGCACCTTGACTAAAACGAACTCAGGACCCGAAGCTGGGTCTCAACGAAGCTGCTCCCAAATATCTAACCCAGACAAACTGAGAGACAATAAATGTTTGTTTGTTTTTTAAGTCACTGTGGTTGTTTGTTTGTTTTTTCCCCCCTAAGATTTACTTATTTATTTTTGGTTGCACTGGGTCTCTGTTGCTGCCTGCAGACTCTAGCTGCAGTGAGCAGGGGCTACTCTTCATTGCAGGGCACAGGCTTCTCATTCCAGCGGCTTCTCTTGCTCTGGAGCACGGGCTCTAGGCACGCAGGCTTCATAAGTTGGGGCTCCCCTGGAGCATTGGCTCAATCGTTGTGGCACATGGGCTCAGTTGCTTCGAGGCACGTGGGATCTTCCCGGACCAGGGATCGAACCAGTGTCCCTTGCATCGCTGCAAGGACAACCACTTCTGCTGCACTTCTTAACCACCGGACCACCAGGGAAGGCCTGAGTTTTAGGATACTTGTCATATATGGACAGGTAACTGACACCAGAAGGAACAGGCCAGAGCAGCAGGGAACCCCTCCCCACCCCACAGCTTGGCTTTCTATTCAGGCCCCCAGGACTTGAAGGAGTTCAGCGTCCTGAGATGGGAGGCTGGGTGGTGAGGGCTAGTTTTCAGCAAAGAGTAGCAGTGATTTCTAGCAGCGGCAAATGATCTGTGTCCCACCAGTGCCTCCTCAGCCACGGCCTGAAGATCCCGAGGGTGCCTCGGGCCCCACGACCTGAAGATCAAGCCCATGCATCTTCACGAGGTGTGAGGACTCTCCACAACCTCGGTCCTGGCCACGGTCTCCTGCCTCTCCCACCAAGCCCTCCAGCCCCATCTCCCAGCCCTGCCACATCCCGGCCCCGCCATCCCTACTGTCCTCTCACGCTGGGCCTCTAACTGTTCCCTGGACAAGAAGAGCCCTCCGGGGACCCCACACCCTGGCCTAGGCTGCCCCCTCATATGAAGCAGGGAGTCTTCTCGTTAGTCACCTGGCAGACTCTGGCCTGAAACCTCAGCATAATCGCTGGCCCTCTGGGAAGCACCCAACTGTCTCAGGCCGGTGGGCTCACTCTTGAGCCTGCGCCTGGCACCCCCAGCACCTAGTGATGTATGCTTCACCTCTCCATCTCTCTCTCTCTCTCTCTGAAAGCAGGGCTCTGCCTTTCTCATCCACAAGCCTTCATCACAGGGCTCTGGGCTTGGCATGTTGTCCTTCCCCAATAAACTGTTTTGTTGAATTAACGAATGAATAAGTAAACAAATGTGTCCTTGAGCCATTCACCCTCATTCTCTGGGGCTCAGTTATTCACCTCTAAAATAGGAATAATCATTCTCCCCTTCCCCGTTCACTTCCCAGCCTGTCAGGGTGATCCCCTGGGACAGAGGACATTAAACTGCGAAGTGCGATAAACCCATAAGGAGGGCTTTGCTTCCCTCTTCTGAGACATCAGCACTGCTCTGCCTGACTGCCCTCTCCCGGAGCTTCCGAGCCCAAGGAGCTTCGCAGGACCTTGTGGGAGGAACACAGAAACTCGCCCTCCTCTGTGTCCTGACCCCTTCCCTGGAGCAATTCTGCTCCCCATGCAGCCCCCATCTTCCCCAGCAGCATGTGGAGGCCCCTCCAGCCATCATCTACTCCCTCTCCTTTCTTTTTCCCCTCGCTCTTTTCAACAAGCAAACTTGAGAAATGGTAAACGTTTTCCCATTATTCAAATGGCATGGAAATTACCTACTTGGCATTCCTCTTTGACATGGAGCCTTTAATTAGCCACTGGCTCCCTGGTCCCTGGTGTTTCTCCTGCTCCACAGCTCCTTCACTTCCTCGGCCCCCTCCCTCCATTAGCATCCTAATCAGAGATGCCCAGGCTTCCAGGGAAGAGAGAGAAGCAGCAGTGTTTCCAGAAAGAGCCCATCCGCAGCTGGAGCAGACGAGCTTGGGTTCCCATCTCTGCTCCCGTCACCAACGCTCCAGGGACCTTGGCCTTCGGAGGGGTCACACGCAAGTTGGGGGCAGAGCTGAACTCAGATCAGGGCTCTGGTCGCAGTTTATACCTTCGGCCTCTATTCCACGAAGTATCATCGCCCCTGACTCACAGATGCCTTTCCCAGGCTTGCCTGCCCTTGCATGTATGCACGCTCAGTCGCTCAGTCATGCCTGACTCTTCGCTACTCCCTGGGCTGCAGCCTGCCAGGCTCCTCTGTCCATGGAATTTTTCAGGCAGAAATACTGGACTGGGTTGCCATCTGCTCCTCCGGGGAATTTTCCCAACCCAGGGATTGAACTGAGGTCTCCTGCATTGCAGGCTGATTCTTTAGCACTGAGCCACCTGGGAAGCCACTTGCCCTTGGCTCTTGCCCTACTCAGCCTTCCCTCTTTCAAGAGTTTAGCTCCACTGCTCCCTTGCCTATTGCATTGGGGAGCTTACACCCCGAGGACGCTAGGGATATGGGAGAGCTGATCTGTGGGGTCAGTTCTCAGCCTGGTAGGATACAGGTGGGTGCCCTGTTCAAATCAAGGCTCAGTTCAAGTCAACACATCTTTATTAGCAGGTGCTGGTTCCTGCAGGTCATCCACAAGGAGTGGACGAAAGGCAACCGGTGCTGGGTGTCACAAGCCTGCAGGACCGTGAGCCATTGTCCTGACTCTAAAGGACTTGGCAAACAAATTGCGAAGACTAGACTGTCACATGGGATGCCATCAAGAATAGGAGAGGACGCATAGATTCTGGGCAAGTCGTTCTACCTTTTGGGTGTATTCGTTATAACACTCACTGGGGACTTCCTTGGCAGTCCAGTGGTTAAGATTCTGTGCTTCCAGTGCAGGGGCCCAGGTTCGATATCTGTTTGGGGAACTAGGATCCCACATGCCAAGTGGCACAGCCAAAAAAAAAAAAAAGCTAACACTAGCTGCCACAACAGGTAAACCTGAAATCTCAGGGAAGTGTTTCTCTTGCTCAATAAAGTTCAAAACAGCACTAACCGTGTGAGTGCACAGTGCTCCCCACAGTCATTGACAGGCTGTGTGGTCCTCAACAGGCAGCTGCCAAGGTCGCCCTGGGCCTGGACGTGTGGCCAGCAAGTGGGAGAGAGAGGCTGGATGCCTTAACCAGCTCGGCTCAGGAGTGGCACACAAGTCACATCCCATCAGGGAGAAACAGACTAGGAAATGCAGGCCTGTGGGAGCAACCAATTCCCCACACAGTGGCGGGGGAACACAGCTAGCTCGCTCTGCCATGTAAGCCTCGGTTTTATGATCTGTAAAATGAGGGCAAGGAGGACTGGTGTGAATATCAGGACCGGAAAGAACCTCTCCTCATTTTACAACTGAGTCCACGGAAGTCTGGAAAGTTCCATGATTTGCCCTTGATCACAAAGGCACATATAATAATCTAGGTCTCTGGACCCCCAAACCCATGATAGAAATTCCAGCTATCACTCACAGAGACCCTCATCACACCGGCCCTTTATAAATGTTGTCTCTGATTCTCAAACAATCTGTGAAGGAGGTATCATGTGCCCATTTTACAGATGAGAACACTGAGGTTCAGAGAAACCAGCTTGCCCAAGGTCACCTGACTGGTGGGTAGCAAAACCAAGAGCTGACTCTTCCCTAGCTGTGTCTCCTTTCACTGCACCAACTTCTTCCCAAACAGCTAGTGATGAGTTCTCCCTACAACAAAGACCAAGACCCCAGGCCTCCCTGTGTTCTGTCTCCTTAGAGCTGAAATCTCCTTATTATCCTATCCATCCTTGACCTCTTGCATGGGAGGTCACACCATGGGCAGCTATCACTATCAACAACCCGCAGAGGCCCAGAGAGGCTGAGCCACTGCCCCAGTCACACAGCACAGGAGGAACTGCAGAAGCAGGACTGGGTTTAGCTGTAACTTTCCAGTGGTGCCTTCAGTGTCAGGAACTCAAGCTCCATCTGCTTTATTGCTTCACAGCCTCTCTCCTAAGTCCACCTCATGGTCCACCGTGGCTGCCCCACAACTAGCCACTACCTCTGCACCACAGCCCACGTGAAACGAAGAATAGGGTGACCAGACGTCACCCGTCCTTTTATGCACACTTACTAGAAATCGTACATTCCTTTGGCTAGAACTTGGTCACATGGCCATACCTTGCTGCAAGGGAACCTGGGAAATGTAGTCTTTGTTCCAGGTGGCCTTGTGTCAGGTTCTTACTGAGGAAGAGGAGAGAATGCATAAAGGAATCCCGCAGTCTCTTTCCCAGAAACCAGTTTCTGACTCAGCTCCCAGTCCGACACCGGGCCTATGGCAACACTGCCAGGTGATGGAAACAAGGGCTGCAGGCTTGGTGCAGCCCCAGGAGAAGAAATGATGGGTCCCCAGCTGACTCCTCTCCAAGAGTCTTGGCTCATATTTCTGGCTGTAAGAACTCAGCCCCAGACAGGCGCCTATTGGGAATTAATCCTCAATGGGGTTTCTCTGGCTTCCATCTATGAGGCTGGCTTATCTGTGCATTGGGAATGGGTAAGTGTCCTTCTCCACAAGGGGAGAGAAAAAGGTTGTGCCCCCTTCTCTCTCACTGACTCACTCCTCCAAAATAAGTTCTCTGCAGAGAGGTAATTTAATGGGGTCTAAGACCTCTTCTTGCAAAATTCAGACTTAAATTGAAGAAAGTAGGGGAAACCGCTAGACCATTCATATATGACCTAAATCAAATCCCTTACAATTATACAGTGGAAGTGACAAACAGAAACAGGGATTAGATCTGATAGACAGAGTGCCTGAAGAACTATGGATGGAGGTTCATGACATTGTACCAGAGGCAATGATCAAGACTATCTCCAAGAAAAAGAAATGCAAAAGGGCAAAATGGTTGTCTGAGAGTGCCTAACAAATAGTTGAGAAATGAAGAGAAGCTAAAGGTAAAGGAGAAAAGGAAAGGTATACCCATTTGATGGAGAAGGCAATGGCACCCCACTCCAGTACTCTTGCCTGGAAAATCCCATGGACAGAGAAGCCTGGTAGGCTGCAGTCCAGGGGGTCGCTACTAGTCGGACACGACTGAGCGACTTCACTTTCACTTTTCACTTTCATGCATTGGAGAAGGAAATGGCAACCCACTCCAGTGTTCTTGCCTGGAGAATCCCAGGGACGGGGGAGCCTGGTGGGCTGCCGTCTATGGGAATAAAGGACAGAAATGTTATGGATCTAACAGAAGCAGAAGATATTAAGAAGAGGTGGCAAGAATACACAGAACTGTACAAAAAAGATCTTTCTGACTCAGTTAATCATGATGGTGTGATCACTCACCTAGAGCCAGACATCCTGGAATGTAAAGTCAAGTGGGTCTTAGGAAGCATCACTACTAACAAAGCTAGTGGAGGTGATGGAACTCCAGTTGAGCTATTTCAAATCCTAAAAGATGATGCTGTGAAAGTGTTGCACTCAATATGCCAGAAAATTTGGAAAACTCAACAATGGCCACAGGACTGGAAAAAGTCAGTTTTCATTCCAATCCCAAAGAATGTGCAAAATGCCAGGCTGGATGAAGCACAAGCTGGAATCAAGATTTCCAGGAGATATATCAATAACTTCAGATATGCAGATGACACCACCCTTAAGACAGAAAGCAAAGAGGAACTGAAGAACCTCTTGATGAAAGTAAAAGAGGAGAGTGAAAAAGCTGGCTTAAAACTCAACATTCAGAAAACTAAGATCATGGCATCCAGTCCCATCACTTCATGGCAAATAGAAGCGGAAACAATGGAAACAGTGAGAGACTTTACTTATGGCGGCTCCAAAATCACTGCAGATAGTGACTGCAGCCATGAAATTAAAAGACACTTGCTCTTTGGAAGAAAAGTTATTACCAACCTAGACAGCATATTAAAAAGCAGAGACATTACTTTGCCGACAAAGGTCCATCTAGTCAAAGCTATGGTTTTTCCAGTAGTCATGTATGGATGTGAGAGTTGGACTATAAAAATAGCTGAGCACTGAAGAACTGATGCTTTTGAACTGCAGTGGAGAAGACTCTTGAGAGTCACTGGGACTGCAAGGAGATCCAACCAGTCCATGCTAAAAGAAATCAGTCCTGGGTGTTCATTGGAAGGACTGATGTTGAAGCTGAAACTCCAATATTTTGGCCACCTGATGCGAAAAACTGACTCATTGGAAAAGACCCTGATGCTGGGAAAGCTTGAAGGTGGGAGGAGAAGTGGATGACAGAGGATGAGATGGTTGGATGGCATCACTGATTCAATGGATATGAGTTTGAGTAAGCTCTGGAAGTTGGTGATGGACAGGGAAGCCTGGCGTGCTGCAGTCCATGAGGTCGCAAAGAGTCAGGTACAACTGAGCGAGTGAACTGAACTGAAGCCCTCTTCCCCTAACTTCTCCTGCAGCCCCACTGTTACCGTTAATTCTGTAAATCAACTTGACTAGGCCCTAGCGCTTCCAGACATTTCATCCAAGGTTACTCTGGGTGTGTCTGTGAGAGTGTTACTGGATGAGATTAACATTTGAATTGGTAGACTGAGTAAAGCAGACAGCCCTCCCTAATGTGGGGGCTCCCCCAGTGGCTCAGACTGTAAAGAATCTGCCTGCAATGCAAGAGACCTGGCTTCAATCCGTGGGTCATGTAGAACCCCTGGAGAAGGTAATGGCTACCCATTCCAGTATTCTTGCCTGGAGAATCCCATGGACAAGAGGAGTCTGGAGGGCTACAGTCCATGGGGTTGCAGAGTCAGACACTGACTGAGCAGCTAACACACACTCCCTAATGTGTGTGGGTCTCACCCAAGCAGCTGTGCTTGGGCTTAGTCGCTCAAACTGTCTGACTCTTTGTGACTCCAAGGACTATAGGAGCCGTGCCAGGCTCCTCTGTCCATGGGATTTCCCAGGCAAGAATACTGGAGTGCATTACCATTTCCTCCTCCAGGAGATCTTCCCGACCCAGGGATCAAACCTGCATCTCCTGCGTCCCCTGCATTGCAGGTGGAGTCTTTACCCGCTGAGCCATTGGGGGAGCCCATCCAATCAGTTAAAGGGCTGAATAGAACAAAAAGACTGAGCAAGACGGAACTCCTCCTGCCTGACTACTTGAGCTGCGACATTGGTTTTTTCTACCTCCGAACTCAAAACATTAGCTCTTTTGTGGGTCTTGAGCCTGGCAGCTCTCAGACTAGAACTCACACCATCAGTTCTCCTGGCTCTCAGGCTTTTGAACTTGGTCTTCAACTGCACCAACAGCTCTCGTGTCTCCATCTTGCCAACTGCAGACCTCAGCCTCCATAACTACATAAGCCAATTCCTCAACATAAATAAGCATATTATTTATTTATTCACTTACTATACATAATAAAATATATCTCCATCCTATTGGTTCTGTTTCTCTGGAGAACCTTGACTTGTGCACATATCTGCTTGAGGACCAAGTGAACTGGGGTCTGGGCCAGCCCTGAGCTCCACTTTTCTCAGCTGGGAGCTTCACAGTTCACCTAACCTGCCTGAGCCTTGGCTTCCTCGCCTGTAATCATCATAGCTGACTCATGAGACTGGTACAAATATTGGATTAAATGGGATTACCAACAAAGTTCTGTATAGTCAAAACTATGGTTTTTCCAGTAGTCACATATGGATGTGAGAGTTGGACCATAAAGAAGGCTGAGCGCCAAAGAATTGATGTTTTTGAACTATGGTACTGGAGAAGACTCTTGAGAGCCTCTTGGACTACAAGGAAATCAAACCAGTCAATCCTAAAGGAAATCAACTCTGAATATTCATTAGAAGGACTGATGCTGAAGCTAAAGCTCCAATACTTTGGCCACCCAAAGCAAAGAGCTGACTCACTGGAAAAGACCCTGATGCTGGGAAAGACTGAAGGTAAAAGGAGAAGGGGCCGGCAGAGGATGAGATGGTTAGATAGCATGGACATGAATTTGAACAAACTGCGGGAGACAATGAAGGATAGGGGAGCCTGTCACGCTGCAGACCATGGGGTCGCAAAGAGTCGGACACAACTTAACGGGTGAACAACAACCACCTAACTGAGAGGGCTGACACGTGGTGGATGTTTCCCTTTCCTTCGCCCACCCCCACCCAGGATACAGCCCTGAGTTGGTGAGCAAGCAGTGGCCCTATGCTTCTGGAGGTAAAAGTTATCTTGGATTCATGTATCCATTTGGGGGCATGCATGAATATAGACATGCCTTTCCTGGAGCCGCCCACAGCCCAGCCTCCCTTGACAGATTAGAATCCAAGTTCCTCAGCCCGGTGTCCTTGGGTTTTATGAGGATTTCTGCATTATGTGCATTTGACACCATGATATAAAGAGATTAATAAAGTCTCACTTCATAGGCAAAATTTGAAATAATGTGTATCCCAAACATTTTTTTAAACATGAAGGACGTTGAAGCTGGCAGTGAATTGTGAACTAAGTTTGCACACTCACCACACGGCAATGCCACTTTAGCAGACGAACCGGAACACCTACCAACCTCCGTCAGGATTTGCCCCCCAAAGCCCTTCCCACACCAAGGCAGGATTTATACATTTCTGAGATGCCTCCTCTTCTTATTTTTCCCACTGGGGCTTTCCTTTCATCTTAATTCTGGCTCACCTGGAAGGCTGGCAGGGGTGGCCTTGGCTAGAGGCCCCTTTGGCTGTATGCCCCCAGCCACAACCCCCAACCCCACCCAACTGTGACAGTGCCATCCATCCACCTCGCCAAGAGTTGATCAGGAGTCTAACCCGGGACCTCAGGGCCACCCCAAACACTACATTCTCTAGATTAAGAGAGAACCGGGGTGAGACAGAGGGAAATTCCATCGAGGCATATTGGCCTTTGATCCATCGTAATAAAGACTGATGGTGCTTTGAAGGCCCTTTATGTGTTAAAACATTTCTGCCCCTTCTCTGGGTAGAGCACCCAGGAGTAGAGGCTGAGGTCCTGATTCTGTCACTAACCGGAAGTGAGGCCAAGGCCTCAAGTCCCTCAGCGGTGACACCAGGAGGGATTAGATGACCCTCGTGGTCTCCTCCAGGCTGATTATTTGATGATGAGAGTGGTGGACACATGCCTCCTTTGCACACCAGCACCCACACCCCCTTCCCCTTAACTTAACCTCCCTGTTGGGAAGCCACCGACTCTGTGTGCTGGGGGCCAGGGTGGAGAGTCCCCTCTGGGGGAGCATCCTGACTGGGTTGGCCTGCAGCGGGCAGCTGTCTGTCCTTTTCTTGCTCCATGGGTGCTGCTGGGTTCCTACTGTCCCCGAGACTAGCCTGCCCACCTCCTTAGGGTCCAGGGAGGCCCTGCGAAATTTACATTCCCATTTTGTTAGTTTCCAGAGTTTCCATTGCTGCAGATAACCCGGCTGATACATAAGCCACACCCATGCCCTGAGCACACAGAACCGTTCTTTAGGCTGGCACACGTGCCCTATAGCACATCCTTTCGTTTTTCCCTGTCCCCACTCCTTTTCGTGATTATCAGTTATTGACGTCTTTCCCTATTTTCAAGGAAGAAAAAGAAGGCGGTAAATCCAGGATGAACTATTAAGAAGTATGGGGTTCAGAGAAATTAAAGACCTAACAGTATAGGGACTTCTCTGACAGTCCAGTGGTTAAGACTACACTCCCAGTACAGGGGACGCAGGTTCGATCCCTGTTTGGGGAACTAAGATCCCACATGCCATGCCCATCAATGGCCAATTAAAAAAACATTAAAAAAAAAAAAAAGAACTATAACCTCGAAGGTAGCTCCTCTCCAAAAAATAAATCATAACCAACAGAATTGCATTGCTTTGAACCAGACCATGTTCATCCAACAGCCCTCTGCTGAGCGCCAGCTGGGTGCCAGGCACCATGGGGACAGGGGTGAATATGGACACACCTGCCCTGGAGCAGCCCACAGTCCAGCCTCCCCTGACAGATTAGAATCCAAGCTTCTCCGCCCAGTGTCCTCACGTTTTATGAGATTTTGCATTATATGAATTTGACACCATGATATAAAGAGATTAATAAAGTCTCACTTCATAGGCAAAATTTGAAATAATGTGTATCCCAAACATTTTTTTCTAAGCATGAAGGACGTTGAAGCTGGCAGTGAATTGTAAACTACATTTGCACGCTCGCCACATAGCAATGCCACTTTAGCAGATGAACAGGAACACCTACCAACCTCTGTCAGGATTTGTCTTAAATTATGCAGTTTTCTGAATTATACAGGGACTTCTGGAGAGTGCCTTTCGCACATGAGGTGACAGATCTGGTGTTCAGAGTTCTGGCTGTGGCATCAGAGCGCCAGGATTCTACTCCTGGCTGCACTGCTGTGTGATCTTGGCCGAGGCTCTTGAGCCTCTCTGTGCCTCTATTTCCGCATAAGCACAATCAAGCTAACAATGCTGCCTCTAGGGTGTGTGCGTGCATGTGTGCGTGCTCAGTTACTTCCGTCCTGTCTGACTCTCTGTGACCCTATGGACTGTAGCCTCCCGCCCCAGGCTCCTCTGTCCATGGGATTCTCCAGGCAAGGATACTGGAGCGGTTTGCCATGCCCTCCTCCAGGGGATCTTCCCGATCCAGGGATCGAACCCACAACTCCTTCCTTGGCAGGTGGGTTCTTTTCCACTAGCATTACCTGGGAAGCCCTCCAGGGGCCTTAGAAGGATTAAATGCATTCCTCCAGGCAACATGCTGGGGAGACAGCCTGCCCTGACTGGAGCAAGCGGTGTTCTCGTCATCCCCCCAGGCAATGGGCTGGTCCCACATTATTATGAGGAACATGAACTGCTGCCCAGAATGGAAGCAGTTGCCTCAGCTCCCTGTGAGACCTTGGCCCTTGCGGTCCCCAGGGTCACACAGCTGCTAGAGACCTTCCCCCCACCCCCTTTATTGTGGCTGCGCTGGGTCTTGGTTGCAGCACACAGGCTTCTCATCACGGTGTGTGGGCTTCTCTTGCCTTGGAGCCCGAGGTCTCTAGAGCACACACGCTTGCCTAGGTGTGGCAGAAGGGCCTCTCTAAATGCAGCCCAGGGGTTTAGGTGACCCACAGCGTGTGGGATCTTAATTCCCTGATCAGGGATCGAACCCACATCCCCTGCATCGGGGGACAGATTCCCAACCACTGGACCAGGAGGGAAGTCCCCCAGAGACCTTCTTTACAGAGGCAGGGCCCTCCCATTCCAGCCACATCACTGAGCTTTCCGGCCCAGGGGGCTATGGCACCAGCCAGACCCTAGACCCTGACCATCTTTGTGCTCTTATTTCAGGAAATTCGCAGACACTCTAGACTCTTAACAGAGCCACATCTTCGTCCAGAGGCGGAAGCTAAGCAGATACCATGGATCCCAGAGCCAAGCTTCTCGCCAGCACCCTATGGTTCCAAAAGCCTGCCTCTTCAAAGGGCTCATCATAGCTTTTTAAAGTCAATCTAAGGTGATAAATCCTATCCTGAAGCTTACTCTGGTCTGGGGAAGCAAAGGAGGCCAGGAGGACTAGAGAGGCCTCCCCAGAGGGAGGTGCGTCTTGAATAAATCCAAGGAGCCCAGTGATGGGATGGGGGTGCCACAGATCAGGCAGAGGGAACAAAGGTGTGGAAAAGAAAGCCCTTGGCACTTTCTTGGAATTGCCAGTAGCTCCACACATGATGGGAAGAGAGCCCACCAGGGTCTCACTCACTTCAGTGAAGTGAATTCTGCAGCAAGTGAAGGGGGCTCAGTGAGACCCTCTCAGAGGGGTCCATGGCCTTCTTTGTGCAGCAGCCGCCGCTGGCAGTCTGGTAAAGTCCATGGGATCTTGCCTTTAAAAGCATAAAACAAAGTATATAGAACTGCAAAGGGAACCAAGTACAGCAAAAATAGTTCTTACATTCCGAAGATTTTTAAAAATAAATGTGAGCTCCAAGTAATATATGAGGCTCTTTATCAATGCATTAAATGACAAGACCTAGTGGCAGGAAGTAGGGCTGAGCAAAAAATTGTTTTTCAAGATATGTGAACAACTATGATATGATGAGAAAGCGCCTATGATTTCTAGTGGTGACAAAGCCCCAGTACTGCTAATTCTACTGTGATTCGTTGCCTACATTCATAATAAATAATATTATACTCAATTGCATAATAATAACGTACCCAACTGCAGTTAAATGTTAGGGGAAACAAAGATGTAACGTTTTCAAATCCAAGTTCCTGCAGCCCCAGAATTCTCTTTGTTCTCCTGGGATCCCCAGGATGCCAGAAACAAAACCCTCGCCTTTCAGGAAGGCCCAGTTTTGTTTTCAGAGCACAGGGGTTAAGAGCCTTGACCTCTTCCTCCTGGACCTCGCACCAAAATCCCTGCTGTCTGGTGCCTCAGTTTCCTGCGAGAACCAAATGAATTGACAGAGGGACTATCCTAGTGGTCCAGTGGTTAAGAATCAGCTTACCAGTGCCAGGGACATGAGTTTGATTTCTGGCCAGGGAACTAAGATCCCACATGCCCCGGGGCAACTAAGCCCAAGTACAGCAATTACTGAGTCTGCATGCTCTGGGGCCCACACGCCACAACTAGAGAGAATTCCAGGCACCATAACTAGAGAAGGCCGCCCAAGCACTGCAATGAAAAGCATGCATACCAGAATGAAGACCCAGAGCAGCAAAATAAAGAAATAAAAATTTTTTTTTAATTTTAAAGGATGAGAGCTTTAAAAAAAAAATGATTCATGTTGATGTTTGGCAGAAACCAATACAATTCTGTAAAGCGATTATCCTTCAGTTAAAAAATAAATTTTTAAAAATAAAATAAATTTTTTAAAAATGAGTTGACACACAGAAAGAAGTCAGAATCGTGACTTATAGGAGCAGACATAGTAGGGCATCAATAAACGAGGGTTCACTCCTTTCATTCTTATTCACAGCCCCCAAAGAGAAACCCTCAGAGGGGGATGCGTTATTTAGCAATACTGACTGAAGTCACGTTCATAAGCACACGACGCACAATTAGCAGAGTTATTTCAATTCTGAGGTTTGCTTGACTAGGAAAGCCTCACATTTGTCCTTCCCCACATTCTCTGCTAATTACAACGGCTGCCGTCCATTGCAGCTGCCACATGACCGCTGCATCCAAAGTGGTGGTTAAGGCAGCATACTGGCGCGCGCTGACTCATTGGCCATCCCGCTCAGATGAATGGAGTCAGACGGTGGAGGCCGGCCAGGACTGAGCCCTGGGACCCCAAGCTGCACAGCCCCAGGGAGCTCTCAGCCTCCAACTGCCCTCCCAAGCTGCCCCTTTCGACCAGGCACGAGATGGGGTAGAGACAGGAGTGCTGAACACACTGGCCCTGGGGACCCTGACTGCAGCCAGCCCTGCCGCCAGCTCGCTGTGCAACCACGGCTTGGCCCCTGAGTGTCTCTGGGCTGCACTTTAATCATCTATAGAACGAGGAAGTGGAGGCTTCTGAGGGTCCCCTAGCTCCTACTCACCTTACTGTACTTTGATTATTCCATGGCAGGTTCTCTTCAGAGTGATTGGGGGTTCTGCCCAGTCCCCTGGGGGCATCACAGGCAGCCTGAGGGCGAGGAACTGTGAGAGGAGATTGGCAGAGACAGTGGTACTCAGGGAACATTCCCAACTTGCTTGCAGTTAGATGAGGCCACATAACCGATTCTAGCCCAGGGCTGTGAGCAGAGGTGACCTGTGTCACTTCCGGAGCAAAGCAAAGAGCTGGCTCATGGTTGCCCCACAGCCTCTTCTCGTGCTGCGGTCGTGAAGCTTTGAGGGGAGATGAGGAATTGAGCTGAGAGGGGAGCAGCACAGATTGCCAAGTTGCCCCTTGGAGGAGACAGCCAGTGGTCTTTGCAGCAAAGGTAAGAAGCAAACCTTAGTTGTGTTGTGGCGTTAAAGATTTGCAGGTGGGACTTCCTTGATGGTCCAGTGGTTAAGAATCCACCTGCCAATGCAGGGGAAAGAAAGTGAAGTCGTTCAGTCATCTCCGACTCTTTGCAACCCCATGGACTGTAGCCTACCAGGATTCTCCATCCGTGGGATTTTCCAGGCTAAAGTACTGGAGTGGGTTGCCATTTCCTTCTCCAGGGGATCTTCCCAACCCTGGGATGGAACCCGGGTTGTCCACATTGTAGGCAGACGCTTTACTGTCTGAGCCACCAGGGACATGGGTTCAATTCCTGGTCCAGGACAGTTCCACATGCTGCAGGGCAACTAAGCCCATGTGCCACAACTACTGAGCCCCAGGCCCTGTTGCCGAAGCTCCGCAACAAGAGAAGCCATAGCAATAAGAAGCCTCTCATAGCAATTGAGCACAGCCAAAAATAAATTAAAAAATTTTTAAAGATTTACAGGCTACTGTTACTATAACTAAACCTGGCCTCTCGCCTCATACAGTTATTTTCCCAAAAGTATTCAAATGATGGGCTTTTTAATAAAGGATTTAGGAAGTAACTGATTCACAGTACTCATAGAAAAACAGGTGTACTATGTATAGCAAATTCCCCTGGTGGAGGAAATGGCAACCTGCTCCAGTGATCTTGTCTGGGAAATCTCTTGGACAGAGGAGCCTGGCAGGCAACAGTCCCTGGGGTCCCAAAAAGTTAGACAAGACTGAGTGACTAAACAACAACAACAATCGCACGAGGGAGTGGACTTCCTCACAATGAGGCTGGCTCAACAATAAGATGAGTGATCCTCCCAAGGCCCCCTCACCAGGCTCCCCATAACCTTTCGAATAGGGAACTTAAAAACAACTTCAGTGCACCAGAAATCTGTAAGCAATCCCAACCATGGGAACCAGGGTAGAGAATGAGAGATCAGACAGTCTCAGTTTTCACTTGATGAGCTACAAAGAGAGGGGAAGAAAATGGGTCCAGTGACAGAAGACTCACGCAATGAATTTGAATTTCAAAACTGAAAAGAAAGTGTTTGGGTATGGGTTTTACTCTCTCAAGAAGGACAATGAAAAAGAATGAAGTCCAGTTGGGTTTTCCCCCTTCTCAACCACAAATCTTCCCCCTAGAAGATTTCCCTTTGCCTTCTCCTGGAGGAGACTCCAGGATGTGGGAAAGAAATGGCTCGTTTCTCATCTCTACAGGGTGAAGGAATACTACAGAACTTATACTTCATTAAAAAAAAAAAAAAACTCAAAGTTCTTGAGTTAGGAAATCATTCTGGATTGCCCCAATCCTAAATCAAAGACCCTAGCATCGATCATGAGCCAACAGCAGCACAGAATTCACAGTCAGAAGAATCTTAAAGCAACAGAACAGTCCCGGGGAGGAAAAAAATAAAACAGGGACAGCAGCCTGCTCAGCCCCAAGGCCTAATCCACAGAGGGGCCATTGGCTTCCTCTTCGTTTTCTTGGAGATGCCCAGGTGAGAGGTAAGCCGGCCCCTAGCCTACCCCTTCCCTGTGCTCAAGCTTCATGCCCAGACAGTGCAGTGAGCGGTGAGCAAGCTTTCCTTGTGCAGCAAATAAATAAATAAATAGTGTGACTTTGTGTTTGAAGGACGAATGCCAAGTTTCCTCTCCAGGGCCCTCTCCCAAACCTCCGTATATCACCTCCACATGACCAAGCTGTCAGGCCTGCCACCCTGAGCTCTGCTTGGCTGTGATAAACATGAGACAACACGTTTCCTACCCCCTCAGGCCCTGCAATCAGGGAGAAGGGGTGGGTGGAAAAAAACCCATCCAAGCCATTCCGGAATTTATGTTTGAAACTGTTTTCCTTTGTCAGGGGAGAAAACAACCAGATGTTCCTAAAGGTGAACCCTGTAAATCAGGGCAGATGTGTGGGTGCATCTCGTCCTCTTTGGCAACTTGGCTGGATTTGGTTTTGCACCCGCTCCTGGCTGTGCACACCCACACACACACCCTGCCACCTCCCTTTGACTTTCCTACCCCTTATCTCGTTTTGAATCAGCCTCAACCCCTTTTCCAGGAAGTCTTCCCAGATCATGCTCATCAGGACTTCCCTGGTGGTCTAGTGGGTAAGAATTCACCTTCCAATGCAGGGAACACAGGTTTGCTCCCTAGTCCAGGAAATAAGACCCCACATGTTTACAGGGCAACTAAGCCCACATGCCACAACTAGGAAGCCTTCACGCTGCCACAAAGACCCTACACGCTGCAACTAAGACCCAACGCACCCAAATAAATACATATTAAAAAAAAAGATTATGCTCATCTATTGCCCAGCCTTTTAACTTGGGCCCTTTCTCAGCCCCCTGATGTGTTTAGATCATTCTGTAATTGTTTACTCTCTTCTTTCCATAAACGGCCCAGGAACTCACAGAGAGTGCTCATTGCCTCCCCCACCAGACCAGGAGCTCCCCCAGGACAGGACACGTCTCCTCAATCTGCCCAGGCCCTCCTAAGGACAGAAAGCATGCCTCCCCAGCTCTCTCCCTTTGGCAGGTCGATCACCCTGCTTTAGGACGCAGGGGGAACAACGTGACTGCACCTTCTAACTTAAGGTTCTAACAAGGGGACGTGGTGAAGTCTGAAAGCACCTGCCACATCTCTGAACGTACTTGCACTTTTCTGGAAGGAGGATCCATTGCTGTCAAGCGATCCTCAGATGGATCTGTTCAGAGACAGGGTGAGACCTCTGAACTTTTAACTGCTGTTAAAAGAAGATAGGGTCGGCCAGTACAGAGGCCAGCCAGGCAGAGAAGATTCAGTGAGAGAGGCAGTAGCCCAGAAGGCGCTCGGCTTCCCCACCAGCTTGCTGTGTGACCCTGGTAAATCACGGCCCCTCTATGAGCCTCGGTTTTCTTGTCTGAACACCAGGATTTGAGTTTGGACTCATTCATGTGACAAACAATGGATACTATGTAGGTTCTAGGCCCTGCGTTAGGTCCTGGGGATGGAGAGCACAGCTGAGACCAGGAGATAACTGAGAAAGACACAGGCTCTGCTCTCAGGGAGCCTGCAGTCTAGTAGAGAAGCTAAGATTTGTAATAATACTAACAGATAGTAGTGATGGAGCACCTACTGTCTACCAGGCAACCCCTATGACAGAGATGCTGGTATTATCCCCATTTTCCAGATAAAGAAACTGAGACTCAGAGAGGTTCAGCAAATTGCCCAAGGTCACACCGCTAGTAAGTCGCAGAGCCCGAATAAGAGCAAAGACAAAATATTGTGGGTATCAGGAGAGAGAAGGCTTCCTGAAGGAGGTGGCTTCTGACCTGGGCCTTTGAAAGACAGGGACAATTTGAACATGCAAATACTTAAGGAAGGGGAAATAGGAAATTCTGTTGACTAGATAGCCAATGAGAAATTGCTGTATGACTCAGGGAACTCAAACTGGGGCTCTGTGACAAGCTAGACACGTAGGATGGGAGGGAGGTGGCAGGGAGGGTCAAGAAGGAGGGGACATATGTGTCCCTAGGACTGACTGTTGTTGGTGTTTGGCAGAAACCAACACAATACTGTAAAGCAATTATCCTCCAATAAAAATAAATAAATAAATTTAAAAACAAAAAAGAAATTCTATCAACTGGAAGTTACAATAGCACTTGGCCCCTACTCTCTGCCAGAACCACCAAGCACAGCCCCAGGAGAGAGGCAGAACCCAGGCCAGCCCCCTGAACAGCAGCGCTGATAGAGGAGGCAAGAAGGATGAGGGGCCGCGTGAGAGGGAGGAGGCAGAAAGAAGAAGAAGGCTTCCCAAACCAAGGCTTGGCCGAGCTCCTGGGAATGGGGCAAAGGGGAAGCCAGAGGGCAGGGGGCAGTTGCCAGCAGATCAGGGAGGAGGGCGCATGGCACACGTGGGGAGGGGAAGGCCGTCTCCCCAGCACTCTGAGAATTAAATCCCCAGTGGTGACCCGTGCACACTCGGAACACTGTGCAGGCATAAACCACAGTGCTGGGGAGGATATTTATTGACGTGGGAAGAATGTTCACGTATATTTCAAGTGAAAAGGCAGGTTGCAAAATAATATGTATGGTACGATGCTGTTCTTGCAGGAAGAAAAATATCTTTATATAAGTCTGGAAGGATATACACCCAAAACTTCAACAGTGGTTATCGCTGGGCAGTAGATTGTGGATGACTTTTATCTTCTTTACATGTACCTATATTTTCTAGTTCTTCTACAATAGCACACATTATCAGTGTAATTTTTTAAGTTTGTTTTTTTAATGCAGTAATCACATTGAGGATTTTGGCAGGGTGGTGTAGGCAAGAGAAGAAATGGGCCAGCCACCTAGGTGCAGCGGTGGGAGAGGATGGCAGGGCTTCACCAGGATGGGGATGAGGTGGGGACGGGGTAGGGTCGGGTGGGGAGGAAGACCATGTTTCCTTGACAGGACAAGGCACTTTTTCTTTTTAGCTTTTTTTTTTTTTTTTTTTAATTTTTTGGCCATGTCAGGTGGCATGTGGGATCTTAGTTCCCTGACCAAGGATCAAACCTGTCCCCCCTGCAGTAGAAGTGGAAAGTCTTAGCCATTGGACTACCAGAGAAGTCCTCAAAGGACTTATAAAGAGGGCTAGCTCATGGGGCCCAGCCTCCTCCATCCTCTGCCTTCCAGTCTCCTCAGAGCCGAGAGGTCTTCCCAGCCTCTGGAAGGGAAGGGTCCAGTCTGGAAGCCCACAGCCTTCTGATCGAGGACAGAGCGGAGGGGGGTGGGTCAGCTGGGGGTCCAAGGAGAGATGCGAATTTGGAAGGCTAAGCTAGTTTAGCCTTTTGGAGGAGAAGGGGATGACAGAGGATGAGATGGTTGGATGGCATCACCGACTCAATGGACATGAGTTTGAGCAAGGTCTGGGAGATGGCAAAGGACAGGGGAGCCTGGCGTTCTGCAGTCCATGGGGTCACAAAGAGTCAGACACAACTGAGCAGCTGAACAACAACAAAGCTGGTTTTGAGAGAAAGCCGAGCCTCACAGACAGAAGGGCACCTGGCACGGAACAGGGGCCCAGGGTGTTGGGAGAGACGGCCTGGAAGGTTGATTCAGGTGACCACCAAGGGCAGGACTCTTCAGGGAGGGAAGCCCTGGGAAGCACTTGATCTGATGGGAAGTTTAATGAGCTCCAGGCTGGGGAGGGAATGGAAGGTGAGCCTTCTCAGCTCTTCTCTGAGAGCAAGATAGGAAAGACTGGGCAGAAGCCACGGCAGCGACAGCCTGCATCACGTGTTTTTTACTCTCTTTACCCCCTTCTGTTTCCCCTGATATTAGTGTGTGTGCATGCCAAGTCCTTTCAGTCATGTATGACTCTGTGCGACGCCAGGGACTGCAGCCCTCCAGGCTCCTCTGTCCATGGGGTTCTCCAGGCAAGAACACTGGAGTGGGTTGCCATTTCCTCCTCTGGGGAATCTTCCTGACCCAGGGATCGAACCCGCATCACTTATGTCTCTTGCATTGGCAGGTGGATTCTTTACCACTAGTTCCACCTGGCAGTAAAACCCTAAAAACAGCTGGGACTCTCCTGGATGGCATAAGCAGAACTGCTAAAACACCCATAGGCTATCTTTAAAGGTAGTGAGCTTCCTGTCCCTGGAGGTATTCAAAGAGAAATCAGGCCACCATCCTGGCCTGCTCTCAAGAGTTATGCATCAGAAAGACAGTCAGACCTCTGCAGTGCCTCTCATTCCCGACATCGTCTGAGTCAGTGAAAATGGGGTTTTAGGCAGCAGTGGCTGGAAAGAAGGTGCCAGGAGAAAGAAACCTGCCCACCCCCATCTGCACAGGTCTCATCCGCGCAGGGTCTGAGGGGCAGACTGCATGCCTGGCGCCCCTCCCCTGCTTCAGTCAAAGGGGTGGTCTGGTCTGCCTTGTGCATATGCTCTTCACGTTCAGGGCCAGGAGAAAAGGAAACATGCCCAGTGTAAAGGGAAGGGGAGTTCACAAGGTCACAGGAAACTTTGCAAATTGAAATATCGGCCTCATTCTAACATTAGTCTTTCAGCGAGTGCACTGAGGTGACAGCATGGACCCCTGAGAGCCTTTACTGTGGCCTGGAATGAGAGGAAACATCAGCACCATTATTGGTTGTGGATACAGGAGAGTCGGCAAAGCGAAAAAGCTATAAACATGTGGTAGGTCGTGCAAAGTGAATGGATACTAATGTAGTCACCCTGTTCACCACTCACACGCAGCAAGATAGAATAACTACTGCACTGGTTGTTAGATGGGGAGGACTGATAGAGAGACTGACTTGAGTTTGCTGGAAGGAAGAAACCCCAGTTAATCAGGGCGGCCCAGCAGCGGGGCCTGTCGCTCAGAGAGGCTGGGAGGCCCCTGTCCTGAAATACTCGAGCAGAGGCTGTCCGCGATGGGGGGCTGGCTGGGTCTCTTCCGCTCACCCCTTGGATCCCCTCTCGTCCTCACCCTGCCCTCAGCCCAGCGTGGACTCCATCCCAGCCTGACTCCCTCTGCCTGGTTTCTGGATGATTCAAGGGCATTTCATTTCTTGAGCACTTCATTTCTGTTGCTATTACACTGTGTTTTATAATGAAATAAGTATACCACTCACCCAGTGCAGAATCAGCGGGAGCCCTGGGCTCATTTTCCTGCAACTGGACGGTCCCATCTGGGGCGTGATGAGAGACAGTGACACTGGAGTGTGTTGCTTACATCCAGTCTTCTTGGTCATCTCGCTTTGGTTGTGGGAAACCCTTCTTCACAAAGATAGAACACTGGAAATGGAAGGAGTCTTTTCGGTGCTTTTGTGGCGATCTCAGGATATTCTGCCTTGACTTTCATCCAGAATGTAAGGAGAACTGAAGTTGTCCCAAACATGTTTTGAAGGCCCCATCATTTGCCATCTCAAGCAGCTGACCCTCTTCTAGCACAGAAGAATTCATCTGGTTTATTCAGTCTGGCCAGTGGGAGCCATGGCAGGACATAGGAGAGGGGAGAGGTCCTTGTTCCCCAAATGCCTTCCCTGCAGGGCCACCTTGGGCCTCAGGACCTTGAGAGAGAAGGTCCCAGCCCCCCGGTGGAGCACCTGCACCACACACAGGCTGCCCTGCAGGGCCACCTTGGGCCTCAGGACCTTGAGACAGAAGGTCTCAGCCCCCCAGTGGACCACCTGCACCACACACAGGCTGCCTCTAGCTTCCGGCTTTCACTCCCTTCTCCCCATGTTGCAGCCCAAGAAGAGACATAGACAGCCCTGAGGGGCTGCACTGTCCCTGTGGCTTTCCTACGCCCTGCCCGACCTTTGTAAATTGCACCTTTATTAAAACCTTCCTTTATTAAAACATCCTAATGGAGTATGCCATCTGTTTCTTGCTACGATCCTAGTTGATACATGGGGGCTCCCCATCAGAGAACAAAACTAAACTATATGGCCTCTCCACAGCATACAATTAATTCAACAGTACCATGAAATGTGAGGCAGATTCACTTTGTCATAGGCCTTATTTCATTACAGTACTAAACTTTATGTTATCAGCCGTTATCAAATGTAACTTGTGGCTTGTGTGTGTGCATGCTAAGTCGCTTCAGTTGCGTCCAACTCTTTTCGACCCTATGGACTAGTAGCCCGCCAGGCTCCTCTGTCCATGGGATTCTCCAGGCAAGACTGCTGGAGTGGATTCCTCCAGGGGATCTTCCCTACCAACGGATTGAATCTACATCTCGAATGTCTCCTGCATTGGCAGGTGGGTTCTTTACCACTAGCACCATCTGGGAAGCCCAGTGTGTGGTTTACAACTTCCAAAACCACTGCTGTTCACGGCCACTGTCTACAGACCGGGAAACTGAGGTCTCTCAGAATCTTACCCAAGGTCACAGCCAAACACAGGAAGCCAGGAACCTCAGGATCCCAGCCCAGGGTGCCTTCCCTGAGCAGAGCAATCCAATGGGCCCTGGCCATCCTTCCTTGACCCCCTCCCACCACTGAGGCAGCTGCCCCTTCTCTCCCCAGTCCCCTCCCCACCTCGTTCCCTGGTGGGAGAGGCCGTTGGGAAAATGATGAGGATTTTATAGCATTCCATGGTAAGCACTTAATAACTCTCCAGGCTATAGATCTGTTCTTCGAATGAGCTGGGGATAATTCACAGTAAAATATGACTTTTCATTTATCACACTGACGTGTAATAAATACTTCCCAGTGAAGCTTGGGCACAGAAGGGGGTGGGGTGAAAGACCTTAGAGGAGGCTCTATGACTGGGCTTTGGGGTTCTGGTCCATGGCAGGGGCACCCAGAGGACCAGAACCCTGGAACCAGGAAATTCCTTAGGGATTTCCAGCTAGTGAGGCAACACAGGGCCCCCACCAGCCTCACCACTATTGCTGGGAAATCAAGCACCTCCCTCCTGGAGCCAAACTCCCCCCAGAGGCCAGCGGGGCCTGAAACCAACAGCCCAAGCAGCTGCCTGCTCCTCCACTCTCACATCTGGTTCTGACCTGTCTCAAGAGTTTCTCATCTCCCTCCCCTTCCCCTGCCCCCTTTCCATCCCACTGCCACTATGATAATAACTGGGCATCTAGCTTGTTTCCCAGTTTCTCACAATTAGATAGTAATCATGCTGCTGAGTCACTTCAGTCGTGTCCGACTCTGTGTGACCCCATAGACAGCAGCCCACCAGGCTCCCCCGTCCCTGGGATTCTCCAGGCAAGAACGCTGGAGTGGGTTGCCATTTCCTTCTCCAGTGCATGAAAGTGAAAAGTGAAAGGGAAGTTGCTCAGTCGTGTCCGACTCTTCGCGACCCCATGGACCGCAGCCTACCAGGCTCCTCTGTCCATGGGATTTTCCAGGCAAGAGTACTGGAGTGGGGTGCCATCGTCTTCTCCGAAAGTAATCATACTAGCTGCCATTTATTCTGCATTGCCCATGGGTCAAGAGCACCGGCTCATTTCATTCTCAAAACCCCTCATGGCACTNCTCAGTCGTGTCCGACTCTTCGCGACCCCATGGACCGCAGCCTACCAGGCTCCTCTGTCCATGGGATTTTCCAGGCAAGAGTACTGGAGTGGGGTGCCATCGTCTTCTCCGAAAGTAATCATACTAGCTGCCATTTATTCTGCATTGCCCATGGGTCAAGAGCACCGGCTCATTTCATTCTCAAAACCCCTCATGGCACTATCACCACCCCCAGGTCTCAGAGGAGGGCGCTGACGCTCAGAGGGCTGAATCCCTTGCCCAAGGTCATGCTGTGACCTGTCTGACTACAAGTCCCACTGTCTCCATGGCCACGGGTCTTAGGTCAGGCTCCCCTGAAGCAGATCCTAGAATAAGGATCCGAGAACAAGACATTTCTGTAGGAGGCGAGCCCAGGAAGTACCGGCAGGAAGATGGAGCTGAGTAAAAGGGGAGGAAAGCAGCCAGTACAGAACGCGCTATGAGCAAGTTAGCACAGAAGATGACTGGGGGTTGAGCACACCTCCGGATAACCCCACCCCGTGAGCGAAGAGCCGTTTGTATCTACCAGACTTCTCTGTGTAATTAGAGACCTGTGTTCACTACCCCTGCTGAGATGGCTAAGCAGATTCCAGGAGCCAGAGAAAGCCCTGGGGCAGAGTCCCAGGCTGCGTGCTGGCGGTTGGCAGCCACTGGGTCCCCGTGCGTGAAAATAGTGGGTGCAAGGGGCCATGGGCAGACACCAGCAGCAGCACCTCTCTGCTCAGACCCTAACCTGGACTGCTGCCCCTGTTTGCCTGGACAAGCATAGGAGTCACCTAACTGTTCTCCTGGGCTTGGTCTTACACCACCAGACATATGCCCCAGCCCCAGACAATAAGCACATTGCACCTTAGTCCACATAGCAAAGAGTTGCTTGGACAGTCCAGGAGGTAGGGGAAGAGAGGGAAGGGGTGGGGGGATGGTCCTTGACCACATGAAGGCAATGACAGGGTCTGAACTATCTTTGAATCCTCACTCAGTGCCTAAGGCGGGATGTGATGCCCATCAGACACTCAGTGAATTTGGTTGTTGCTCAGTTACTAAGCTGTATCTGACTCTTTGCAATCCCATTAATGGCAGCATGACAGGCTCCTCTGTCCTCCACTGTCTCCTGGCATTTGCTAAAATGCATGTCCATTGAGTCAATGATGCTATCTAACCATCTCATCCTCTGCAGGCTCCTTCTCTTGCCCTCAGTCTCTCCCAGGGTCTTTTCCAATGGCTTGGCTCTTCGCATCAGGTGGCCAAAGTATTGGAGCTTCAGCATTAGTCCTTCCACTGAATATTCAGGACTGATTTCCTTTAATATTGACTGGTTTCATCTCTTTGCAGTCCAAGGGACTCTCAAGAGTCTTCTCTAGCACCACAATTTGAGAGCATCTATTCTTTGGTGCTCAGCTTTCTTTATGGTCCAACTCTTACATCCATACATGACTACTGGAAAAACCATAGCTTTGACTATACAGATCGTTGTCAACAAAGTGATGTCTCTACTTTTTAATATGCTGTCTAAGTTTGTCATAGCTTTTCTTCCAAGGACCAAGCTTAATTTCATGGCTGCAGTCACTGACCTTACTAATTTTGTAGCCTAAATAAAATCTTATCACTGCTTCAACTTTTTCCCCTTCTACTTGCCAGAAGTGATGGGACTGGATGATCTTAATTTTTTTTAATATTGAGTTTCAAGGCAACTTTTTCACTCTCCTCTTTCAACCTCATCAGGAGACTCTTTAGTTCCTCTTTACTTTCTGCCATTAGGTGAATAGGTAGGTGAAGTCGCTCAGTCGTGTCCGACTCTTTGCGACCCGATGGACTGTAACCTACTAGTCTTCTCCGTCCATGGGATTCTCCAGGCAAGAATACTGGAGTGGATTGCCATTTCCTTCTCCAGGGGATCTTCCCGACCCAGGGATCGAACCCGGGTCTCCTGCATTAGAGGCAGACACTTTAACCTCTGAGCCACCAGGGAAGCAAGTGGTATTATGTGCATATCTAAGGCTGTTGATATTTCTCCTGGCAATCTTGATTCCAGCTTGTGATTCATCCAGCCTGGTATTTTTCATGATGTACTCTGCATATAAGTTAAATAAGCAGGGTGACAATATATAGCCTTGTCATACTCCTTTCCCAATTTTGAACCAGTCAGTTCTTCCACGTCCTGTGCTAACTAACTGTTGCTTCTTGACCCACAGACAGGTTTCTCAGTGAGCTCTGCTGCATTTTAAGTAAATCCCCCCAGGCATGCTTTACAGTGATGGGAGCTAGCTTCTCTGGTAGCCCCTCTGCACCACTCGTACTGAAGAACTGATCGCTTCCCTTTGCTCTGTCCAGTTCAGGCTACTACCCCAGCCTCCAGTGCGTGACTGCCTCTTCGGGAGACTGAGTCTCAGTCATGTCTTAGTTTATGTGTGTAACACACACACAAATGCACGCACACACACACTCTGCTCAGAGCTGAGCCTAGAGCCGGACTCAATCAAGTGTACTATGATTATACAGTGGAAGTGAGAAACAGATTTAAGGGACTAGATCTGATAGAGTGCCTGATGAACTATGGACAGGACATTGTACAGAAGACAGGGATCAAGACCATCCCCATGGAAAAGAAATGCAAAAAGCAAAATGGTTGTCTGGGGAGGCCTTACAAATAGCTGTGAAAAGAAGAGAGGAGAAAAGCAAAGGAGAAAAGGAAAGATATACGCATCTGAATGCAGAGTTCCAAAGAACAGTAAGGAGAGATAAGAAAGCCTTCTTCAGCGATCAATGCAAAGAAATAGAGGAAAACAACAGAATGGGAAAGACTAGAAATCTCTTCAAGAAAATTAGAGATACCAAGGGAACATTTCATGCAAAGATGGGCTCGATAAAGAACAAAAATGGTATGGACCAACAGAAGCAGAAGATATTAAGAAGAGGTGGCAAGAATACACAGAAGAACTGTACAAAAAGGATCTTCACGACCCAGATAATCACAATGGTGTGATCACTCACCTAGAGCCAGACATTCTGGAATGTGAAGTCAAGTGGGCCTTAGAAAGAATCACT